>JARQOC010000004.1:245952360-246020564 GCA_033576535.1 Allobates femoralis | reverse complement strand
ACACGTGATGGACCTTATAAAAGGGGTGACTAGGCTGCAGAAAGGGAACCAGGGCCCGGTTCAGAGTATCCCACGGCCCCCCACGGGGCGAGTCATTCCCTTAAGCACTTTTAAGCATGCTTTCAATTAATGGTTCTCTAAGGAAAGCTATACCACCTAGAATATGCTTCAGTATGCAAATTCACAAAAATCCACTGATTGCAGCTTCCTTTGCTATTGCCGTCCAGATGTTGGGAGAAACGTCCAGATATGCTACAGGCCATTCTACCACTTTTGGGCCTCACAGGCTGCTCACAGTAGCCAAAGCAGAATGAGGTCTCGCTCAGCTATGGAGGAAAATGAGTGGCACACTGTGGCTGGCACTGTAATACATGCAGTGTTGGCCAAAAGTATTGACACCCCTGCAATTCTGTCAGATAATACTCAGTTTCTTCCTGAAAAGGATTGCAATCACAAAGTCTTTGGTATTATTATCTTCATTTAATTTGTCTTCAATGAAAAAACACAAAAGAGAATGAAGCAAAAAGCAAAACATTGATCATTTCACACAAAACTCCAAAAATGGGCCAGACAAAAGTATTGGCACCCTCAGCCTAATACTTGGTTGCACAACCTTTAGCCAAAATAAGGCTGCCTTCAGACTTGCAGATGCCTCCGCAGAGTTTTGCAGAGGCATCTGCAAGTATCTGCATGCAGACCGCGGCCCCTATGTTTATAATGGAGCGCACGGCGGTCTGCAGATGCTTGCAGACCGCCGTGCGCTCTCATTGCCCGCCATTAGTGATCTGTGCGCAGGCGGATGCCTGCGTACAGATCACACACTCTCGTCCGCACCAGGGACGCGAGATGTTGTGTCCCTGGTGTGGGCGAGAGTGTGTGATTTGTGCGCAGGCATCCGCCTGTGCACAGATCACTAATGGCGGGCAATGAGAGCGCACGGCGGTCTGCAAGCATCTGCAGACCGCCGTGCGCTCCATTATAAACATAGGGGCCGCGGTCTGCATGCAGATACTTGCAGATGCCTCTGCAAAACGCTGCGGAGGCATCTGCAAGTCTGAAGGCAGCCTAACTGTGATCAACCACTTCCGGTAACCATCAGCGAGTTTCTTACAATGCTCTGCTGGAATTTTAGACCATTCTTCTTTGGCAAACTGCTCCAGGTCCCTGATATTTGAAGGGTGCCTTCTCCAAACTGCCATTTTTAGATCTCTCCACAGGTGTTCTATGGGATTCAGGTCTGGACTCATTGCTGGCCACCTTAGAAATCTCCAGTGCTTTCTTTCAAACCATTTTCTAGTGCTTTTTGAAGTGTGTTTTGGGTCATTGTCCTGCTGGAAGACACATGACCTCTGAGGGAGACCCAGCTTTCCCACACTGGGCCCTACATTATGCTGCAAAATTTGTTGGTAGTCTTCAGACTTCATAATGCCATGCACACGGTCAAGCAGTCCAGTGCCAGAGGCAGCAAAGCAACCTCAAAACATCAGGAAACCTCAGCCATGTTTGAATGTAGGGACCGTGTTCTTTTCTTTGAATGCCTCTTTTTTTCTCCTGTAAACTCTATGTTGATGCCTTTGCCCAAAAAGAGAGAACATTCTTCCAAAACGTTTTAGGCTTTCTCAGGTAAGTTTTGGCAAACTCCAGCCTGGCTTTTTTATGTCTCGGAGTAAGAAGTGGGGTCTTCCTGGGTCTCCTACCATACAGTCCCTTTTCATTCAGACGCCGATGGATAGTATGGGTTGACACTGTTGTACCCTCAGACTGCAGGGCAGCTTGAACTTGTTTGGATGTTAGTCGAGGTTCTTTATCCACCAATCTTTATCCATTCAATCTTGCCTTGAAATCTCTTGTCAATTTTTCTTTTCCGTCCATATCTAGGGAGATTAGCCACAGTGCCACGGCTTTAAACTTCTTGATGACACTGCGCACGGTAGACACAGGAACATTCAGGTCTTTGGAGATGGACCTGTAGCCTTGAGATTGCTCATGCTTCCAAATGGTTGCAATAATACAAAGAGAGAAAAATTTAAAGGGAACCTGTCACCTGGATCTAAGCCCCTACACTATCACTACCTGTCCCTGCACCTTCCTAGCTGCTCCCTATCTATCCCTCTCTGAGCTAAATCCGCCCTATAAAACTGCAGAAAAATAACTTATAACTTACAGAAGTCCCTGAGGCTGGGGACTGAGAAGGCGGCGCCAGGCTCCATTCAGCCCCTCCTCCATGCAGCAGCACACGCCCCACTGGGCGGCGTTATTCTTTCTTCATCGCTGCCTCCTCCATTTGGAATCTGTGCTTTACACCTATCATGTTGTGGTGATGCGACCTCGATGTGTCCCCTGACTGAGACACAGCATATGGGAGATTGTATCTTCTGCTTGGTAGCAGCACACACAGGGTGAGCTGCTACTGGAGCTAAGTGCTGATTGAAATCACTGACCCCCAGGTGTGCGGGTGAATAGGAGATGATATGTGCTGCCCTGGGCTGTGGGGAGGGGGTGGAGTGTGTCAGGACAGCAGCAGGAGCTGCTGGGATTGTATGAGGTTCTACTCGGCTGTGCCCCGGTGTAACAGGCCAGACTAACCCCCCCGACCAGAATATACTCGGGGTTAAAGTGGCCTAGGCCAGATTGTACCCCTCCGTATACCACAGCAGCTGTAGATCAGGGCTCCAAGCAACACATGGGGGCCCGAGGCAGCACAAAGTGGCCCCAGGCAACATACAGGGGCCCCAGGCAGTACTAGGGGCCACAAGCTACACACAGGATCCCAGGCTACACACAGGGGCCCCATGCAGCATACAAGGGCCCCAGGCAGTGCACGGGGCCCCAGGGAGTGCACGGGGCCCCAGGGAGTGCACGGGGCCCCAGGGAGTGCACGGGGCCCCAGGCAGCACAAAGTGGCCCCAGGCAACATACAGGGGCCCCAGGCAGTACTAGGGGCCCCAGGCTACACACAGGGTCCCAGGCTACATACAGGGGCCCCATGCAGCATACAAGGGCCCCAGGCAGTACAAAGGCGTCCCAGGCAGCGCATGGGGGCCAGAGGCAGCACACAGGGGCCCCAGGCAGCACACAGGGGCCCCGGGTGGCCCACTGCCTGGGGCCCCTGTATATTGCCTGTGCTCACTTTGTGCTGCCTGGGGCCCCTGTGTGTAGCCTGGGGCCCCTGGTACTGCCTGGGGCCCCTGTATGTTGCCTGGGGCCACTTTGTGCTGCCTGGGGCCTGTGCACTGCCTGGGGCCCCGTGCACTGCCTGGGGTCCTTGTATGCTGCATGGGGCCCCTGTGTGTAGCCTGGGATCCTGTGTGTAGCTTGTGGCCCCTAGTACTGCCTGGGGCCCCTGTATGTTGCCTGGGGCCTCTTTGTGCTGCTTGGGGCCACTTTGTGCTGCCTGGGGCCCTGTGCACTGCCTGGGGCCCCTAGCACTGCCTGGGGCCCCTAGCACTGCCTGGTGCCCTAGCACTGCCTGGGGCCCCTGTATGTTGCGTAGGGCCACTTTCTGCTGCCTGGGGCCACTTTCTGCTGCCTCGGGCCCCCATGTGTTGCTTGGAGCCCTGATCTACAGCTGCTGTGGTATACGGAGGGGTATAATCTGGCCTAGGCCACTTTAACCCCGAGTATATTCTGGTCGGGGGGGGGGTTAGTCTGGCCTGTTACACCGGGGCACAGCCGAGTAGAACCTCATACAATCCCAGCAGCTCCTGCTGCTGTCCTGACACACTCCACCCCCTCCCCACAGCCCAGGGCAGCACATATCATCTCCTATTCACCCGCACACCTGGGGGTCAGTGATTTCAATCAGCACTTAGCTCCAGCACCAGCTAACCCTGTGTGTGCTGCTACCGAGCAGAAGATACAATCTCCCATATGCTGTGTCTCAGTCAGGGGACACATCGAGGTCGCATCACCACAACATGATAGGTGTAAAGCAGGCAGGAGATTCCAAATGGAGGAGGTGGCGATGAAGAAAGAATAACGCCGCCCAGTGGGGCGTGTGCTGCTGCATGGAGGAGGGGCAGAATGGAGCCTGGCGCCGCCTTCTCAGTCCCCAGCCTCAGGGACTTCTGTAAGTTATAAGTTATTTTTCTGCAGTTTTATAGGGCGGATTTAGCTCAGAGAGGGATAGATAGGGAGCAGCTAGGAAGGTGCAGGGACAGGTAGTGATAGTGTAGGGGCTTAGTTCCAGGTGACAGGTTCCCTTTAAAGGGGTCTGAATACTTTTGACTCACCCACAAGGGCCGAGGGGTACTCTGAACCAGGCTGCAGTTCTGCTGGGGGAGTCACGGCGTCAAAACCTGTCTCCGTGGCCCTGGGCGGTCAATAAAAGGCGGGGAGGAAAATATCTAATATCTAAATCAAATCTATTAATCCCAGCCTAGCAGTGAGACAGCTCTTGAGACCATTTCTTATACCCAGACCCACTCTACAGTTAAGTGGTTAAAGAAATGGCTAGGGCTACACAGCAATGGACATGTGACATGTGATCATAGGTGCATCTAAACTGATGATGAAGGTGATCATTTATTGCGATTTTGAAAATGCAATATAATAGTAATATAATGCAACCAAAGTCGCCTTGTAACCAAAACCACCTTAGTTATTACATAACAAAAACTACTTCCTCTGGAAAAAAAAGTCTGCAGGAAATAAGTTACAGTGTTGGCCAAAAGTATTGACACCCCTGCAATTCTGTCAGATAATACTCAGTTTCTTCCTGAAAATGATTGCAATCACAAATTCTTTGGTATTATTATCTTCATTTAATTTGTCTTCAATGAAAAAACACACAAAAAGAATTGTCCTTGTGTGGATGGTGGATAAAGAACCTCAAATAACATCCAAACAAGTTCAAGCTGCCCTGCAGTCTGAGGGTACAACAGTGTCAACCTGTACTATCCGTCGGCATCTGAATAAAAAGGTACTGTACGGTAGGATACCCAGGAAGACCCCGCTTCTTACCCCGAGACATAAAAAAGCCAGGCTGGACTTTGCCAAAACTTATTTGAGAAAGCCTAAAATGTTTTGGAAGAATGTTCTCTGGTCAGATGAGACAAAAGTAGAGTTTTTTGGGCAAAGGCATCAACATAGAGTTTATAGGAGAAAAAAAGAGGCATTCAAAGAAAAGAACACGGTCCCTACAGCAAACATGGCGGAGGTTACCTGATGTTTTGGGGTTGCTTTGCTGCCTCTGGCACTGGACTGCTTGACCGTGTGCATGGCATTATGAAGTCTGAAGACTACCAATAAATTTTGTAGCATAATGTAGGGCCCAGTGTGAGAAAGCTGGGTCTCCCTCAGAGGTCATGGGTCTTCCAGCAGGACAATGACCCAAAACACACTTCAAAAAGTACTAGAAAATGGTTTGAGAGAAAGCACTGGAGATTTCTAAGGTGGCCAGCAATGAGTCCAGACCTGAATCCCATAGAACACCTGTGGAGAGATCTAAAAATGGCAGTTTGGAGAAGGCACCCTTCAAATATCAGAGACCTGAAGCAATTTACCAAAGAAGAATGGTCTAAAATTCCAGCAGAGCATTGTAAGAAACTCATTGATGGTTACCAGAAGCGGTTGATTGCAGTTATTTTGGCTAAAGGTTGTGAAACCAAGAATTAGGCTGAGGGTGCCAATACTTTTGTCCGGCCCATTTTTGGAGTTTTGTGTGAAATGATCAATGTTTTGCTTTTTGCTTCATTCTCTTTTGTGTTTTTTAATTGAAGACAAATTAAATGAACATAATAATATCAAAGAATTTGTGATTGCAATCATTTTCAGGAAGAAACTGAGTATTATCTGACAGAATTGCAGGGGTGTCAATACTTTTGGCCACAACTGTAGAACAAGTGATTAAACAAACGTAGCTTCAAGTTCGCTATGGGAACTAAACACGATTGTGTAAAGATTAAAAAGAGACAGAAAACGTTCTCGTGACTAAGTTTTGTCCGGTGTACATCTTAACATCATAATATCATATTGCAATTTGTGGGGATGTACATAAATAAACATAGTTGCATTCAATTGTAATCCAATTTTAGGCCATATTCCTGGTGTCAGCCATATTTTCCTGCAGGTACCTTCTAGAGAACTAATAAGGTCATCATCTTACCGAACAATCTTCAAACATTCAATACATACCACATATGAATATATATGCATAATTCAGGGATATATTTTGTTGCTGTGGGTTGCCAGCTACCAAACCTTTTGCAATTTTACACATGTGTAAAAATATGTTCCCTGTTCATGGATATATGCATGGTTTGTGTCAAACTCGGACTTTATACTGTAGACGTGGCATGGAAAATATTGTACTTCCAGCTGTATCGTGTACCTTACAGGTGGGGATCTTCATCTTGACTTGATCAGTACCTGTTTAGTAATTAGGATATACACAAAGTCTGCCCTTACAACATCAGTCACCCCCTTGTTAATTCCTCTGGTTACAGACTCCATGTCTGCTCTCCATCAGATAACCTGCTTCAATTACCTATTCACAGAGGGGGGTGCAGGTAGGGATCCAATTCCTCCAGCCTTCGATCTGTACGATTATAACATGATCTGTTTATTTAAGACGTATACTTTTTTCTTCACTATTCTCAATCGGAGATGTATTGAAACGTTGAAACATATAGCAGTACATTTTAATATGTCTGAATTTTTTTTAACGCATACAGACGTAGATGGTGGTATAGGTTGTAATTTAAACAGACGTAGTTCAACATATGCTTGTATTGGTTTTTGACATTGACGTCCAAAGCATACATCTTATGTTAATCTAGTCTTATATATTGTACTCTGTGACGCACCGTCTGTACACAGCAACTCAATGGAAACCTGCCAGAGCACCAAGAAGAACATGGGATCAAACTTCCTACTGCATGGTGAATTGTAAAGTCAGGGCACTGAAGCTTAGATTTAGGGTGCGTGCACACGATCAGTGTACACAGCGTCTTGCGGCTGCGTCCAAAACGCTGCGTAGTACAGTACTAGCATAGTGGATGGGATTTCAAGAAATCCCATCCTCACTATGCGTAACACGCCCGCAGCGTCTTTGGAGCTGCAGTGCGGGTTGATGGGAGTCCGCTCCTCCTCCGCATGTTCATTTCATGCTGTGGAGTCGGAAGTGGCTCCCATCGGGTGACTGCAGGGAGAAGCCGCCCCGCACCCACCGCACATGGCGAGTACAGGGCGGCTGCGGTCTCCCTGCGGCCACCCGCGGCTTCACTCAGGTCCGGAGGAGCTGCGTCCAACACGCAGCTCCTCCGGACCATGTGCACGCACCCTTAGTGAAGCCATTATTTTTCTTCCATCTCATCTGATCACTGGTTTCTGTGTATCACACCTGACATCTGACACAAGACTTTGCTGCAAACATTCCACAGAATTGTAGAATGGAATATCCCTTTTATATTATTATTAATAGCCAAAACCAATTTCTACCAGATGCCGGCTCTTCCACATTCCACACATTCATGCTACAATCCAGCTCCTAGCAGGGGTGCTCCTTTACTCCTAAATCTAAGTTTGACATCATCCTGTTCAAACAATTTCTATAAGATTTAGTATTAGATCTGTTTAATCTTCTGCATGGTCACATCTGTGCGGATATGGCAATTAGACAAATGTGGATTCCACATAGTAAAAGTTTTGCAATTCTTTTAATACATCTGTATGTGTATTAGAATAAAACATGTGTTTCAATAATTTGTAATATGGTGTATTGATATCAGTACAGTTTATTATGGAGCATAAATTGGAATCTATCTATATAATAAAATTTGCAAATGTTATCTATTTTTCATTATTAATTTTGTTTAATCTCAATAGACATACAAATCTCTTTAGATATTTTCACTGCCTTCAAAATGCTTCCATTTTTATATTTACTGTATGACCACACTGACACCTTGTGGGGAATATTGACAGTGCAGCTTTATGTGACATTACTATCGGTAAGTATTTCCTATCTTAACCTGAAAAATTTGCAGTGGAAGCACAGACAAGTTTAACCTTTTATTTGTGATTTAATAATGGTATCACTCCAATAATACTTTATGGGGGACGTTATGGTAGCTACTTTCCTTTTTACCCACTTCAATAATATTTATGATTTGTCAATGAGGAATTTACCCCATTTTTAGAAGCTGCTTATTGACATGGGTCTGGCGTTCTACTGAGCTATTTCCAGGAGTCCAGTAAAGAATGAATGGGTAAATGGTGCCCATGTCTGGTTACTGCCTATGACAGTATGGTCAGACAACCTACTGATCAGCAGGTGGGATCAACTCCTTAAAAATATATGCAAGTCTACTGATTATTAGTTCATTAATATGCATTTGCTCCAATAAAGGAAAATTTGACTTGCTCAAAACCTAAAGTTCTGCTGATTTTAAATGTTTTTTTTTACATAACACACTCACCTGATCAAGATTTCAATTTGGTGATTTGTGACCTGCCGGCACAAGTCAATACATCCCCATGGGAGCCTCGTTCTGACCTCATACTGGCTCTCATAGAGATTCAGTGAGTGCTTGTGACATAAATTCTGATTTCTGAGCAGTTAGAACTTATAGGCACAAGATGGTGCCCCAGAACCATAGCGACGTCCGAAGGTGAGTAAAGGACTAGGGGCAGGAGGCTAAGTGCTAAAAGTCATGTACAGCATCATGTCACCTCTATAAATAAATATTAATATTAATAACAATTTTAAAACCCACTCCAGTGCTGAAAAAAACCCTACAGGAGTGGTGCTTTAAAGCTGCTTCAATCCCTGAAATCCAACATTATGACTTCAAAGAAACAAGTCACAAGGACTTGCTTTATTTTACAGTAAGGCACTAAAATATTATCTGCCTGATTGAAAGCACATTGTGCACAGTGACAGATGAATGTCTTACCCATAGCGGAAGAACTCCTTGAACTCTCTGCACATTCTGTGAGCCAATTCCCGCTTCCCACACGACTGGGGCCCTGTCAGAACCAGCATAGGGTAGGGGGTGTCCAGATTGGGCAATGTACTGTAATAAATGAGTAAAGCTTGTCATTGTGATTTGTAGGTGTGTGTCAATCTGTTATAGATCTGGTACACATTTTCTCAAGGCATACCACATACCTTATGTGCCTGGTGTGTTACATTTTAGCAGCACTATAACATGGTAATAGATTTACCCCTGATCTGCTGAGTATCCTGACTTTTAGACTTTTCAGTAATTAAAACAGGATGTATGGAAGAAATTAGACAATATAGTAGAGAAAGTAGGTGATCTGCGCTGCTGGATTCATATCCACAATAAAAAGTCTAATATGCGTAACAGGGTGTCTAATAGAACACAATAGAATTATTGTGGTTCTCCTGAAGTAGTTTGTTATCTTGGAAACACGTTTAGAATAAATTCACATAGACACTCTCATTCCGCGTATTGGACCTTTTATTGTGATATAAAACCAGCAGCGCAGATCTCCCACTTTCTCCCCTATATAGACCTCCACGTTGGACCTCCAACCTGTTGGGAATGTGGCAGATGGAACATCTCTTTTCAAAGGCTTAACTAGTATTGTGGTCACACAACGCCATAGGAAGTGCAGCATTGCTTTCTCACTAGAATTACCAGTTTATGGGATAAAACCGTTAGCGCTTGAAATGTCCCCCCAATTTATATGAGGACTACACTAATTACAGTCAGTTGCAGATGGAAAGTCCATGCCCTTCCTTCATGTCACATGATTTGTAGCCTAGGAATTTACTGAACTGCAATAATGGCTTCTTCTTCCCCTGTGTGCATTGTAGTGACAGCTTAGTTCTGCTGATCGTTGAGCAGACTGACAATGCAATGGCAATGGCAATGGCAGTTTGTCATCTTGGTTGCTGCCAATAGCGCTTGTGCAAAGCGCAGCAGTCAAGATAATTTTATTACCAGCTGCACTCTGCACAAGTAATCACCAAGATGACAGAGCTCAGTTTAAAGAAGTAAATATGGCTGTAAGCAGTTTCGTCACATTTTATACTTACCGTATATACTCGCGTATAAGCCGAGTTTTTCAGCCCAAAATTTGGGCTGAAAAGTCCCCCCTCGGCTTATACGCGAGTATATAAAAAAAAATAAAAAAATACCGCAGCAGCCCCAGAGGTATACAGGCCCCCCATCAAGTTCCAGGGCCCACCCCACCTTGCGCGCCAGCCTGTAAAGGAAAATCATACTTACCAGTGTCCAGTCGCGCCGTCCGCAGCTGCCGACATGACGATCCCGGGCTCCATTCAGCGTCTTCCGCATTTCCTGTAGTCGCGGGCAATGACGTCATTGCCCGCGTGCACAGGAAGTCGGAAGCCAGAAGACGCTGAATGGAGCCCGGGATCGTCATGTCGGCAGCTGCGGACGGCGCGACTGGACACTGGTAAGTATGATTTTCCTTTACAGGCTGGCGCGCAAGGTGGGGTGGGCCCTGGAACTTGATGGGGGGGCCTGTATACCTCCGGGGCTGCAGCTGTATACAGCCCTGGGGCTGCGGCTGTATACAGCCCTGGGGCTGCTGCTGTATACAGCCCTGGGGCTGCGGCTGTATACAGCCCTGGGGCTGCTGCTGCTGTATATACCTCTGGGGCTGCATATGGGGCTGCATATACCTCTGGGGCTGCATATACCTCTGGGGCTGTATATACCTCTGGGGCTGCATATACCTCTGGGGCTGCTGTATACTACCACTGGGGCTGCTGATGTATATACCACTGGGGCTGCTGCTGCTGTATATACCTCTGGGGCTGCATCTGGGGCTGCATATGGGGCTGTATATGGGGCTGCATATACCTCTGGGGCTGCATATACCTCTGGGGCTGCATATACCTATGGGGCTGCATATACCTATGGGGCTGCATATACCTCTGGGGCTGCATATGGGGCTGCATATACCTCTGGGGCTGCATATACCTCTGGGGCTGCTGTATACTACCACTGGGGCTACTGATGTATATACCACTGGGGCTGCTGCTGTATATACCTCTGGGGCTGCATATGGGGCTGCATATGGGGCTGCATATACCTCTGGGGCTGCATATACCTATGGGGCTGCATATACCTATGGGGCTGCATATACCTATGGGGCTGCATATACCTATGGGGCTGCATATACCTCTGGGGCTGCATATACCTCTGGGGCTGCATATACCTCTGGGGCTGCTGTATACTACCACTGGGGCTGCTGATGTATATACCACTGGGGCTGCTGCTGTATATACCTCTGGGGCTGCATATGGGGCTGCATATGGGGCTGCATATACCTCTGGGGCTGCATATAGCTATGGGGCTGCATATACCTATGGGGCTGCATATACCTCTGGGGCTGCATATGGGGCTGCATATACCTCTGGGGCTGCATATACATCTGGGGCTGCATATGGGGCTGCATATACCTCTGGGGCTGCATATGGGGCTGCATATACCTCTGGGGCTGCATATACCTCTGGGGCTGCATATGGGTCTGCATATACCTCTGGAGCTGCATATACCTCTGGGGCTGTATATACCTCTGGGGCTGCTGTATACTACCACTGGGGCTGCTGCTGTATACTACCACTGGGGAGGCTGCTGTATACCTCACTGCTGGGGGTTGTATACCTGTGCTGGAGTCCACCCTCGGCTTATACGCGAGTCAATAAGTTTTCCCAGTTTTTGGGGGCAAAAGTAGGGGGGTCGGCTTATACACGGGTCGGCTTATACACGAGTATATACGGTAATTACACTGAGCTTTGTCATTGAAGTCATATTGATTGCTGCTCTCTGCAGTCAGTGACCAAGATGGGAGAGGCTGAGCTTACCATAGTAAAATGAAGCACTGAATCATGTTCAGAGCGCAACAGAACGGCTAAGGATAAGTGACGTCCAAGACTGAAGGACAAAAAGTATAAAGTGGTTAGGGAGGGGTTGTGCCATGGCCCACTCTGAGCCAATATTGGATTGGTGAAATTGACTCCTAGACTTGTGCTTGGGTGGCATATAAATCTGTATTACTGAATATATTTATCTCATAAGAAATTATCATCTGAATGATGTTAAACTCTGTATTTGGAGAGACTTGCGAATCACTAGCAGCAGGAAGAGAAAAGCCTGAGACGAGCTGCCTGTCCGACTAGTCTCACCTGCAGCCTGGTCTTTGGCCACTTTATACCCATGTGTTTTTCTGAAACTCCGCAGCGTTTCAGAGTTAAACACTAGAGATGGGCAAACATGCATTTTATACTTACCGTATATACTCGCGTATAAGCCGAGTTTTTCAGCCCAAAATTTGGGCTGAAAAGTCCCCCCTCGGCTTATACGCGAGTATATAAAAAAAAATGAAAAAATACCGCAGCAGCCCCGGAGGTATACAGGCCCCCCATCAAGTTCCAGGGCCCACCCCACCTTGCGCGCCAGCCTGTAAAGGAAAATCATACTTACCAGTGTCCAGTCGCGCCGTCCGCAGCTGCCGACATGACGATCCCGGGCTCCATTCAGCGTCTTCCGCATTTCCTGTAGTCGCGGGCAATGACGTCATTGCCCGCGTGCACAGGAAGTCGGAAGCCAGAAGACGCTGAATGGAGCCCGGGATCGTCATGTCGGCAGCTGCGGACGGCGCGACTGGACACTGGTAAGTATGATTTTCCTTTACAGGCTGGCGCGCAAGGTGGGGTGGGCCCTGGAACTTGATGGGGGGGCCTGTATACCTCCGGGGCTGCGGCTGTATACAGCCCTGGGGCTGCGGCTGTATACAGCCCTGGGGCTGCGGCTGTATACTGCCCTGGGGCTGCTGCTGTATACAGCCCTGGGGCTGCGGCTGTATACAGCCCTGGGGCTGCTGCTGCTGTATATACCTCTGGGGCTGCATATGGGGCTGCATATACCTCTGGGGCTGCATATACCTCTGGGGCTGTATATACCTCTGGGGCTGCATATACCTCTGGGGCTGCTGTATACTACCACTGGGGCTGCTGATGTATATACCACTGGGGCTGCTGCTGCTGTATATACCTCTGGGGCTGCATCTGGGGCTGCATATGGGGCTGCATATGGAGCTGTATATGGGGCTGTATATGGGGCTGCATATACCTCTGGGGCTGCATATACCTCTGGGGCTGCATATACCTATGGGGCTGCATATACCTATGGGGCTGCATATACCTCTGGGGCTGCATATGGGGCTGCATATACCTCTGGGGCTGCATATACCTCTGGGGCTGCTGTATACTACCACTGGGGCTACTGATGTATATACCACTGGGGCTGCTGCTGTATATACCTCTGGGGCTGCATATGGGGCTGCATATGGGGCTGCATATACCTCTGGGGCTGCATATACCTATGGGGCTGCATATACCTATGGGGCTGCATATACCTCTGGGGCTGCATATACCTCTGGGGCTGCATATACCTCTGGGGCTGCTGTATACTACCACTGGGGCTGCTGATGTATATACCACTGGGGCTGCTGCTGTATATACCTCTGGGGCTGCATATGGGGCTGCATATGGGGCTGCATATACCTCTGGGGCTGCATATACCTATGGGGCTGCATATACCTATGGGGCTGCATATACCTCTGGGGCTGCATATGGGGCTGCATATACCTCTGGGGCTGCATATACATCTGGGGCTGCATATGGGGCTGCATATACCTCTGGGGCTGCATATGGGGCTGCATATACCTCTGGGGCTGCATATACCTCTGGGGCTGCATATACCTCTGGGGCTGCATATGGGTCTGCATATACCTATGGAGCTGCATATACCTCTGGGGCTGTATATACCTCTGGGGCTGCTGTATACTACCACTGGGGCTGCTGCTGTATACTACCACTGGGGAGGCTGCTGTATACCTCACTGCTGGGGGTTGTATACCTGTGCTGGAGTCCACCCTCGGCTTATACGCGAGTCAATAAGTTTTCCCAGTTTTTGGGGGCAAAAGTAGGGGGGTCGGCTTATACACGGGTCGGCTTATACACGAGTATATACGGTAATTACACTGAGCTTTGTCATTGAAGTCATATTGATTGCTGCTCTCTGCAGTCAGTGACCAAGATGGGAGAGGCTGAGCTTACCATAGTAAAATGAAGCACTGAATCATGTTCAGAGCGCAACAGAACGGCTAAGGATAAGTGACGTCCAAGACTGAAGGACAAAAAGTATAAAGTGGTTAGGGAGGGGTTGTGCCATGGCCCACTCTGAGCCAATATTGGATTGGTGAAATTGACTCCTAGACTTGTGCTTGGGTGGCATATAAATCTGTATTACTGAATATATTTATCTCATAAGAAATTATCATCTGAATGATGTTAAACTCTGTATTTGGAGAGACTTGCGAATCACTAGCAGCAGGAAGAGAAAAGCCTGAGACGAGCTGCCTGTCCGACTAGTCTCACCTGCAGCCTGGTCTTTGGCCACTTTATACCCATGTGTTTTTCTGAAACTCCGCAGCGTTTCAGAGTTAAACACTAGAGATGGGCAAACATGCTGTTGTTCGGGTCGGAGGATCCGGATGAACTTTTTTTTTTTTTTAAAGTCCGGGTTCAGAACCAGACTTGACCTGAACTTGAGCCCAAACCCGAATCCTGACTTTAAAATTATGCAATGGTGGCTAGGAGGTCTGTAGAAATAAGCAAAACAGTGATTAAACAGTAGGGTTGTACTTCCAGGTCCGCGCACTTGTACTTCTGGGCCGCTCATTAACTTCCCGATTATTCACTGCACTGCCTCCAACAGCCAATCACACACACCCAATCTCTGTGACAGCATCTTTGATTGGCTGTTGCACCCCTAACCCATTCTGCCGTCATCTGTGATTGATTGCTATTGGCAATTAACCTGCCGTCATAGGGTTTTAAAAATAAGTAAATGATTAAAAACAAATTTACATAGGGCTTTGCCGTATTTTTGATTCTCAGAGCAGATAAAGCGGACAGACAGCTATGGGCTGCTAACCCCAACTACCTGGCTTTACCTTTTAATTATTTAAATATTAATAAAAAAATGTGTGGCCCTATTTTGGGCTACCAACCAAGGTAAACCCAAAGCAGCTGGAGGCTGGTATTGTAAGCCCATAGTTATTGGGCCCCCCAGGCTACAGTATAGCAGCACGTAACCGCCCCAGGAAGTGAATAATCAGGAAGTTAATGAGCGGCCCAGAAGTACAAGTGTGTGGTACTTGGTTAGTATAATCCTGCTATTTAGTCACTTTTTTCCTCTGTTATACAGCCCCCCCAACCGAACACAAACAGTAACACGGACTTCTCAGGGAAGTCCGTGTTCAGGTTCCATGCCTGAACACTAGGTGTTGGGTACAGATCCCGAACTTTACACTTCGGGTTCACTTATCACTATTAAACATATATGGCTGAAATCATGCAGCCAGCATCTGATGCATATTGTACCATGAATCGGGCAGCATATATGTGCTGTCTGGTTCCCTTTACATTCGCAAGATTGCCAGCTATAATCATCCGGTATAGAAATTACCTGTCAAAGATCTTCTGTGGTTGGATCATGCAGTACATAACATTGGCAATATGATCCCTGGCTGCAATTACCTCTGGAGGAGGGTCATACTTATTCACTGCTGCCACCTAAGTATAATAACATATAGAAAGTAAAATAACACACTACTTATTAGTTTCAGCAGATAGCCACCCGGGCTCCCATGCCAGTGATAAGCTTGGTTAATAAAATGCTAATAAACAAGATTGTATAGTAGAAGAAAAACAGTTTATAATAAACCCACAGTGTCCAGAGAAAAAGGAAAATATTCATGCTTAATCAATTATATATAATACATTATGATATGTGCTTATTTAGTTGTAGCAGTTACATCAATCATATCAGTATATACATCACCTTTACTTTTTGAAAACTCCCATTTACTTAAATGTGATGCACTACTGTGGGCCTAAAGGGGGTTTCAGGGATCCCTACAGTCGTCAGTCCCCAAATATGTCAGAAAGAATAGAGGAGAAGCAGGAAACTTGGCAGGTGGGATATTGGAGTGTTGGGGAGCGACTACTATGTGCTATTTTTTCTTTATAGCACAATTGGTCAAAACATTGACTATATAGAAGGGGTATATAATATAAAAATACATTTATATATTCTGTGCATATAAAGAACAGCTATCTGTAGCCACCTCACCCTTGCATTGTCTAGAATTGTGGATAAACCTGAAATGTTTTCACTGCAATATATGAACATTCTCTTTGGCGTTAATCCTACTTTTTACACTTCCATCTTTTTTACTTCATTTCTTCACGTTACACGTCCAGGCCGCTAACTGTGCAAGTTCAAGATGCTGACTGTACCGGGATGTCTTTCTCAGCTCATGTCAGTCCTCTGGGATACGCTTTATTTTGCTCACTGCATCACCAATGTAATTACTAGGCAACACTGATTGCTTTAGGAAGATGTTTATTAATTGGTGGAAAGCAGGTGCGGAGATAAATACCTTCTCTTCAACTCTGATCTTCTTCTGATCCAGTTCAGTTAATTTCGGCAGCATAAACAGCACTGAAAGCCAATATTCTGCTTGTTCCTATAAAAACAACAGATCTAATGAAAAATCAATGTACAGTACAATATACAAAACGCATACATATTCAGCAGGGCAATGCAGATGAGCAAGCATAGCTCATAATGGAACACATACATCATGCGTCTGGATGCGGTCTCATAGGGATCAATGCGTTGTTTTGCCGCATCAGGATTTTGGACGCCGCAAAGTTGAAACATAATGCGGCCGGAGGTATAGACAAAGCGCTGCACTCATCTGCATCCATCCAAATCTTGATGCTGTCTGATGTCCCTGCGGCCCCATGTTAAGTATAGGGACGCATGCCTGATCAGGATGCATCAGGATTACGGCGCACACCGACACAAGACTGAAAAACGCCAGTGTGAAACCACCCTTACAACATTCATAACAAACCATACCAACCCCAAATTGTTTACATATAAGTATAAAATTGATCTGATCTATTTAAGTATATTTATTTTTAATTATAAAATGGAAACTTGATGCATTACCATTTTAACAGAATAAAAAATATGGTATTATCTAAAATTAAAGTTGGGTGACTCCACTTACCTGCACTGGATTTTTTATTAGATTTAGTATATGCAGCATAGGTAGCTCTTCAATAAAAGCAATTTCACTTATCTGACAAATCTGTCAATGGAAACATTGTATTCCAGATCATTATAAACCAAAATAAATAAATATAAATATAAGACATAACATATATTAACGTATTTATACAGTACTAATTGAAGAATACATTTAATGAAATGTCTCATCATCCTAACTAGGTAAAATAGCAAAGCGCTTGTAAATACAAGTAATGTTGCAATGTACATCTTACTAAAAATCTTCTTACAAATGGATATTTCATTTGATAGTTTGCTGCACAAAGCCTGGGACATCGGCCACTTCTGCAGTTGATCAGAGGTGGCCAGTTTTCTAAGCAAGAAGTGAAGAGCGTACAAGCTCTTTGCTATAGAACTTGCAAGTGCTGCAATAAAGCTGGCCAGATTTCTGGACTGAGCCGGCTGTAGTACTCCAGTGTTATTCTAATGCTGCAGAGGCAAAGCTGTTTTTGCTTGCAGCATCAGATAGTGCACATGTAGCGCCCCGCCAAGCAGGCGTCACAAAGGGGTACTGCACCCGTAAAAGAGGTGCAGATTCACCAGCTGTAGGTGGACCCTAGGATGGAGGGTGGGACCCATTCCCAGCACTCCCACATTAGTTGAGGGTGGGAGGTTACCCGGGAGGGAATAAATTCACATCTAGGGGGAACAAGAAGGTCTTTGCCTTTTAGTCTTTGCTGCTAGGTCGCTCGGCTAAGGGACCAAGGAAAGATGGAGAAAAAGGAGAGGTTTTAGGAAGATAGCTAAGTGGAGCAAGGCGGAAGGTCACACAGGGTCGGTTGCAAGCCGTACCGGAGGGAAGAAGAAGGGGCCTTGAGGAGGTCCTGAAAGAGGGCGGCCGACGAGTGAAGTACGGGCCCTAGAATGAAAGGGAGATCCTTAGCGTGGAGCGTCCATACTCCAGGGGATACTCCAGTCCAAACAGGGGAACGCCGGGCCCTAGGAACCGGCCAGAGTTTAGCCTGCAGTCGGCAACCGGCTGCTGTGGCTTGTTCATCAGCCGCAGCACCCTGCCATCGGAGAGGTCTGCCTGCTTTCTCACCAACGAGGGAGGGGACTCCCGGTACTACCTACACAGAGCTACTGGGTATAGATCGATCTACAGCGGGGAAGAACGGACACAGGTTAGTTAACGAAGGTACACCAAGGGTTCCACCATACCACCTGGGATCCACTTGCAGCCACCCATTAAGCTACCTGTCTTTGTAACATCTCAAGTGCTGAACTGTTAACTGTAACCGCTGCTGCTACAACCAACAGTAAAGTACCCGGGAGAAAAGTGGCTTTGCCTCCGCCTGTGTTTCCTTTTGCATGAACTTGGTCCCTTTGCAGGAACAATGCCCCAGAGGTCCAGCCCTACCTGTAGAGGATTTTGCCAAACTAGCCGCGATTCCATCTACCTCCGGCGGACTGTGCTGGCGCTGGTGACTCCTCAACAGAAACTACAAGTGGCGTCACGACAACTTGTAAATATCATCCCCTGTAAATATACCTTTTTTCAATGAAGTCCCCAGGACACGGGATCAGGCGCGGCCACCACTCCCAGTGACACAGGAGCGTTAACCCCTTGGAGCCTGATACCCGAGTACCCCAAAGCCTGGGGCTCGACACACAGTCCAGACCAATAGCACAACAATCCTATTGATTCAAATTGTCAATCATTCATAGGACACCAACACCTGCTAAGCAAGAAGCCTGCAGTATGAGAAGCAGTGTGCTCCTGAATACAAAACATGGAAACAATCCTTTAAAGTGATCCTATCACCATAATTTTTACCTATAAACCAAAACTACCACCTTCAGCAGCACTTTTGTTACATTCCATATTATACCCTGACTTCCCCTGTACACCCTAGAAATACCCTTTGTAAATCTCCCTCTCTGTATTTAAATCTGTCTTGTTCTGTCCGGTGGGTGTGATTGCTGCGCTGTCCATCCCTCCTCTGTGCGCTGAACACCGTCCTTTTGGCATGATTAACATAGATGACACTTCTGCATCATCCACATAGTCAGGGGAAATCTCACGCTTGCGCAGAGACAATGCTGTATCATGCAGGTGCACTTTGCTATGACTTACTGAGTGTAGAGCCTAAAACACAAGTATCAATGCACGAACCGGCTAGACATTTGCACACACGCAAGATTTCAACCAGCTATGTAGATTACATCTCCTGCATCATCCACATACCCATGCAAAAACTCATGCCTGTGCAGAGACCCCATTGGTTCACTCATGGGCATTTGTGTTTTAGGTCCTGCCCATAGCAGTGCAGAGCAAAGTGCACCAGCGCGAGCCAGTAAAGTCTCTGTACAGGCGCAAGATTTACACGGGCTATGTGGATGACCCAAGAGGCGTCATCCACATCAATTGTAACAAGAGTATGGCGATCAGCGCAGTGAGGAGGAACAGACGGCGCAGCAATCACACCCATTGGACTAGACAGGGCCAATTTAAATACTGAGACTGAGATTTACAAAAAGTATTTCTTAGGGAGTACAGGGGGAGAAAGGGCATAATATTTAACTTCATGGAATGCAATGCAACACAGGTGCTGCTGAAGGTGGTAGTTTTGGTTTATAGGTGAAGGATCTGGTGACAGGTACACTTTAACTCTGTTCTAAAAAGTGGGAAGACTACAGTGAACTTTTTAGGGGTTTACTATATTAGAAACGTTAGTTTGATATACAGTATCTTATTCTGGACTTTTGAGTTAATAGAAGGGAACTTCCCTGTACTGGATCCCCAGATTGAAGAGTACTTACAAAGAGTTTTCTTTCATTTCAGAGGACCTGTCCTATCCTGCTTTATATGGATAAATCATTGACTTGAATGGGCGCTGTGTAATGCTTCATTTTACCATGATTTAACTATAGAGAAACTGAACACTTTCTGCCACCTCGGACCTTGGGGAAGGTAATAAAGTGTGTCTGTCTGTCTGTGTCCCTGTCCCTTATGAAAAAGTACTGTGTTTTTGTTTTGAAAAAGCAAAAGCGCAGCACTAAAAAACAGAGCAAAAAAGCAACAAAAACGGATGATGCGTTTGTGATGTTTTTTTGAAAAAAAAGACTATCTATTTTGGCTGCCGAAAATGCACCAAAAACGGATCACAAAAAAAACATAAAAAATGCACTGTGTGAACAAACCTTAAGATTAAACAGAGAACACATTTGTCGATAAGAGCAGACTTTTTGTGTATTTTCTAATATACAGTACAGACCAAAGGTTTGTACACACCTTCTCCTTCATAGAATTTTCTGTATTTTCATGACTATGAAAATAGTAGATTCACACTGAAAGTATCAAAACTATGAATTAACACATGTGGAATAGAAGAGTGGAAGAGTGTGCAAAGCAGTAATCAAAGCAAAAGGTGGCTACTTTGAAGAACCCAGAATATAAGACATATTTTCAGTTGTTTCACACTCTCGTATATAATTCCACATGTGTTAATTCATAGTTTTGATGCCTTCAGTGTGAATCTACAATTTTCATAGTCATGAAAATACAGAAAACTCTTTGAATGAGAAGGTGTGTCCAGGAGGCGTGGCCTGCGGCTCTATGTGAAGTCACACTCACAGGAGCTCCTGGTGCTTTATCCAAAGCGACGGACTTATTGACATTTTAATGCCATTCTGATTCCACAACTAGCTACCAGCCTAACCAGCTACCCGCAGTGACCGAACGAGGCGAGTTCTGATGAGATCTGATGAGGAGAAAGCCACACAAGGAGAACCCCATCTTCTTCAGTCTGAGGTAACGGCGCCATATTGGGCTCCTGCTGGCAGAGAAGATCATTCACGATTGTATTCTCCTTCATTGTTGACTGTTTCAGCGCTGAGGTACTGAGGAGACACAGATTCTACCTCATTATTAACTGTTTCAACGCTGAGCCCTGAGGTACTGAGGAGCCATATATTCTCCTTCACTATTAACTGTTTTGGCCCTGAGGTACTGAGGAGCTAAAGATTCTCCCTCACTATTAACTGTTTCAGCGCTGAGGTATTGAGGAGCCATATATCCTCCTTCACTATTAACTGTTTCAGCGCTGAGGTACTGAGGACCTAAAGATTCTCTCTCACTATTAACTGTTTCAACCCTGAGGTACTGAGGACCTAAAGATTCTCCCTCACTATTAACTGTTTCAGCGCTGAGGTACTGAGGAGCCATATATTCTCCTTCACTATTAACTGTTTTGGCCCTGAGGTACTGAGGAGCTAAAGATTCTCCCTCACTATTAACTGTTTCAGCGCTGAGGTATTGAGGAGCCATATATCCTCCTTCACTATTAACTGTTTCAGCGCTGAGGTACTGAGGACCTAAAGATTCTCTCTCACTGTTAACTGTTTCAACCCTGAGGTACTGAGGACCTAAAGATTCTCCCTCACTATTAACTGTTTCAGCGCTGAGGTACTGAGGAGCCAGAAATTCTCCTTCACTATTAACTGTTTCAGCCCTGAGGTACTGAGGAGCTAAAGATCCTTCACTGTTAACTGTTTCAGCGCTGAGAGACTGAGGAGCTAAAGATTCTCCTTCACTATTAACTGTTTCAGCACTGAGGTACTGAGGAGCTAAAGATCCTTCACTGTTAACTGTTTCAGCGCTGAGAGACTGAGGAGCCAGAGATTCTCCTTCACTATTAACTGTTTCAGCCCTGAGGTACTGAGGAGCTAAAGATTCTCCCTCACTATTAACTGTTTCAGCGCTGAGGTACTGAGGAGCCAGAGATTCTCCTTCACTATTAACTGTTTCAGCCCTGAGGTACTGAGGAGCTAAAGATTCTCCCTCACTATTAACTGTTTCAGCGCTGAGGTACTGAGGAGCCAGAGATTCTCCTTCACTATTAACTGTTTCAGCCCTGAGGTACTGAGGAGCTAACGATCCTTCACTGTTAACTGTTTCAGCGCTGAGAGACTGAGGAGCTAAAGATTCTCCTTCACTATTAACTGTTTCAGCACTGGGGCACTGAGGAGCCAAAGATTCTCCTTCACTGTTAACTGTTTCAACCCTGAGCGCTGAGGTACTAAAGGAGCTACAGATTGCATTCTTCTTCACTGTTAACTGTTTCAACGCTGAGCGACCTGCAAGAAAAGGTTCGGACGGGAAGATCGCTTCTAGCAAGTGGGGTTATCGGGCCCCCCACGCAAGCCAGCTTCGTAGACCAGGATTCCAAGATCCACGGCACGATTCCCTTCACCCTTGGTCATCCAGGTTTCAGATAAGTACTGTATTATTCTAAATATCTCTCTCTGCAAAACACAGCCTGAGTCCACGAACCTCCCGATTGTTCCTGATACTGGGGGACTAATGCCCTCCAAATCCAGATCTACTTCCAACACAGACCATTCTGATAAGAACATGGAAGCGCAACAAAGCAGATCCAAGAGCAAAATACCTACCATGGCACATAGCCCTGGTAAAACCTTTAAGGGAAGAGATCATCCCACCAAAACCCTACCACTAACTGAAGAATCAGACCCTCATGAGGACTCGATGCTATATGAGAATTCCCAACATAGTTCAAAGAGGAAGGAGATAGACTCTCCCCCCCGCCAACACATTGAATCGCCTCCACATGATGAGGCACAATCACAATGCAGAAGCCCAGCGAGGCAAAAAATCAAAGTCACTCAAGCTGAGAGCGAAGTCAATCGCATCTTGGATCCAAACCAAATTCCTGACAAGAAATTTCTCCTTCAGCTGTTCTCTTCATTAAAGGAGGAGATGAGAGAGCAATTTACAGATGTGAAAGCATCAATTAACGCCATAAACTCAAGATTAGATAAAACTGAAACTGATGTAGACAATTTAAAGAAAGAGATTAAAGCATGCCGTACTGAGTTGTCTAAAGCCAAAGGTGACATCAAATACCTCTCTGACAAACTTATTGACAGAGAAGATCGTGACCGTAGATCTAACTTAAAAATTAGGGGTGTACCAGAACAGGTTAAGTCACACGAATTGATTCCTTTCATTAAAAATCTGACAAAAAAATTGATCCCTTCTCTGCCAGACATAGAGCTTTCAATAGAAAGGGCGCATAGAATCCCTAAACCTCCGCGCTTCCCTGAAGACGTCCCTCGGGATGTTATTGTAAAATTCACCTTTTTTCAGACAAAAGATAAAATAAATAATTATACCAGACAAAATGGCCTCCTGCCTGCCCCTTACGACTCCCTAAAAATATACTCTGACATCTCCAGAGAAACTGCTATGAAGAGAAGATCCTTGAGACCAATCACTGAAGTTTTAAGGAAACAACAGATAGCCTACAGATGGGGTCGCCCTACTACCTCTGTCATATTCTACCACAAACAAAAGCAGATCACAATAGAGGACTCCACGGAAGGTTTAAAACTCCTCAAACAACCTTCACATACATGAGTAACTCTGCCGACTTCCCTATTGTTGGCATTAAAACTAGCACCAAAGGCCCCACCGTTAGCCCAAGAGGAAGACTCACATCAGTTCCCTGGAACTCTTCCTTCCCATTACGATCTAATTCGTATTGTTTACATTCTTTCTTGTATTCTTGTTGTATTTTACCCAAGTACCTCTTTACCTCCGTTTCTTCACCCAAACCCCCCTTACCCTCCCCTTATCATAAAGCTTTAGTATAATTCCTTGACTAGCACAATGGCACTAAGATTTATGTCACTAAATACAAACGGACTTAATTCGCCGCAAAAACGATTCAGCTTATGGAAGGAGATTAAATCAAATCGTGTTGATATAGCGGGTATCCAAGAGACTAGATTCCCCTTACAGAACCCCTCCAAATTCACCAATAAAAATTTTCCTCACATATACCTATCGTCCAACCCCAAAAAAAAAGCGGGAGTAGCATTAATTATCAAGGACTCACTGAAATTTGAAGAGCTCGAGCTTATTAAAGACAACGAGGGAAGGTACATAATCTTGATTTGCAAGATCAATGACACCACCTATACACTCGCAAACGTTTACACGCCTAATAATGGCCAAATCACTTTCCTCAGACGTCTTTTTGCCCTAATCCATGAAAAACAAAAGGGGACACTCTTAATTTTTGGGGATTTTAATGCAGTCCCGAATCCCCTATTAGATTCTTCTAATAAATCGAGGAATCTTAATACTAAACTTGACCCTCTCTTACAAAAGGAAGAACTCTTCGACGTATTCCGATGCTTACACACATCATCTGTGGAGTTCACCCATTATTCCAACTTGCATAAATCCTTCTCTAGAATTGACTTAGTTATAACTGACATTCATTCCCTATCTAAAGTTAAAACCATATCCATTCTCCCAAGAACGTGGTCGGATCACTCCCCCATTATTTTCGAATGTTCCAACTGCCCCCCTTTAATGCACATTCCCCATGGAGGGCCAATTCTTACCTATTCACTCACCCTCAATATAAAACAGAGATTCAAGAATCACTCAAATTATATTTTAAAGAAAATGAAACTCCTGAGGTATCCTTATTCACACTATGGAACGCCCACAAAGCGACTATAAGAGGGTCACTAATTTATTTAAATGCGAAACACAAAAAAGCTCAACAAGAGGACACGAAAAAGCTGATCCACCAAATCTCCAACTTAGAAAGAGATATCTTGGCAGATCCATCCGAGAGGAAACACAAAGATCTTCTTGAACTCCGGATCCGACTGAAATCTCTTCTTTTATCAGATTATGATAAAATGGCCCGTATCTCCAGATCAAATTTCTACTCTAATATGAACAAGCCCTCCAAAACCTTCGCAAATTTGATTAAAATCCATAGATCTAAAACTTGTATCCACCAAATCAGGAACAAACAAAACCACTTGGTTAAAACCCCCGTGGAAATCTCTAGAGCCTTTGTAGAATTTTATAAAAGCCTCTATAATCTCAAAAATGATCCATTGGAGCATCAACCCACAAAGCAGAATATTAAGTCCTTTCTGGATTCCATTACACTCCCGACCCTTACAGAGGACACCCTAAATAGACTCAATCAACCTTACACCGAACAGGAAATAAAAGATATTATCATTAAACTTAAAAAGAATAAATCCCCAGGCCCTGATGGTCTCCAAAATGAATACTTCATAGCTTATGAAAGTTTACTTACTCCCTACATCACTAAATTAATTAATTCTTTATCCAATAACAATCAATCAGTTCCGCACGAGATGCTTCAAGCATTAATTTCAGTGATTCCGAAAAATAAAGGAGATAGAGAATTGGTATCCAATTACAGACCCATTTCTCTGCTCAATACTGACATTAAAATTATCTCTAAAGCAATTAATGTCAGACTGCAAAAAATTATCCCGCTTTTGATCCACCAGGACCAGGTGGGTTTTACCCCAAAAAGAAGCTCCACTGACGCGACGAGAAGAATTTTAAACCTGTCAGCTCACGCTGAATCCTCTGGAACCCCTATGATAGTGGTCTCTGTCGACGCAGAAAAAGCGTTCGACAGAGTCCACTGGGGATACCTATTTGAGGTCCTGCACAAATTTGGAATAAATGGCCCCATATTTAACTCCATTCAAGCCTTGTACACTGCCCCCTCGGCAAGGTTACTCACTAACAATCACTTATCTGCCCCATTTATGTTGACTAACGGCACAAGGCAAGGCTGTCCCCTCTCGCCCTCTCTTTTTAATTTATTCATTGAACCGTTGGCCGAAAAAATCCGATCTCATCCGCAAATCACTGGTATTACTCTGAACAGCGAATCCTATAAAATTAGTCTATTTGCGGATGACATAATTTTAACTCTCACAGATCCAATATCCTCAATGTGTAATCTCCTTTCCCTCATGGAAGACTTCACTAAGGTCTCCCACTATAAAATAAACATCGCTAAAACGCAAGTACTTAGTTATAACCTCCCAGACCAGATTATTTCCTCCTTACAACAAAATAATGGTTTGGATTGGGAGAAGAATGTGTTGGATTATTTGGGAATTATAATTACTAAACCCATATCTCATACTTATGAATCCAATTTAGGAAAGATATACAAAACTGTACAAATAGACCTAACTAATATTTCCAAAACTGAGTTGACATGGTTGGGCAGGATAGAAGCGTATAAACTATTCATTTTACCTAAACTACTTTATATTTTTCGCTCGATCCCCCTCCAGGTCAATTCTAATTGGTGCAAAAAACTTCAAACCCAATTATCCAACTTCATCTGGGGAGGGAAAAAACCCAGAACTGCTCTTTCTACTTTAGAAAAAAGCAAACCACATGGTGGTTTAGCTGTGCCCAACATATCGGCCTATTACCATTCGGCGTTGATCAAACTGAGTCAGAATTGGTGGGGTTCGGAGGAGACTCCAAGATGGATAAACATAGAGAAAGCATTTCACCAGACGGCAGATCTCCACTGGTCATTACTCTCCTATCTGTGTGACAAAAACAAGAAGTTACCCTCTATGCCTACATTAAAAGCAACCATACGCGCATGGAGATGCCTGACCATGAAATCACAAGCATCAAATCGATTGTCTTCTCCTTATTGGATTCCTTTGTCTCTCCTACCAGCACTCTCATCAGCTGTAGATATCAATACATGGACTATTAGCGGTATTCACACCTTGTCTGACATACTCGATGAGGATACACAACTTAAATCCTTTACAATCCTGCAGACCAAATTTGGCTTACCAGAGGAAGAATTCGGAACTTGGACCAAAATCAAACGTATACTCAACAAAAACAGTCTCAATCTTAACCTCCCGCTAAACATTACCCAGCTCTTCCGTTTCAACCAGTCGAAGGTTTTCTGGTCTTTCAAATCCATTTACAGAGAATGGATTCTTGACTCTGCATACTCGATCACTCCCAACATTGAAGCCTGGAGTAGAGAACTTCAAGTCCCGCTCCCTATCAACTTAATTGAAGAAACATTACAAACTGTGCTCAAAAGTCTCTCATGTGCAACTTTACTTGAGTCCTATTACAAAACCTTGACCAGGTGGTATTTCACTCCCACAAGACTTCAAAAATTTTCTAACACCTTGTCTCCTTTGTGTTGGAGGAACTGCGGTCACCCTGGCTCAATGTCACATATATTTTGGGACTGTCCTTCCCTTCGTCACTTCTGGGGAAAAATTCATCTACTTCTTTGTGATATAACTGGACTTAATTTAGATCTTACTCCAGAACTTGCATTGCTATCAATAGGAATCAACGACATACCTTCAGACCTCAGAGCCCTTATAGTGCACATTCTCATTGCGTGTAAAAATGGTATTGCAACGCGTTGGAAGGACCCGGATCCACCCACGCTTGATGCAGTTTTGGGGACCATCGCATCACATAACTCTTACGAATATATGCACTCTCTGAGAAATAATCTCCAAGCAAAATACAAAAAGAAATGGACGCCATGGAACCAATTTTTCTATCAACAAGATGTCCCTTTTACTCGGACCTGAATTGACTCCTTTCCAATTTGCTTCAGAATAGTCTAGTCAAGCATAACTGTGAATCATTTCTCTCCCTTCCTTCTCCCCACTGCCCTCCTTCCCAGTTCACTCCCCCCCCCTCCCTGTTTGGAATTATCGAGAATACCGAACTTTCTTATTGTTTATTGTTTGATATTTTCCGTTATCATCATACTATTGTAACATGTATTTTTATTTTTTTTTTTTTGATCATCCTATTGTACCGTCATTGTTAAGGCGACCTTTGTAAAATTGTGTATAACCAAATAAAAATGTTGAACAAGAAGGTGTGTCCAAACTTTTGGTCTGTACTGTATGTGAGTATCAAAGTTTGCACTATATATTTGTGCAAAAAAAGTCTTTGTGATGGCATTCTCATTACCTTATCATTCATCTATATAACATCCAACCCAAGCCTTCAAACAGAAACATCTGTGCTCCTAGACTACAAAATATGTTGGGAGCTTATACTGTATCGTCGCTGGAGCCTTAGTTAATTATCAATGCACTTACCTATCCATCCACTTTTATAGTGTAATAAATCTATATTTGTCACTTTTCTTAAAATGAACCAATACCATAAACTGGAAGGGGCCGACACATGCAATGTGCTACTTTTCTCTATGCAGAAGTTATACACACAATGCTCACGTATGTCCACTACCTCATTATCTTGAATATTCAGGGTCTGCAGAAATTTCAAACTCTCCAGACCCTCAAGGCTGGTGATCTGGTTAGAAGAGAGGTCCAATGTTTGTAATGATTTCAGATTTTCCAATCCAGTGATGTTCTTAATTTGATTTGAAGCCTTGAACATAAATGAAAAACATCCATAATTATTAGTACCATAGAACTTATTCTCAAAAATTTGGCGGAGAAAAACAGAGAGCTAATCCTCATGCAAATAACTTCAAACTACACATCAACAGAATAAATCGGAATGCCATCTGCTGAAATCTGTCAAAGATCAAGTCTCAAATCCAACACAAGTGAACATTAAAAGGTTTTTAGGGAATAGAAAAAAATAGAGTAAGAAACTGTCATTCTAAACATGGTACATAATTATCATTAGAAAATCACACCTATTTTGTTTAGGGAGGTGATCAGTGGAGCACATTAAAATGGTCTAGGTCTTCTCACACTGACTGAAAACTGACCTAAAATGTTAATTAAAAAAAGAGTTGTGTATATGTGCAGAAAAAGGTTCCACCCCTCATTTAATGTAAAAGAAGATTTGCTCCTGGTAGATATTCTGGTTTAATACTGGAGATACTGCTGAGGTAAGATGAGGCTGCTCACACTGCTATCCACTCTGTTTGATCTAATAGTGGACAGAGACCATGCGTGCTGACAGAAGAAAAGTATGCTCACATAGCTGTCCACCCTGTCTGATAGAATAGTGGAAATATAATAGGCACTAAGGTAAGAAGAGGCTGGCTACACTGATTTCCTCCCTGTCTTTCTGGTGTAAACTGAAAATACCAGGGGTGCTGAGGTAAGAAGAAGCTGCTCAACACTGCTGTCCAAGCTGCTTTTTCTGATCCAATATTTGAGCTAGCAGAAATGCTGAGGTAAGTATAGGCTGCTCACACTGCTGTCCACACTTTTTTTTTTATCTAATATTGTAGAAACCAGTATTGATAAAATAATAAGAAGCAGCTCATACTGCCATCCACCCAGTCTGATCGAATACAGGATTTACTAGAGATGCCGAGGTAGGAAAAGGCTGCTCACACTGCTGTCCACTGTCTTTCCATTCCAATACTGGAGATACCAACGGTGCTGAGGTAAGAAAAGACTGTGAAGACTGTTCACAGTGTATGATCTAATACTGGAAATGGCAGGTATGCTGAGATAAGAAGAGGCTGTTCCCACTGATGCCTACCCTGTCTTTCTGCATGACATGCAGCTGCTGTAACACAGAGATTTGAGCTATTGGTTATCTCCATGTCACATTTGTGGAGTTTCCTATTGCATATCCTCACAAGCACCTGAGGCCATTTTAGTGTACTGTAATGATTTCCTCCCTAGACAAACAAGTGCGATTTTCTAATTAAATGTATGTAGAAATGTATTTGTAATTACATTTTCTCACTTGATTAGAGGTTTTCTACTCTGAGAAAATCTCTTGATACATAACGTACACACTGTGTATTTGCTGCTTTTATCTTTCAACAGCAAATCTACACTGTAGTACAGTGCCACTAATTCAGGTGGCATTACAGTTCCCATCCTGTCCTTAGGCTATGTTCACACACACGGCGTAATTGCCGCGTTTCTATTGCGCAGGCATTTTTCCTGCGTTTTGAGGCAGCCGGTAAAAAAAAAACAGTGCATTCACACACCGCATTTTTTACCAATGCATTTTTCACCCAAGAGCGCAGGAGTAAGTGATGTCACACAGGGGCAGGAATAATCCTGCTCCCATGTGACATGTGTGTACTTTCACTTTCACTGAGTATCTACATACACTACGAAAGCAAACTAAAAGAAAGCAGTGGGTATAAAAAGAAAAAGAAAAATACTCACCTCTCAGCCGAGGGTCCCGGGATGCGAGGTGTCCACGTCTGATCGCTGCAAGACCTGTGTCACATGACATGATCAGCTGATCGGTTTAAATAGCCCACCAAAACCGATCGGTTTTGGCGGCCGGTCTAAACTAATCAGCTGATGATGTCACGTCACGATCAGCCGATGATGTCATGTGACACATCAGCTGATCGCTATCGGCCAATGAGATGATTAAGGTCCTTGCCGCGATTAGACATCTTCTCCTTGGGACGGGGCAGCCGGCGGAGAGGTACTTTATTTTTTTATTTTTAATACCTTTTGTTAACTTAAAACTTAAGTTACTTAACCAGATACACTGCAAAAGCGAAACTATAGTCCCAACATGTTACAGGGTGGGAGGAACACAAGATTCCCTCTGTGTGACATCACATCCTGCTATTCCCCTGTGCTGTGATTATAGGCGCTGGAATAGGCATTGTCTGAACAACAATGCGTATTCCAGCTCCTTATAATGGCACTTATGGGAGAAAGCGTGCACATATTTGCGCAAAGAATTTACATGGTCATTCTTTTTCCGCGCGCGCTTTCTTCCCCAAAAGCGCAGCCGAAAAAAGTGCAGTGTCTAAATGGCAAAAGTGAAAGTCCATTCACTTTGTCGGAAAACACAGACGCGCTTTTGCGTGAAAAGTGTTCGTAAAAAGACGCGAAAATTATACGGCGTGTGAACGCAGCCTTCCTGTCTGAAGAGGCTATTTGTATATTTAAATACCTAGAGGAGCATTGCATGGCTAATAAATCCCCATACGCTGATTTGGCACTCTCCACAAGGAGAATCTTTACCCTTTAGACAACTTTCCAAAGGTCTCTTAACCAACCAAACAAGTATTCGTGCTTTGCACTAGAGAGTGACAGAAATCCTGAAATACAGTGTTTCCCCAAAAATACATTACCATTCAAAAGTTTGGGGGCACCCAGACATTTTTGTGTTTTCCATGAAAACCCATACTTTTATTTGTCAAATGAGTTGCAAAATAAATAGAAAATATAGTTTAGACATTGACAAGGTTAGAAATAATGATTTTAATTTGAAATAAATAATAATTTTCTCCTTCAAACTTTGCTTTTGTCAAAGAATGCTCCCTTTGAAGCAATTACAGCATGGCATGGCATTGCAAAATGGATTGATTGCCTTCATTATTCACAATCCCTTTTACCTTGCACAAATCTCTGACTTTACCAGCACCAAAGCAACCCCAGACCATCACATTACCACCACCATGCTTGACAGATGGTGTTGGACAACCTTCCAGCATCTTTTCAGTTGTTCTGCGTCTCACAAATGTTCTTCTGTGTGATCCAAACACCTCAAACATAGATTAGTCTGTCCAAAAAACTTTTTTTCAATCTTCCTCTTTCCAATGTCTGTGTTCTTTTGCCCATATTAATCTTTTCCTTTTATTAGCCAGTCTCAGATATGGTTTTTTTCTTTGCCACTCTGCCCTGAAGGCCTGCATCCCGGAGTTGCCTCTTTAATGTAAACATTAACACTGGAGTTTTGCGGGTACTATTTAATGAAGCTGCCAGTAGAAGAGCTGTGAGGCGTCGATTTCTAGAGACTCTAATGTACTTGTCTTGTTGCTCAGTTGTGCAGCGGGGTCTCCCATTTCTCTTTCTACTCTGGTTAGAGCCTGTTTGTGCTCTCCTCTGAAGGAAGTAGTACACACACCGTAGAAAATCTGCAGTTTCTTGGCAACTTCTTTGCATGGAATAGCCTTCATTTCTAAGAACAAGAATAGACTGTTGAGTTTCTCATGAAAGTTCTCTTTTTCTGGCCATTTTGAGAGTTTCATAGAACAAACAAATGAAATGCTCGATATTTTCAACTAGCTCAAAGGAAGGTCAATTACGGTATATAGCTTCTCTAATCAGCCAAACCATTTTCAGCTGTGCTAATATGCTTGTACAAAGGTTTTCTAGGGTTTTCTAAACATCCATTAGCCTTCTTACACAGTTAGCAAACACAATGTACCATTAAAATACTGGAGTGGTGGCTGTTGGAAAAGGGCCTCTATACATCTATGTAGATATTGCATTAAAAACCAGACGTTTGCAGCTAGAATAGTTATTTATCACATTAATAATGTATAGAGTGTATTTCTGATTCAATTAATGTTAGCTTCATTGAAAAAAAAGTGTTTTTCTTTCAAAAATAAGGAAATTTCGAACTGACCCCAAACTTTTGAATGGTAGTGTAGGGTATCCCCCAAAAATAAGACCTAGAAGAGGTTTTGCTACACTGCTAAATATAAGGCCTCCCCCGAAAGTAAGACCTGGCAGACTTTTTTTGACGTATGCCTGCCGAACAGAAGCATGCAGCTGTGATTCATACCGGTATTACTGTATATTGAAGTAGCCCGCCACTGTTGTCCAGGTAACCGTTGCTGTATGTATTTTGGGGCGCCGCTCTTAGCTCTCTGACTTAGCTGCCATAGATGTACGGTAAGCTGCTGGCCAATCAGAGGCCAGCAGCCACCGGCCAATCAGAGACCAGCAGCTAACGTCGTTGCATGATGTTACATGTGGGCCTCTGATTGGCCGGCGGCTTACTGTTCATCTATGGCAGCTGCACCAGCGAGCTCAGAGTAACGTGACAGAATACCATACATACCATACAGCACAGACGACCGGAGAAAAAAGGGGTATGTGTGTGGGTGTGTGTGTGTAGGTGTGGGTGTGTGTGTAGTTTTTATTTTTAGGTACTGAAATGGAGATATTGGGGGCTGCAATCGGATGATGGGGGCTGCAAGGGGATGATGGTTACCGCATGTTATGGGATGATGGGGTTTACAAGGTGATGATGGGGGCTACAAGGGGATTATGGGGATATTGGGGGTTGCAAGGGGATTATAGTTATATTGGGGTCTGCAAAGGGATGATTTTTTTTTTCAACAATAAATGGCAATTCTTCTTCACGGAAAAGTAGGACATTCTCCTGAAAATAACACCAAGCTCATCTTTGGGAGCGAAAATTAATATAAGACTCTGTCTTATTTTTGGGGAAACAGGGTATACAATTTGTAGCTTGGTATCTTTTCCTAAGTCATGAACCAAGGCTTGTTAAAGGGTCAATGTAGACTATTAGGATTGCTACATCCAATAAGTGTCAACAAAGTTACTATTTCTTTATGAAAAGGGTATTAACAATTTAGATGATTGGATATTTGTTGCATAAATAATGAAGCGTGATGTGGATTTTCAATGTCAAGTCTTTTGAGGGAGAACATTGCAATGTCTGTGACAATTCCAAAACAAAATCATTGGCATATAACACATGCAGATTAGTTTGTGGTAAATAAGCCACGTAAGTAGGGACCATAAAGTGAAAAAAACACTGGTATTAGGCTTTTCTTGAAGGATTTTATACCATTCCATTATTATTTTCTCTTGCTAACAGTAGAAATAAAAGTTGTATAGAAACATTACGTAAGGAAACTTAACATTTATTGAATGAAGTCAGTGACTGTTCGGAGCTTGTAAAAGGGAAGCATTTGAAATGTAAGATGTATTATACACAGATGCTATTTTTCAGAATTTCATTCTTGCCTTTGGCAGTGGGAGATTCTCCCGGCATTTGTACAATTTCATATACTGTTTCACAAACAAAAAGGAATCATTTAAAATGATATCTGATAGAAACCATCCATATGACAGGGGGGATAAACTGTGCTCGCTGATAGTGGAAACATTTATATAAACCATTTCTGAGATTTCACCTCCTGCTGATACCTAATGCATTGTGACTGGAACACAGCCACAGACAACATGAACCAAATGACAAATGAACAAGAGGATGCTGGAAACATATTGATGTCAGAGAGATAAAATGACTAGGTTACTCAATGCATTTGTTTGTTGGAAAAAAAAGTGTCCCCATAATATCGCACTGTGTGTCAATACCACAAACGTGTCATTTTGTCTTTACAAAGAAAATATCCTGGAAAAAAAGTATATCTTTATTCATAGAAGCATAGAAGTGTGTGTGTGTGTGTATATACAGTTACGGACAAAAGTATTGACACCCCTGCAATTCTGTCAGTTAACACTCAGTTTCTTCCTGAAAATGATTGCAATCACAAATTCTTTGGTATTATTATCTTCATTTAATTTGTCTTCAATGAAAAAACACAAAAGAGAATGAAGCAAAAAGCAAAACATTGATCATTTCACACAAAACTCCAAAAATGGGCCAGACAAAAGTATTGGCACCCTCAGCCTAATACTTGGTTGCACAACCTTGAACCAAAATAACTGCGATCAACCGCTTCCGGTAACCATCAATGAGTTTCTTACAATGCTCTGCTGGAATTGTAGACCATTCTTCTTTGGCAAACTGCTCCAGGTCCCTGATATTTGAAGGGTGCCTTCTCCAAACTGCCATTTTTAGGTCTCTCCACAGGTGTTCTATGGGATTCAGGTCTGGACTCATTGCTGGCCACCTTAGAAGTCTCCAGTGCTTTCTCTCAACCATTTTCTAGTGCTTTTTGAAGTGTGTGTTTAGGTCATTGTCCTGCTGGAAGACCCATGACCTCTGAGGGAGACCCAGCTTTCTCACACTGGGCCCTACATTATGCTGTAAAATTTGTTGGTAGTCTTCAGACTTCATAATGCCATGCACACGGTCAAGCAGTCCAGTGCCAGAGACAGCAAAGCAACCCCAAAACATCAGGGAATCTCCGCCATTTTTGACTGTAGGGACCGTGTTCTTTTCTTTGAATGCCTCTTTTTTTCTCCTGTAAACTCTATGTTGATGCCTTTGCCCCAAAAGCTCTACTTTTGTCTCATCTGACCAGAGAACATTCTTCCAAAACGTTTTAGGCTTTCTCAGGTAAGTTTTGGCAAACTCCAGCCTGGCTTTTTTATGTCTCGGGCTAAGAAGTGGCTTCTTCCTGGGTATCCTACCATACAGTCCCTTTTCATTCAGACACCGACAGATAGTACGGGTTGACACTGCTATACCCTCGGACTGCAGGGCAGCTTGACCTTGTTTGGATGTTAGTCGAGGTTCTTCATCCATCATCCGCACAATCTTGCGTTAAAATCCCTCGTCAATTTTTCTTTTCCGTCCACATCTAGGGAGGTTAGCCACAGTGCCATGGGCTTTAAACTTCTTGATGACACTGCACACGGTAGACATAGGAACATTCAGGTCTTTGGAGATGGACTTGTAGCCTTGAGATTGCTCATGCTTCCTCACAATTTGTTTTCTCAAGTCCTCAGACAGTTCTTTGGTCGTCTTTCTTTTCTCCATGCTCAATGTGGTACACACAAGGACAAAGGACAGAGGTTGAGTCAACTTTAATCCACAGAAAAACTCACCAAAAAACTGCCAGGTAAATATCCATTTCATTCAGCAGCAGATTGTCAGCTCCCCTGGAAGGCAAACCAGGTGTCATTAAACCGATGCACAATCACTTGCAATCCACAGTTGGGGGCAGTTGTCGCACCAGCGACCAGCCATACTGTCAAGGAAGCGACCGGTGGCATTCAGACACAAGGCTGCCTAAGGGCTCAGTCTCTCCTGTGTATGTGAAGCATAGTATCAGAACTCGGCCTGTTAGTAACACCCAGAGCAGGTGGGCCGGTCCGTACTGATCAAAAGCCTCACCAGTGACTTATGCCCCCAGAGGGTCCAACCTGAACTGCAGATGAAAAAATAACTAAACTCTAAAGATGAAAAATGTGAGGATTTAGTTGGATATTTTGGCCAAAATAACGTAAGCTCGTGGACCCTCTTCACGGTCCCTCACTTCCCACGAGTCCTATCTCATATGTTTGCGACATATGTACATTTCATAACTAGATTCGCCGAAAAAGGACATTAAAATCAGCACAGAAAAAGTCAGTACGGATCGGCCCACCTGCTCTGGGTATTACAAATAGGCCGAGTTCTGATACTATGCTTCACATACACAGGAGTGACTGAGCCCTTAGGCAGCCTTGTGTCTGAATGCCACCGGTCGCTTCCTTGACAGTATGGCTGGTCCCTGGTGCCACAACCGCCCCCAACTGTGGGTTGCAAGTGATTGTGCACCGGTTTAATGACACCTGGTTTGCCTTCCAGGGGAGCTGACAATCTGCTGCTGAATGAAATGGATATTTACCTGGCAGTTTTTTGGTGAGTTTTTCTGTGCTGATTTTAATGTCCTTTTTCGGTGAATCTAGTTATGAAATATAAATATGTCGCAAACATATGAGATAGGACTCGTGGGACGTGAGGGACCGTGAAGAAGGTCCACGAGCTTACGTTATTTTGGCCAACATATCCAACTAAATCCTCACATTTTTCATCTTTAGAGTTTAGTTATTTTTTCATCTGCACTTCAGGTTGGGCCCTCTGGGGGAATCTGCCGGTAAAAAAAATGATTTCTCTGTCATGTAACAGGATAAAACCTGCGGCCTGACAGAGAAATGTCTGCTAGTCCCCCAGTACTGGCAAGCAGACCATTGGTACTGGTACACAACGCCCATCCCCTTCCCCTCCCCCTAACATGGCGTTGGAGCATGCCAGAAACTGCCGCATGCAGCTGCCTCCTGTGGATTGCTCTCCGATGTGACATGATCACACATGTCACATCGAAGAGAAACAGCCCGTCTCCCCACTCGCCTCAGTGCCCCATGCTGTAGCTCCGGTCCTAACCGTGTGCCTCTGCCAGGATCACCATCTTTATCATTTCACTCCCATCTCACAGGTCAGATGGGAGGAAAATGACCTGCTCTGTCCTGCTCTGCCCCCCTGGCCACTCTTTCCGCCCCCACTCCCGGTGGTCCCCCACCTCATCCTCTGTGGCCCAAGTGTGGCTCCCCATGGCTCCTTCTGGCCCCTGCCCTTGTTCTGCGCCAGTATCCTCTGCCTGTGGATTTCTCACCGATGTGACATGATCACAAATGTCACATCGGAGAGGAACAGCCCTTGTCCGCCAGTGAGCTCCGGTCTTCACCGTGCGCCCCCGCAGTCATCATCATTATCTCCCTCCCATCTGATAGGTCAGATGGGAGGGAGATGAGCTATTCTGCATTGCCCTGAACCCCGCCCGGTCGTTCTGCCCACTCACTCCCAATCACCTACCTAGTTCCCTGTGGCCCTCAGTGCTGCTCCCCATGGTTCCTTCCGGCCCCTGCGCCTCTTGTTTTGGTTTGTCAAGTGCATGCGCAGACAGAGCAGAGACTGCTCTGTCTGTGCTTAGCATGACAGCTCATGATCTCAGTAAGGTCATGGCAAATCAGGATCCTTGGTTCACACAGGGTTCAATTGTGATGCCATGATGCCAAAGCAAAGAGAGCCTATTTAAAAAAAAAAAAAAATCTCCAGCTTAACAAAACCATGTACTAAAGTGAGTGTGTCATCAGAGAAAGACCTATTGCTAATGTGGCGCCCCTGCGGGTATTAGCCACAGTATAAGATCATAATAGTTGCACTCACTTAGAAAGCCATGCCACTGCACTACCACCTTTGGCCAGTAGGGGGAGCTCCAGAGACACCAGAGACTTCCCTAGAGATAAAACACTGGTTTGAGGTAAATTTTCAGACAGTTGGAGCCAGGAGCTCAGAGTGACAGGAGCTGCATTGAGTTCCTGAGGACTGACTGACAATTTCCAGGGCCAAGCCATCGGTCTGAGGAGGAGAAAACTGATAAGAGGAACACTTTCAGAATCGGGTAGCATCATTATCTACCCTAGATAAAAAGCGCAGATACGGATACCGGATCCGTGGCTGCATTAGTTATATACAATACAGCAACCGGAAAAACGTGAGGTAACAACAAGCTTCACAGGGCCAGACACAGCAACATACTAAGAGTTCAGCAGTACTCCCGGAGGGGGTAAGCAGAGAGAGACAAAGGACTCAAGTTGCCTGTTGAGTGGGACCCAGAGAGGACAGATTTGGGCCGGCAGCCAGTTCACACACGGCAGCAGGGCCACATAGACAGCGCAAGCAGGAGGTAAAGGACCCGGTGGGGCCTGAGCAACTGAACCCCTATTGCAGACTCCGGAGACGGGACTTGTTGTATTATAGTTTGGTTGAAAGTAAACCAGTTAAACCTCATCTGTGCCTCAGCCTCTGATTTAACAGCTACCATCTATCCAGGATTGGGACCATCACCGCTGAGAGAATTTGCTGTGAATCAAGTAAGTGTCTGTGTCCTTAACATCTCCTCACCATACTTCCATCTTCATCCATCATTAACTTTAACATCACCTGTCCAGGGGACCCTACAGCCCTACCCGGAAAAGGGCTATACCATCTCAGCTGCCTCTCACCATCATCCCCTGGCCAGTACAAGGCAGCGGTGGCCATATATAGCCACATTATTCTGGGTGGCGTCATGACAATAACATCTACAAACTTTATAAATTATATAAACTTCTAAATCCCCTGTAAATACCCCCTTTTAGGAGTGTGCCAGCCTGGGGCCACGGCCTGGGTCCAGCCACCAGTGACTTCCCCAAGGAAAGGGACCCTGCGCCGGGTATCCCGGTCCCCTAAGCTGGGCGGCACATCTCTCTTTGGCGTCACGAACAGGATTTACCGTGCCTGGTTAAATCGGGTACTGTGTGCCGTGATTAATGCCGAAAATTGTGAGAAAATCCGAGAAAAATTGACTTTTTTATCAAAAGGTGATTTTCCCATTGGAAACCATTGAAATAGACTTTTCCCCATTGACTAACATTGAAACAAAATGGCCGCCAGCCTCTGAGGTAAAATTGCATCATCACTAATTACCTCATAACTGCCACAGCACGAGACTGCTATTTGAACTGTGTCATAGCCCTGAGCTCTGATCTGACTGAAAAATTTCAGATTCCGCCATTACTGAGCTCACGGCGAGCAGAAGCAGCAGGGGGCGTGTCTTTGTGGGCGGCACCAAGCTGAGAGCTCTGACGTCGGCAAAAGGGGAAAACCAATCCTGCTGCATAGCGGAACGATTATACGCCATCCCGACGGAAGCAGAGGACCGGAAGGGTCCGGATTAACTAAGGGGGCGCAACATGTCGCAGCACGGAGACGCCGAAACACCCGGCGACACAAATGCAGCTGAATCACAGAACAGAGCGCTCGGCAGCACAGTGGCGCAAGGTGCAGCGCCCATTATGCCGATGTTGATGCCATATACCCCAGGTGCTCCATGGCTTCCAGTGTATGAAGGTAAGCCTAATACTTTTGATGATTTTAAAGAAAAACTGCTGGCCTATTTAAACATGTTTCCAATGGCAGAAGCTCAGCGTGTCGGTTTGCTGATGGCACAGTTAAGTGGTAATGCCAAGCGAGAAGTCACAGCATGGTCCGCTGATCTAAAAGACACTGCTGAGCATATTATAGCTGGATTAAAGGCAGTATTTGAAACTACTGCTGGTAGCAAAGCAAAGACCAAATTCTTCAATTGCAAACAAAAGGCCAATGAGAGTGTGAGAGACTTTGCCCTGAATTTACAAGAGGCCCTTAAAGCGCTTACACTGGCTGAACCAATGTTTAACACTGGCGCTGATAAATTGTTAAAAGATCAATTCATTGAGGGACTATTAACCCCTTCTCATCGAGGGCATGCGAGTATGCTGACTTTCAAGGACCCTGAAGTGACATTTGCCCAGTTAAAGGAGAGCGCTATTCGTCTCCAGCAGGCAGAGGCACTTTGGGATCAGGATCCTGAGCAATCCATTACAGAAACCCCTCAACAACAGAGAGTGCCAGTGACATCAGTTAAGCCCCTGGAGGCCAGTGCTAATGATGCTTTCCAGCAAAAGCTTGACTCTCTAACAGACATTGTCACCTCAATGGCTAAAACCATGCAGGAAATGAGAGAATCACAGACTACACCCAAGATGGAGTTGGCGAACCGCAGAGAGGATATTCCCTGGATGAGACCCCAGAGATACCCAGCGTGGAGAGGACGACCCAACGACCGTTACCAGCCGGATGGACAGCCTATTTGCCGCCGTTGCCGGAAGCCAGGCCACATCGCCCGCAATTGTGATTTAAACAAGGATCCCCTGGGAATGCGGGCCGCTTCGCAGGAGTGAACTTTCAAGGCCCAACATCCTGGCACGATAAGTACGTCGGAGGACGTCCCATTATCCCCATCGTGCTGGACGGTATTCCCCTCAATGCCTTGTTGGACACTGGTTCCCAGATTTCATCTATACCACATATCCTTTATAAGAGGTACTGGGCAGATTCAGACATTGATAAAAGACCATCTAATGTTGAGCTAAGTATATATGCTAGTAATGGAAAATTGGTACCGCAAGTAGGATTTAGAGAGATGACCATTAAGATTGGTAGAGCAGAATTAAAAAATCAGGGTATCATAATTGTTGATGTTAACCGACGGGAACCTTTTGTATTGGTAGGTATGAATGTTTTAGAAAATTGTTTTTCCGAGGTTATTACTATTTTACAGCAATTTGCGGAAACTGCCCAATCCTGCCAGCAGAGAATTCTCCGGAGAGAGATAAAAGCATTGGTGCTGAAGCAACAAGTAGAGGTTGCAGGTGGAGAAATCGGCAGTGTGAGGGTAAGTGACCCAACTCCTATAGTAATACCTCCAAAAACTGAAATGCTGGTATGGTGTAGAGCAGCCATTGGTATTAAAGGACGAGATTACCAAGCCTTGGTAGAGCCTGTGTACACTGATAGTAGACCCACGATATTAACGGCTAGAGGAATAGTCGAGGTACACAGGGGAAGAGTGCCCATACGTCTTTTGAATTGTGGAGAGGAAGAGGTCACTTTACCAAGGTACGCTACAATGGCCAAGCTATACACTGTTGACAACAATGCCATCATAGCCATTGGGCCCTTGAATCCGTCATGTCAGGCGGACGACAATGGTTCAAGTGGAGAATTAGAAGATTGGTGTCAGCAGCTGCATATAGGTACAGATTCAACACCTACCCACCAAAAACAAGGGGTGTACCGACTAGTAGAAGAATATGAACGGGTCTTCAGTAAACACCCATTAGACTTCGGACAGATTAAAGGGGTAGAACATACAATTCCTACCGGTAACCACCCACCAATAAAAGAGAGATATAGACCCATACCGCCCGCTCATTATCAATGTGCTAAAGACATGCTGAGGGAGATGAAACAGGCCGGGGTAATAAGAGACAGTTGTAGCCCCTGGGCAGCCCCTCTGGTAATAGTTAAAAAGAAAGACGGAACCATGAGAATGTGCGTAGACTACCGGCAGATTAATCACATTACCCATAAAGACGCCTACCCCTTACCTAGAATTGAAGAGTCATTAGCTGCTTTAAGATCTGCTAACTATTTTTCCACCTTAGACTTAACAAGTGGGTATTGGCAAGTCCCTGTGGCTGAGGAAGATAAAGAGAAGACAGCGTTTACCACCCCGATGGGTCTCTGTGAATTTAATTGTATGCCATTCGGACTCTGCAACGCACCTGGTACCTTTCAGCGATTGATGGAATGCTGTCTCGGACACAAGAACTTTGAAGCCGTCCTTCTGTACCTAGATGATGTAATAGTCTACTCAAAGACTTACGAACAACATCTACAAGATCTGGCAGAAGTGTTCGAAGCCTTATCCCGGTATGGTATGAAGATCAAGCCATCAAAATGTCACCTTCTAAAGCCAAAGGTACAATACCTGGGACACGTTGTAAGTTCAGAAGGAGTAGCACCGGATCCCGAGAAAGTAACCGTAATAAGGGATTGGCCAAGACCTACAAGCGTGAAACAGGTGAGGCAATTCCTGGGACTGGTGGGCTACTATCGTAGATTCATCCAAGGGTTCACCAAGCTAGCAGCACTCTACAAAGACATCCTGGTAGGGCAGTCGAAGAAGCCTTCAAACCACAATCCTCCTTTCCAGTGGAGTGATGAGAGGGAAGATTCCTTTGAAAAGTTGAAGAAGGCATTGACCGGAGAAGAAGTTCTGGCATACCCGATTACCATCAACCTTTCATCCTTTACACAGATGCCAGTAATGTGGGACTGGGAGCAGTACTATCTCAGAAGCAAGGAGGCAAGGAGAAAGTCATCGCCTTTGCAAGTAGAAAGCTCCGGCCTACTGAAAGAAATCCTGAAAATTACAGCTCCTTCAAGTTAGAACTACTGGCAGTAGTCTGGGCTGTGACTGAGCGTTTCAAACACTACTTGGCAGCTGCAGAATTCACCGTCTATACTGATAACAACCCATTGACCCACCTGGATACAGCCAAGCTAGGTGCGCTGGAACAGCGATGGATAGCCCGGCTGTCTAATTACAACTTCGTGATCAAGTATAGAGCAGGCCGAAAGAATGGAAATGCAGACGCCTTATCCCAGATGCCGCACTTGAGAGACGTGGAAGAAGAACCGGTAGAACTTGAAGAAATTGAACTACCCGCCTTCCATCGTCCCAAGGTAGGACAGTATCAATCCAGTGCCTACCAGAAACATCAACAGGTGAATCTCAACCCATTAGCACACCACAGATGGGCTGACACTCAAGACAGCAATCCAGCTGTGAAGTTGGTGAAAGAACTGCTGACTGAGCAAAGTGCGTATCCCAATGAAAATGCACCGAAAGAGACACATCAACTCTGGAAAGAGAGAGGCAAAATGTTCCTGTACCAAGGAAAGCTGTGCAGAAGATATACCAATCCAAAGACGCATGAGCTAGTATGGCAGATCATTGTGCCTAAACAAGATGTAAAAATGGTCCTAGAAGCTTATCACAATGGTGCTGGTCACTTCGGGTGGAAAAAGCTAGAAGTACTTTTAAGAGAAAGATTCTACTGGGTTGGAATGAGAAGATCAATTGAAGAATGGTGCAGAAACTGTGGTCCGTGCAACCTCAGAAGAAAAGATCTAAAAAACCAAAGAGCACCACTCCAGCCTATAGTTACCAAGCAACCACTTGAGCTCGTAGCAATAGACCACGTGAAATTGACACCAAGCCGGTCCGGCTATGTCTATGCTTTAACCATCGTGGACCATCACTCACGCTTCCTGGTAGTAGTGCCCGTGAAAGATCTCACTGCAAAGACAGCAGCTAAGGCGTTCCAGACATACTTTTGCAGACCCCATGGATATCCGGAACAAGTACTCGCAGACCAAGGTACAGCATTTGAATCAGAGATCTTCAGAGAATTTTGCAATATGTATGGCTGCAAGAAGATCCGTACAACAGCCTATCATCCGCAAACAAATGGCTTATGCGAAAGGATGAACCATATTGTAATCGATCTCTTAAAGACTTTACCAGAGACGGAGAGAAACCTATGGCCAGAGAAATTGCCTGACTTGGTAGACCTCTATAACAATGTCCCGGTAAGCTCCACAAACTGTACCCCAGCTTACCTTATGCGTGCAAGACCTGGCAAGCTACCAATAGATCTAGAAATGGGCATCGTAAAACCTGACGCAGAAGTGCAGGATTCCAACTGGGACTCCCTACGCCAACAACAGTATCGCCAAGTGCAAGAATGCGTAGAAAGGAATCTCCAGAAAACTAGAGAAAGACAAGAGCAATACTTCAACCAGAATGCTCTAGCAACCCCATTAAAACCTGGTGATCAAGTGCTCAAGAGAAACCGTCGCATTAATAAACTGGACAATCAGTGGGAATCCGTCCCATATACAGTTTTACCAATGAGAGTGAACAATCCTAAAATGTGTCTTATAAGCAAAGATGGTGGATTAACATCAGTACTAGTGTCAAGAGACAATCTAAAACTATGTCCAGAGACATTGAAAGAAAAAGAAGTCATTCAACATGAACCAGAAGTTATTCAACCAGTACCGGTTCAACCTGTTAAAGAAAAAGAAGAAGATGGAGTATATCACACCTATCTAGGAGACTTTCCTAAAACCTGGCCAACCTACAATGGTGCAGTAGTAGTTCCCATGATGGCCTTCTATCAAACACCAGAGCCTGTAATACCAGAAGCCCCAAGACCAATAGAATTAGAAGCAGACCCTGTACCACAAGAAGTCCCAAGACAGGAAGAACAAATTCCTAGTAATAATAGTCCTGGACACGGTGGAATTGCCAACCCCACAAATGTGGAATTATCCCTAGCAGAACCAGAAGTACTTACTAGGTATACGTCCACTCACACCATCACATTGAGTACACCCAGTACACAAGCGTTACGCAGATCACAGCGTAGTACTCAGGGTCAATTACCAGCAAAATATGTAGACTACCAAATATAAATAGATTTCATGTGCATTGTATATTTGTTAAAGTTATGCAGTTGAATAGAATCCTAAAAGGTATGATGTAAAGTGGCAGTCACGGAGAGTTAAAACTTGGCCTCATATGCGGTGACCCGAGGGCCTTGAGGCCTACTGCACTTACAACCAGAAATATCTGAAAGGAACTTGTTTAGTTGTTAATTAGTAGTTATTAGATGTAACGTTAAAAAAAGCTCAGTACCTGCAGAGACTATTCTGTATGAACTACTTGCATATTCTTGAACTCTTTTCTTCATTTATCAGCCCGGAGGCGGTAAATTAAAGCTCCGGAAAGACTGTTTTTTGAACATTCTTAAATTATTCATAAACTTTGTTGGAAAAATGGACGCTAATTGCAGTGCCTTTCCTAACAAATAAATAGCCCTCAAGGACAGAGCTGTATTAATGGACGCTATTTTAAGTGACTTTTTACAAGACTCTATTTTTTAAACTTGAGTGGTTTTTGTAACTTTTTATTTTTTTTTAAGACTCTGTAGATATTATCTGTTATATCTTATGTTTATTGTCCCACAGTCCCGGAGTACTGTTCTTAACTAGGGGGGAATGTGGCGCCCCTGCGGGTATTAGCCACAGTATAAGATCATAATAGTTGCACTCACTTAGAAAGCCATGCCACTGCACTACCACCTTTGGCCAGTAGGGGGAGCTCCAGAGACACCAGAGACTTCCCTAGAGATAAAACACTGGTTTGAGGTAAATTTTCAGACAGTTGGAGCCAGGAGCTCAGAGTGACAGGAGCTGCATTGAGTTCCTGAGGACTGACTGACAATTTCCAGGGCCAAGCCATCGGTCTGAGGAGGAGAAAACTGATAAGAGGAACACTTTCAGAATCGGGTAGCATCATTATCTACCCTAGATAAAAAGCGCAGATACGGATACCGGATCCGTGGCTGCATTAGTTATATACAATACAGCAACCGGAAAAACGTGAGGTAACAACAAGCTTCACAGGGCCAGACACAGCAACATACTAAGAGTTCAGCAGTACTCCCGGAGGGGGTAAGCAGAGAGAGACAAAGGACTCAAGTTGCCTGTTGAGTGGGACCCAGAGAGGACAGATTTGGGCCGGCAGCCAGTTCACACACGGCAGCAGGGCCACATAGACAGCGCAAGCAGGAGGTAAAGGACCCGGTGGGGCCTGAGCAACTGAACCCCTATTGCAGACTCCGGAGACGGGACTTGTTGTATTATAGTTTGGTTGAAAGTAAACCAGTTAAACCTCATCTGTGCCTCAGCCTCTGATTTAACAGCTACCATCTATCCAGGATTGGGACCATCACCGCTGAGAGAATTTGCTGTGAATCAAGTAAGTGTCTGTGTCCTTAACATCTCCTCACCATACTTCCATCTTCATCCATCATTAACTTTAACATCACCTGTCCAGGGGACCCTACAGCCCTACCCGGAAAAGGGCTATACCATCTCAGCTGCCTCTCACCATCATCCCCTGGCCAGTACAAGGCAGCGGTGGCCATATATAGCCACATTATTCTGGGTGGCGTCACGACAATAACATCTACAAACTTTATAAATTATATAAACTTCTAAATCCCCTGTAAATACCCCCTTTTAGGAGTGTGCCAGCCTGGGGCCACGGCCTGGGTCCAGCCACCAGTGACTTCCCCAAGGAAAGGGACCCTGCGCCGGGTATCCCGGTCCCCTAAGCTGGGCGGCACACTTATATCAACATTCTGGGATATTAAACATTTTTGGCAATGTTTTTTTCACATATCTCAATCTGTATTTAAAATAAATGGATAAATCTCACAATTTTCACATTGGCTTTCTAACTTCCTATTGTTTCAGGAAATAACATATTTATATAGTTACAATGGTTGGCTGCTGACGCTTTGTTATGAAGTGTTAAATGAGGCTGTGCAGGGGCAGGTGTGACATTGCCTATAGTGATTGGTAGATCCTGTGTTATCAGCTGTGTATACAGGTGTTAAGCCCCGTCACACAAAGCGAGATCACTAGCGAGATCGCTGCTAAGTCACAAGTTTGGTGACGCAACAGCGACCTCGCCAGCGATCTCGCTATGTTTGGCACTTTGCAGCGACCAGGCCCCTGCTGAGAGATCGCTTGTCCTGGACCATTTTTTTATCGTTGGGGTCAGCAAGCATCGATGAGTTTAACAGGGACAATGACCAGCGACCTCAATACCACAGGTCTGAGAAACAGGGTCCCAACGACCTCCGGATCATTGTTGCTTCGTCAGTGAGATCTCTGTTTGACATCTCACCAGTGATCCCAACAGCGACGCACCAGCGATCCCTGCTAGGTTGTATTGCTGTCGGGATTGCTGGTGCGTCGCCAATTGTGATGGTACCCTTACCTGCCACACTAATCCTGTCTCTGATTATAAAGAGCATTGATGTAAACTTCTCCTGAAAGAACAGAAAGTATAAAAGTCTAAAACAGCCCTAGTGGCCATTGTAAAAATTGCAGGATTACTAATTTTGGTCTTTATTAATAGGGATTGTAAAAAATATGTGTAGCACAAATACATGATTGAGTCATTTTGTAATGATACTCTCCCTTAAAAAGGTCACCCACTTATTTGGATAAGAGCCATTTTATATTTTCTATAGAGGATGCTCTGGAAGACATGCCTAGTAGGCAGCACACAGTTTCCAGGTAATGTTCTCCAAAGTTCTTCTAATAAAAGGGGGGAGGTAAACATAGTCACTAATACTCTCATGTATGGTAAGACAACAAAGTAATGTAGCACCCCTTAACCTATAGTTAACTCTTCTATTTAATCTATTCTTGTTTTCTCTTGGCCCTCAACAGCTACCACCCTCATGAATTTAAGCTAATAATACAATCTAGTTTTTTGACATACAAAATGTCCCAAACCTGGCTCCTACATCCAATTTATGTTGATATTAATCTCCTGATACCAGCCCCAATGTAATACCAGTCTGCTGAAAAAATTGTCCTTTGATTTTTTATTCTTCTAGATTCCTAATCCTCTCTTCTATCAACCAACATGTTGATTTTAAGCTATCTTGCTGTTGGTACATCCACCACCATTTTGCCTTCATTCGTCAATCTGTTAAATTCAGGGTTTTTTTAATTACTAATAATGATTTGTTAATCCAACCCTCTTCATGCTCTGTAACTTGAGAAGATTCGTACACTCTATATCAAAGGGGCTGTCCACTACAAGACAATCCCTTCATAATAAATCTGATTTACTGCCTTCCGCAATGGCGACGATCCAATGATCCCATCACTGCTGTTCCCGGAGTGATCTGACGTTACTGTGTCATGTGCCTGCTTCAGCCAATCAGCAGCCGCTCACTTGCTGGAGCACATCAATATTCCATCAGGGCAGGTGTGTGCTCTAATAAAATAGTTAATGATGCAGTTACAAAGTGGTCTCTAATTGACTGTCGGGGCCATGGGACACAAAAATGTCACATCACCCTTCAGGAACAGCGGTGTCAACATTGCTGGAACTGCACCACTGCACTTTATAACCCTCTGGGTACCTTTACACGCAGCAACTTTTCTAGGAATTAAACTGGCAACTTACTGGTTGCAGTGAAATCATGGACACATTGTTCTATCTTGTTGCTTTGAACAAATGGAACAATGTCTCCATGATTTCACTGCAACCAGTAAGTTGCCGCGTGTAAAGGCACCTTCATAGTTACTAGTAATCTTGTATAATGGGATAATAGAGCATCACAATACAGTTATGGATTATACAAATGAAGAAGATATATATATAACATACCAGGTTCAGCATTCTGATGGGTAAACTACCAAATCCACTGATGGTATGGATATCATTGTGAGCCAGGTTGACGTGTTTCAGACTAGTGCATTTTTCCAAGCCTGTTATTTCCTGTATGTTATTATCTTACAAGTAAGGAAGTGGTCAAAGTACTAACAATGGCAAACATTATATAGGAGCTGGTGATCAGATTTGTTATTTGTGATGTAACCATATGGTGCACAATACCATAGACCCCATAATGTTGGATTTATTTCACATTCAGCTGCAGAGAAGTCAGCTACGAACGAAAAGATTTTGCTGCACATGTTCTCAGTCTTTATTTTTGCAAAAGGTTACAGCATTACAAATATAGGGTGGAAAATATATAATCTTTAGGGATATTAAAACAGCAAAATCTATGAGAACTGCTGTCTGAGAGGAAATAAGAGAAAATATTACTATATAAGAATTCTACAATCTGCAGCCTTATACTCTCTGGGGTCTACACATGGCAGAGAGAGAGAGAAGCAAGACTCCCAGGAGGTGATAACATATTGTCATGAGCAAAAGTATTGGCATCCTTAATATTGTTTCATTATTTCTCCTAGAAAATTATTGCAATTACAGAAGTTTTGTTTGACACATGTTTATTTTCTTGGTGTGTACTGGAACAACATAAAAAGTGAGAAAAGAAGGCAGACTGGACATAATTTCACACAAAACTCCAAAAAGGGGCTGGACAAAATTGTCACTCTCAATTAAATATTTAGTTGCGCACTCTTTGGAATAAATAAGTGCAATATATCGCTTCATATAACCATCAACAAGCTTCTTACTCTGCTCAGGTGGAATTTTGGGCCATTCTTCTCTTGCAAACTCTTCCAGGTATCTCAAATTTGAAGGTCTTCTCCAAACAGCCATTTTAAGATCTCTCCACAGGTGTTCAATAGGATTTAGATCCAGACACATTGTTGACCTCTTCAGAACGATCCAGCACTTTGTTTCCTTCCATTTCTGGGGACTTATTGAAGTATGTTTGGGGTTATTGTCTTGCTGGAAGACCCATGACCAAGAAGCAAATTCAGCTTTCAGGCACGGGGAACTACACTGAGACCCAAAATCATTTGGTAATCTTAAGATTTCATGATGCCTTGCACACAGTCAGACTGCAGGTCTTGTGTTCTTTTCTTTGTAGGACTCATTCCGTTTTTGGTAAATAGTAGAGTAATGTGCTTAACCAAAAGGCTCTAGCTTGGTCTCAACTGTCCTCAAAACTCTGTCTGTTGTGACTGGTGGGGTCCCTCCTGGGTCTCTTGTCATAGTGTATCATTTCATTCAAATGTTGACAGTTTGTATTGAAACTGATGCACAATGAGCCTGAAGGACAGCTTCCATTTCTTTGGTCCTTGATTGGGGCTGCTTATCCACCAACGGGAATAGTGATGAACGAACCTTTTGAAGCTCAAGTTCAGGCGGTGCAGCAGACCTTTTTGGCGCACAGTTCATGACCCGAATCTTGACCCGAACGTCAATGAAAGCCATTGATTCAGTTCAACTCTCCACCTACATACAGCCAGCCATACGTAAAACACAATCGAGGGTGGGAGGGCAGGGTGTGTTGTTTTATTCCAAAATTAAATTTGAACACACACTACACCAAAAAGCTGTGCTTTTAAGCCCAGTGTGAACCAATCAAACACTGCACGCGGCTTGTACTGGGACAAGCACCAACTGTATCTGACCACAGTGATGCTTACTCCAGTGCTTTGCAAACATAAAGCACCTGAACTCCGAACCGGTTTGCTCAACACAAGGAAGTTTGGCTACCCGAACCGAACCTGGAAAGGTTTTCTCATCACTATCCCGTGTTGCAATCTTTTATCAATTTTTCTCTGCTGTTCACATCCAGGGAGATTAGCTACAGTGCAATGGGTTGTAAACTTCTTGATTATGTTGTGCACCATGGTCAAAGGAACATTAAGATCTCTGGAGATGGACTTGTAACCTTGAGATTGTATATGTTTTTCAACATTTTGGTTCTCAAGTCCTCAGACAGTTCTCTTCTCTCTCTGTTCTCCATGCTTAGTGTAGCACAGATAAACACACAATGTAAAGATTGAATAAAAACGTCTCTCCTTTTTATCTGGGTTTAGGTGTGATTTTCACATTGTCCCAACCTGTTACTTGCCACAGGTGGGTTTGAATAGGCATCACATGCTTGAAATAAAGTTGTTTATGCACAATTTTGGAAAGGTATCAACAATTTTGTCCAGCCCATTTTGGAGGTTTTGTGTGAAATTATGTATTTTTGTGGAAATAATTATGTGTGTGGCGCCCCTGAGGTCTGGTCGCCACCAAAGGGTACTGCACCCGCCTAACGGGTGTGATATTCCCATCTGCGATAACCAGGGTTGGTAAGTCCAGTCAGCCACCAACACACCCGGTACCAGGGATAGTGGATGAACCCAGGTAGTGGGACAGCTCAGGCAGCCCCTGGGACGGCGGGGGGAGAAAGGTGGTGGGTGGGAAAGTTAGCAGGAAACGGTCAAAGAAAGGAAGAGGACAAAGGGAAAACACCACAGTAAGTGGGAGGTCAGTTGGAAGAGGTCGGCAGCGAGAGAGGACAGAGAGGATGGACCTGAAGGGCTTGAGCAGAGATGAGGCTCGTCCCGGTTCCCGAGGCCAGAGACATCGAGGAGACAGAGGGAGCCCTAGGGGCGCGGGCAGTGAGAGATCCACCTGTGTGCCCAAATCTGCAGTGAAGCGGAAAGGCAGGGCGAGAACCAGGGACCCGACCCTGAAAGGTGGCGAGGAGACTTCAAGCTCCAACCATGGAACCGGTGGCCACAAGTTCCAGAGGAGCTGTGGCCCACTCCTGGCACATCCGCTGAGAAGGCAGCAGTACTAGGGTCAGGGGACACAGCCAGTTGCCCGACAAGGCCCATGGCTGCTGGATTGGGGTCTGTGCAGGAAGGAGGAGAGCAGGCAGTGCTGAGGTAGGAAGGCCCGAGAGGAAAGGAACATGAAAGGGGTGTACTGGACCAGCCATCCTAGTTGCTAAGGACTACCTGGACCGTAAATGTACTTCAACTGTGACCTGTGGTATGTGCAGAGAGAGAACTGAAGTAAACCGGGTTTGGAGCTCAGAACTGTGTGAGACTGTTTATTTCCCGCCTGAGGAGCGGTAGACTGAAATGCCATGCAGGCAGCAGGAGCCTGCCTGGGAGAAGTCCTGATCCTTCACTGCAGCCAGCTCAGCCTCGCTGGCTCTCCAGCACCCAAATACCCCCTTACTCTGGATGCCCTGGGGAACTGCACCACCCATGGGGAGCGATACCATCTCAGCTGCCATTCCATCATCCTCAGAGGTCCCGGACTGTAGCAGCGGCCACTAGAGCCGCATACCGCGGGTGGCGTCACAACAAACTAATCTCTAAATCCCTAGAAAATAACTCTATCCCCTTTTTATTGACCGCCCATCTGGGTGGCCACGGACTGGGTCACGGGACCATGACATCCCAGAGACTCCCGATCTCCCCCAGATGACACCGCCAGAGGGGAGAGGCAAAGTTCAGAGTACCCCACGGTACTGTACACGGTCATGTGCATGACAAAACACGTGTAATCGCAATAATTTTCAGGGAGAAATACTTCATCTTCTGGAACAATCTCAAAGATGCCAACATTTTTGCCAATGACTATAGAGATTGCCAACAATCAGGGGCTCACAATGAGAGAACTAGCTTCGAACCAGCGTCATGAAGACATTTTCGTTTTTACATATTCCCTTTGAATATATCTACATCAAGCGTGCTTGGGATCCTCTATATTAGCCAGCAAGGAGAGACACTCAAAAAGGGTCATGTTTTGTATGGAAAGGAAAATATCCGATGCCACATACAGTTGATTATTTTTTATTCCAAGTTTTAAAAAAATTACATAGCCTCAGAGAGGACCCTGGACACGTTTCGGGGACGCATCCCCTTAGTCATCAGTAACACTTTAAATAAAACACACACAATATATACATAATAAGACCCACTGCCCCAAGGTGTGCAATTTTAGTTTCACATCATTCCTTAGAATCTTTAACCCCTGTTAGTCTTATTTACGTGTCAGTTTAAGAGACAGGTCCATACAAACAGTATTTTCATATATATAAATTATCATTATGAAGAATTTATAAATACATGTAACTATGAAAACATACATTTGTCAGAATAAAGGTATGAAACAAAAACATGATGACTTCATTGAGAAAGTTTATATTCCCTCATTACCCAAATGCGATTTCTGTGAAAATACACTTCATAAATACTTAAAACACTACCCCATTATTTAAGTTGCTTTTTTGTATAAGACAAGATAGTGTCTATAGACCATATGCAATAAAAGAAAAGAAAATCTTAATTATTGGCCCATGGACTCCAATGTCAATCTGCAAAGTTCTTTCAGATCAAAAAAAATACATAAGACCATGCGGTGTTCTAGCGTCTAACAGCAAGATCCGCGATTTCTCAGTATTGTGCAACAGTCTTTCCCAATCACCCCCTCTTCGAGGGCAGGGAACCCTACGTATTCCCTTTAGTTTTAAGGTTTTAAGAACCCCAGCATGTAAATCCCTGAAATGCCTGGACAGAACAGAAAGTCCTGTGCGCACACTTTTAGAATTGGGATTAGCCGCGGTCAAATGTTCAGATATTTTTACTTTAAGGGCTTAGGTGATGCACCCAACATAACACTTGTTGCAACTAATACATGTTGCTAGATAAACCACATATGAGGTGTTACAATTTGGGTTTCAACACTGTATTGTTTCCCAGTATGTAGATTGGCAAATAAAGACCCCATTTCAACATATTTGCACATGCCGCATTGGCTATCTCCCCATCTGTACATTCCTCTATAATTTAACCAGGTAAGATTTTTGGTGATTTTTTTCGGAAAACATGCTGGGAGATAACAAAAACTAAACTGTCTCTCCCTTTCCAGGGTACAACCCTACACCCCGATCCCAACATAATAGAAAGATCTTTATCGTGGTATAGTATAGGCATGTTTTTCAAAAACAAGTTTTTAATCACATAGAACTGGGTACTAAAAGGTGTAGAAAAAGTGTAAATGCTTCCTTTCTTGGACGTCAAACATCCTGAATGAGTTAACAAGGATTCCCTGCCTCTCAAAGTGGCAATATTTATGGCTCTGTCTACCATCCATTTTTTGTATCCCCTAGATTTAAGTCTGGCTGACATATTGTTGGTTTCTCTCATAAAATCAGATTCACTTGTGCAGTAGCGTCTGGCTCTAATAAGCTCACCCACTGCAAATTCTTAATAACATGTTTAGGATGACAGCTTTCGGCCCTTAAGACAGCCAATACTGGCCGTAGGGGACATTCTTTAACCACCCGGGGAGGTGTCCACTGTCAAACCTCAAATAGCTGTTATGTATTGGAATGCCCTTGCAGGCTCCAATATGTGGGAAGAACTATACAAACGGCACATGCGCGACTAAATAAGCATAGACAAAACATCCGTTCGGGCTACCAACTCCATAGTGTGTCCCGACATTATGCGGGCAGTCACAATATAAGAATCCAGGGAAGATGAGGATGACCATTATTGACCATATTAGAGAGCCAGGGGAAGATAGATTGAGGAATTGAATCAGGAAAGAAAGTTACTGGTTGTTGAAGATGGGTACGTTATACCCTGAGGGATTAAATCTTACTATAGAAAAAGTCTCCAGCTAAGAGTGAGATTTTATGATTGCAAAAAGATTTTTTTTAATTATTAAGGATTTTATCAGCATATACATTTAATATTTTTACATATGTAAAATTGATGTTTTATATTTAGCATTATTGTAAAGTTTTTGGGTAAATAATTTAGTGGAATTTTGCAGGGATTGATCAATTATATATGAATGTGGGAAGAGGAACATTTTATATCAGAGTTGAAATGGTTAAATATGGATCTTGAGGGAGGGGGAGAGAGGAAAGAGGAAAAAAAAAAAAAAAAGGGTTGGGAGCTGATTCAATCATGGCCACTATGTTCCTATATAAACTCTGTTAATAATTCCTACTCTATCTACCTGAGGAAGACGGATCGCCGTGGAAATGTGTTGTGGGATATTGAGGAAGAATAAAGCTAAGTTATAAACCATAACAAGAATCCTGTCCCTCCTTTAGCGCTCCTACAGAACGCTTGTTTGTTTAATTTCCATTTGAAGTCCTCTTTGAGGTTCAGCGGTTGGAGCAGCTTGGAGGTTAATATTGAACAGGACCTGCGGTTGCTGGGAAACAGAGCTGACTCTCCAGGACCTGTGGTGCTGTATTTCCGGCTGGGCCGGTCAAATGATCTCGGCTGGGGCCAGGGAACAGCGGCGCCGTGCTGAGAACAGAGGATTCGGCGGCCATCAGAGCCTGGAAGGAGGAAAGCTCCCCACCACCAACGTCTACACCAGGGTTATGCAAGGACTGCACAACCCTATAAGGTGAGCGCCATTACAATAGTTAGATTAATTTACATTAGCAGGTACACTTATTGCGCCTCTTATCTCCTTTATTACAAGTAAATATGGAAAAGCATATTCATGCTTTATAGCAGCATTAATATAAATAAATCTTCCAGAAAATACATTTAATGGTGGATATTATGGCCTCGCCTCATGTTTATTTGACCAACTCTACACCCTGTTTGTTACTTAACAGGTTGGTGCTAACTAGGCCACTCTCCTATTGGGTTTGCAATAAAAATGGATGCTGGTATCTGAGGCAATGGTAAAGAGTGTTATCTCCAGTAGCAATGAGGAGACAGTCACTAGACAATTCCTGACCTCAGTAGAACTAATGGGAATGGAAAAGCAACACAATTGCATTAGAGCAGGAGGATACCCATAGTATGGTTTAAATGTGTACTAAGAGCCAGTGGCATAACAACCGCGGTCGCAGGGGTCGCATGCGTGACCGGGCCCTGAGGTATAGGGGCCTGGAGCCCGCCGACCCCTGCGACCGCTGTGCCTGCTTTACATGCCTGAGGACGCACATCCATATCACTGCACGGCGCTCTGCCCGGCGGGTCCCCAGGTGGCTGATCACGGCCACCAGAGGACTGGCAGGCGCTGCAGTTTTAAAATTCCTGCGGTCGCTGCGTGCTGCCCTGTGATGAGGTCATGTGACCTCATCACAGACAGGACGCAGCTGCTGGCAGGAGCGGTGAGCGAGAGCACCTGAAAGCAAAAGCTTCCTGGGAGAGTGTGTGAGTGTGTGTGAGTATGTGTGAGTGTGTGTGAGTGTGAGTGTGTGTGAGTGTGAGTGTGTGTGTGTGAGTGTGTGTGAGTGAGTGTGTGTGAGTGTGTGTGTTCTATGTTAAATTTAAAGATGTAGACTGGCAGGACTTGGTAATAGCACCTCAAGGAATCTTTGCTAATCACTGTTCTTGAGAATGTCCTGTGACAGAGATAACAAGTGGATCCAACCATGCTTTTAATAATAAAAGGTAACTTTTAAACAGTTTCTTTTTCCAGAGAAGTTTTGATATTTGGGACCTTTTTGTATAATTATCCTTACTGGAATTGTTTTGTACAGTTGTCACTGTATATTGTGTTTGTGTGGGGGAGCTGTACAGGGAACAGTTAGACTGGGTGTAGGGGTGGGGGGCTGTACAGGGGAAAGTGTGTGTGTGTGGGGGGGCTGTACAGTGGGCAGTGTATCTGTGTGGGGGTTTGTACAAGGGGCAGTGTGTCTGTGTGTGGGGAGGCTGTACAGTGGGCAGTGTGTGGGGGGGAGGGCTGTACAGAGGGCAGTGTGACTGGGTGAGTGGGGCAGGTCGTACAGGGGGCAGTGTGTCTGTGTGGGGATGTATGCTATATAGAGGGCTATGAGGCTGCATTATTACGTTTTACTATATGAAGGGCTGTGACGCTGCATTATATGATATGAAGGGCTGTGACGTTGCATTATATTATCTGGAGGGTTGTGACGCTGAATTATATTATCTGGAGGGCTGTGACGCTGCATTATATTATCTGGAGGGCTGTGACGCTGCATTATATTATCTGGAGGGCTATGAGGCTGCATTATATTATCTGGAGAGCTATGAGGCTGTATTATATTATCTGGAGAGCTATGATGCTGCATTATATTATCTGTAGGGCTATGAGGCTGCATTATATTATATGGAGGGTTATGAGACTGCATTATATTATATGATGGGCTATGAGGCTGCATTATATTATATAGATGGCTATGAGGCTGCATTATTCTATGTGGAAGGATATGAGGCTGCATTTTACTATATGGAGGGCTATGAGGCTGCATTATACTATAATGGACGACCATATATACCAGGATAAGGGCATATTCAAGGAGGCGCACCATATATAGCAGAATGAGGAACATTAATACATAATGAAGGTGAGAGGGGTACATTTGTGAGTCTTTACAGGATTTAGAACATTACATGGGGCCCATACATCTGACCAATGTGGGCGAGCAGGGAAGGGGGGGCCAGGTCCAAATTTCGCACTGGGGCACTTCGGATTCTAGTTAAACCACAGCTGAGAACCATACATTTAAAACATAAAATAATTCTAGCAGTAATGCAGCTTAAAATAATTCAACGTTCAATGTTTGCATGGTGCTCCTGGGTCTTTGTGTTTGTTTACTATGGAGTTGCACTTAGAGCAATTTGGCACATACCCATTTGCTTTACTTTGTTGGGTAGTGCTCACTATTTTAATTTAGATTTGCAGTTAGATAAGAACTTACTGCTATTATATTATGTTTTTATACACACAACATTTACAGAATATTATTTGCAAATATTGCAAACCAATATAATATACGGAATAGGAAGTATCAATGTCATATTTTATAATTGTCCAGTTGTAGGAACATAGATGGATTCATAGTAGTTACAAAAAGGATACTATTTAGTATGAGTGTTGTCAGAGCACTGTGAGCTGATAAATCCTTCATACTAGTTATATCATTGAATGACAAATCCACAACCTGAAAAAAGGGCGCAAAAAACAAACATTATGTTATGTTAAATATACGAAAATAACCTAAGAATCAAATCAGAGATAGATAGATCTCAATGGTTTGTATACATTTCAGCAGGCTGCAAATATATTTCCTGCACTGGATTGTGCTTACCATCAGATTCTTGGGGGGGATGAAGTCAAAGAACGTGCTCAGCTTATTATTGGAGGCATTTAGCTCAGTCAAGTATGGCATGAAACTGACACAAGACAAATCTAGAGGAAAAAATGGAAGCACTCATAAACCCATGCCCATTTGCTGTATAAAAGTCACAGTTAGCTTTCTAAGTATGTATACAATATGTTGAAAAGTGGTTGACGTATGTCTTTTATGTCACCGAAAACACATTGAGGGAGATTTATAATAATTAACACAAAAAGGAAAATGGAAGAGACCTCGCAGGAATGGATAAAGTTGGCAACGGTCCATGGAAAAATGAGATCAGTGATAAGGGGTAGCCAATTCATCTACAGTAATGGGGCCTAATAACAGATCAATGAAATCAATGAACCTAATGGCAGAGTATGCCTACCTGAATGAAACATGTTATTACTTTTTTTAAAAGACATAAATGCTCCCCATTTAGATAATAGAAAATAATTAGGAGGACCCAGACGAAAGCAGATGATCAGAAGAAGTCTCTTTATAAGGTATGTTTCAAGTTTGTGCAATGACCTACAAGCTTGTGTCGAGTGGAGACAATTATTTCTTAAAGTGTCACAAAGCAAGATGTCATATAGTTTTTCACATATCACTCTATATGCCCCCTTCCTTTGAACTCCTTGATTATGAGGTCATATGACTTACTATTTATAGTTTAAGGCTTAATTCCTGCCCCCTAGATACATACCAGTGATTTCATTACCAGACACATCCAATTTCTGTAGGTGGATGTAACTACAGAGAATCTGAATATTATCTAATTTGCGATCCTGCAAGGATAAAATAACATATTACAAAAGGAAAATGTGAATATGAAAAAAATGTTAAACATTTACAATTTAAAGGGTTATTCCCGTGCTATGAATATTGCTATAGTTAGATAGTATGAAAATAAGCAAATTTACAATTGACTTGATTTTCCATCATCGCCATGATTGCACCACCTGAGAAATAGGTTCAGCCCACCCAGGAAAGGAATCCCCTGACATAAAAAGGGCAGCACCTCCTCTCTGCCTCAGTTTGGTTTCCTGTCCTGGAGAGGCAAACCTCTGAACACGGATCCTGGTTCCCTGGTCCTGACCCGTGGGCTGGAAGAGCGGCTTAGCTGCCGTGGCCTTGGATCTCAGGTCCGGATACGCCTTCCTCAGGGTACCCCGTTGCGGTGGCAGGTGCGGAGCCTGGCAGGGAACCAGAAGTGGTCATACCTCAGCCCCAGCATCGCCTGTGGCAGCGCGTGTGCACGGCTCCTGCCCTGTCATGCTGTGCGCCCAGGTGAACATTAGAAGACTTCCCTTCAGTGCTACTTCTGGTTTCCGGTGGGTAAACAGGAAGTGATGTCACCAAGCAGGCACTTCCAGATCCAGGCCATTCTATTTGAGCTGTCAAGTGCCCCAAGGATCCTCACAAAGATTGCGGAAGAAGTGATCCACGGGGTGCTCATAGTCTTGTATTTAGACAACTTCTTAATAGTAGGAAGATCACCCCAAGACAGCAACATTCAGCTGGAGAAAGTCAGGACCATATTGACGAGTCTAGGATGGTTGATCAATACGGAGAAATTGAGATTAATACCCTCAACACATCAGACCTTTCTAGGGCTCGTGTTCTATTCTCATTCTCAACTTTGTCTCCATCCTCCAGAGAAACAGCAGTAGGTCATCTTATTAGTGACACAGACTATACAAAACCCTCAGATGACTCTGAGGACAGCCATGTCCCTTTTAGGCACCCTGACCTCTTGCATACCGGCAGTCCCTTGGGCTCAGCTGAACGCAAGACACCTTCAATGCGAAGTCCTCCAGGAACAAGTTCACTTAGCAGACTGTTTAGAGGGGACTATCCATCTTTCTTCAGAGACTATAAAATCACTGAGATGGTGGCTTCAGAGGGATCAGCTAGCAAGGGGCATTCCATGGGCTCTTCCAATGTCAGACATAATTACAATGGACACCAGCTTACTGGGGTGCTCACCTCCAGGAACATGTCTTGCAGGGGAAGTGGGATCTAGATCAGTCTCGCATGTCCTCCAACCTCCGAGAGCTTTGGGTGGTAAAGAAAGCCACAGAGGGGTTTCTCCCCCTCCTGACAGGGGGACATATTTGAATACTCTCTGACAACAGAGTCTCGGTTGCTTACATAAATCACCTGGAGGGCACAAGATCTCCCTCCCTAATGTCACTCACCTGGGACATCTTTCAGATAGCTCAGACTCATCACTTATCTCTTTCTGCCCTACACATCAAGGGGATCTGAATTACAGGGCAGACTTCCTGAGTCATACTCAGTTAAGACAGGGGGAATGGAGGTTAGACCCAGTAGTATGCTCTCAGATCTCCGAGAGATGGTGTGCTCCCGTAATGGACCATTTCTCCACCCGACAGGACAGACAGGTAGCTCAGTTCTGCTCCCTAAATCCCAGAGACATACCCAATACTGTGGATGTACTCCAGTTGCCATGGAGCTCAGGCCTGCTATATGTGTTCCCTCTACTAGTACTTATTCCAACTGCCCTGCGGAAGATTCGGGATGATCGGGCCAGGGTTATTGTAATTGTTTCCCTTTGGCCAAAGAGAGCTTGGTTCTATTGGATCTCCAAGATGTCTATATCAGATCTATGGATCCTTCTGGACTCTCCTACCCTTCTGTCTCAAGGCCCAATTTATCATCCTCAAGTCTCGAATCTTCGGCTGACAGGCTGGAATTTGAGCGGGAACTACTGAAGAATCAAGGGTTCTCTGATAATCTGGTGACTACCCTCATGAAGAGCAGGAAGCTGGTCACCGCCAGAATATATGGTAAGGTGTGTAAAAAATTAATCTCCTGATCAGGTGCACTCCCTACCTAGAAAATCTCTATTGTCTCCATTCTAGAATTTTTACAGAAGGGATGGGATATGGGGTTATCAGTTAATACCCTTAAAGTCCAGATTTGTATAACTCAAACTTGGCCTCAAATTCCTGGGTATCCAAATTTATCAAGTCCTGTCATAGAGCTACTCCGGTTCGTTGCCCTTCCCTTCCTCCATGGGACCTTGGTCTAGTCTTAGATGCCCTGACTAAACCCCCCTTTGAGCCCTTATCTGATGCACCTTGGAAAGTTTAGAACCTTAAAGTTGCACTCTTAGTGGCCCAAACGTCTGCTTGACAGCTCAGCAACTTACAGGACCTATTGGTATCCCCTCCATACACTTAGGTTTTGGAGTATAGAGTCATTCTCTGTCTAGACCCTCCATATTTGCCTAAGGTTGCTAAGACTTTTCAAAGGACTCAGGAAATTGTCCTCCCCTCTTTTTGTGACCAACCTCCTAACCAAAAGGAGGTGACCCTACATACACTAGATGTTAGACGAGCCCTGATCCAATACTTAGAGGTCACCAAACAGTTTACGAGAACCCAGACCCTATTTGTTTCTTTCCAGGGAGCTTCCAAAGGTAGCAGTGTATCTAAGGGTACTATAGCGAGGTGGCTTAGGGACTCCATTGCCTTAGTCTATTCCTCCTCTGGGTCCCAGTCCTGTCAAGCCTTAATGCACACTCCACCAGAGCAGTGACCCCTTCCTGGGCTGAATGGGTTGATGTACCTTTAGTGCTTATTTGTACAGCTAATACATGATCTTCTCCTCATACTTTTTTCAATCATTACTGACTTGACTTATCTTCCACTTCTGAGATGACCTTTGGTAGATGGGTCCTTGAAGCGTTGATCCCTCCCTAAGTGCTCCTTTCTCTGGAATCTCTCAGGTGATGCTGTCATGGAGATGATGGAAAAAGCTAAATTACTTATCGGTAATTGTTTTTTCCCGAGCCATGCATGACAACACCACCGCTTTCCCCCCCTTATCTTGTGTACAGTGTTATTTGCACGTGTGGGGTGTTTTATTGAATTGTTCTTTTTTGGTGGGGGCATGTACTAATGTTTTTTGGTAGTCCTCTCCATACTCTGTAACCAACTGAGGCAGAGAGGAGGTGCCGCCCTTTTTATTTCAGGGGTTTCCTGTCCTGGATGGGCGGAACCTCTCTCTCAGGTGATGCTGTCATGGCTCTGGGAAAAAAACATTGCCGGTAAGTAATTTAGCTTTTTCTATCTGCTTTCATTCTCCTGCATTGAGAGCTTTCATTTTAGTGCACAACAAAACATTCAACCACCAGAGCCTGGTCAAGTATGTGCGTTACATCACAGGCTGAAGAGTTAAAGGGGTTGTCCGGGCTTTTGCTATAGTTCATATGTGTATCTAGGCTGCAAAATGTTGACAGTTTGTAATATACCTAGATATCACATATTTGTAGCAGCCAGAGAACGTCCAGGGGGCGTGTTTGTATTGGAGCCTGAATGTAATTGGGAAACTGATCGTTTCCTACCAGTCTCCTCCAAACACGCCCCCTCCCCCAGCCTACACTATGACCAGCGACCCCCAGGATCCTACAGGCCCTCCCCAGCCCCTAATGTCACCACCCACCCCACCCGCTGTTCCACTGACACACTGTGCCGAATCCTCAGCTGTACCATAGAGCACAGAGCCGGTGGAGCGGTCCTTTCTATACCGCAGCCACCGGCTCTATGATATGGGAGGTATGAAAAGAAGCATCGGGCTCCACAGCACAGAGTCCCAGGTTGCGGACCTTGGCTCCCCTGCACAGAGACCTCAGGGTGAGCGCACACACATGCAGTGGTCCCCACTGCACTTATTCACTGAGACGAATCGCCTTCACAACTTAGGATTTGGCACAGTGTGTCAGTGGAGCAGTGGACCGCTGTATACAATGGGGGTGGGTGGTGACATTATGGGCTGGGGAGGGCCTGTAGGTGCCCTGGGGGTGGCCGGCCATAGCGTAGACTGGGGGATGGGGTGTGTTTGAAGGAGACTGGGAGGAAACGACCAGTTTCCCAATTACATGCAGGCTCTAATGCAAACATGCCCCCTGGACATTCCCTGGCTGCCGCAAATATATGATATCTAGGCAACTATGCAAAATGTTGACAGCATGTATATTACAAACTGTCAACATTTTACTGCCTAGATACACATATCAATTATAGCAAAAGCCCGGACAACCCCTTTAATTCCTTATATACCATTCACTTCTCTGCAGTCCATTAATTTCTATTGTTTCATTAGTTGCTCACCTATCCCTTCTTCTCAGCACCTGACCGAGCTGCTGATATCTGTCTTGCAAAATCAATACCCCCAGCATGACTGTAGAAGTCACATGACACAACAATGTAGGAACCCAAACATGGCAACCATTTTAAGTACGTCAAGCTAAAAAAAATAAGAACCTGACTTTTCACCTGAATTATCATCTGCAACATTAAGCAGACGTATGGCTACTGACCTGCTGCATATTGTTCTTTTTCCATACCTGTCCACTACGCAAAGAAAATTAACTATTTTGTCATACTACGTGGTGAGTGCCAATCTAATTTTTTATTATAATATGTTGATGCATTCTACCTTAATTTTTTTGCTTACATGTGCCATACAGGTGTCAAATAATTAGTTCTTATTCTCTAGCACCCACACACTTTATTGTGGTCCACTGTCAGTCAATGGTAGTCTACAAAATATTCCAAATGGAGGAGGTGGCGATGAAGAAAGAATAATGCCGCCCAGCGGGGCGTGTGCTGCTGCATCGAGGAGGGGCAGAATGGAGCCTGGGGCCGCCTTCTCAGTCCCCAACCTCAGGGACTTTAAGTTATACAGTAAGTTATTTTTCTGCTGTTTTATAGGGCGGATTTAGCTCAGAGAGTGATAGATGAGGAGCAGCTAGGAAGGTGCAGGGACAGGTAGTGATAGTGTAGTGGCTTAGATCCAGGTGACAGGTTCCCTTTAAGGAGCTAGTGCTTTTTTTCTACTGAAAGCAGCCTTGTGCCTAACACCAGCCCAATCTTATTCATGCAAGTAAATCTTACTAAGTGAAAACTTCTTTGTCATCCAGTGGCAAATATTATTAAATCAGTGATCACATTTTTTATTATGCTCATACCCCAAATCTTCAGAAACCTTTATTTTATTAACATCTGACAGACATGCTCTCTGTTATCTTACTAAAACACTTGATCTTTAGCTCAAAGAAAACGTAAATACATCTTAATCTTTTTTGCAATGAAACAAATGCAACATATTTTCTAGAACTCACAATATTTTCTAATAAGTGAGAATTGTATATGACATTAGCATTCCTCACTTATTCCCTAGTGAGAAAAATATTCCCTGGTGGTGATATCTGAGGCTTGAAAGCACATTTATGATTTATTTTATGCCCTATAGAGCGCCATTAATTCCACAGCACATTACAGATATCATCAGATAAATGATATGTTCTCTGTCTTCAATATAACAATCACAGCTTCTTATTTCCCATGATTCCATGCCTATATTAATGTCACCGGATGTCACTTGTTTGGAGCAGACTGGAGTAAGGTTATGTGGAAAGCCACATTCTAATTGTATTAAGCAATAGGGTTTGGTATTACCGATTTTGACAGTCTGTTACAATGAGATCGTATCAGCAGAACTTAAAGTGGTTTTCCCACTAGCAAAGTACTATATATATTAATCAATAGATCTTGTAATAATAATAATTTCCACAATTGCATGTGTTTAAAAATAATATTCCTGTGCCGAGATAATGTTATATATGTGTCCTTGCTATGTACTGTGTAATGAATGTGTCTGACCGTACAGGGACATGGTCTGATAATACCACAGCCCCTGTGCTGAGATAATCTTATATATGTGCCTCTGCTATATACTGGGTAATGACCATGTCTGACCATACAGGGATATGGTCATATTATACTACATCTCCTGTGCTGAGATAATCTTATATATGTGCCCCTGCTATGTACTGTGTAATGTCTGTGTCTGACCATACAGGGGCATGGTCTGATCTTACCACATCTCCTGTGCTGAGATAATCTTATATATGTGTCCCTGCTATATACTGGGTAATGGCTGTGTCTGATCGCACTGGGACATTGTCTGATCATACCACATCTCCTGTGCTAAGAGAATCTTATTTATGTGTCTCTGCTATGTACTGTGTAATGTCTGTGTCTGACCATTCAGGGGCATGGTCTGATCTTACCACATCTCCTGTGCTGAGATAATCTTATATATGTGTCCCTGCTATATACTGGGTAATGGCTGTGTCTGACCATACAGGGACATGGTCTGATCATACCACATCTCCTGTGCTGAGATAATCTTTGTCTCTGCTATGTACTGTGTAATGGCCGAGTTTGACCATACAGGGACATTGTCTGATCATACCCTCTCCTGGGTTGAGATAATCATATATATTTGTCCCTGCTATGTACTGTGTAATGGCCGTGTCTGACCATACAGGGACATGGTCTGATCATACCACATCTTCAGGGCAGAGATAATCTTATATATATGCCCTTGCCATGTACTGTGTAATGGATGTAACTGACTGCACAGGGACATGGTCTGATCATACCACATCTCCTGTGCTGAGATAATCTTATATATATGTCCCTGCTATGTTGTGTGTAATGGCCATGTCTAACCGTACAGGGACATGAACTGATCATACCACATCTCCTGTGCTGAGATAATCTTATATATATGTCCCTGCTATGTACTGTGTAATGGCCGAGTTTGACCATACAGGAACATGGTCTGATCATACCACATCTCCTGGGTTGAGATAATCTTATATATGTGTCTCTGCTATGTACTGTGTAATGGATGTGTCTGACCGTACAGGGACATGGTCTGATCATACCACATCTCCTGTGCTGAGATAATCTTATATATGTGTCTCTGCTATGTACTGTGTAATGGTCGTGTCTGACCATACAGGGACATGGTCTGATCATACCACATCTCCTGGGCTGAGATAATCTTATATATATCTTATATATATGCCCTTGCCATGTACTGTGTAATGGATGTGTCTGACCGTACAGGGACATGGTCTGATCATATCACATCTCCTGTGCTGAGATAATCTTATATATGTGTCCCTGTTATGTACTGTGTAATGGATGTGTCTGACTGTACAGGGTCATGGTCTGATCATACCACTTCTCCTGGGTTGAGATAATCTTATATATGTGTCCCTGCTATGTACTGTGTAATGGATGTAACTGACCGCACAGGTACATGGTCTGATCATACCACATCTCCTGTGCTGAGATAATCTTATATATGTGTCGCTGCTATGTACTGCATAATGGATGTAACTGACCGCACAGGTACATGGTCTGATCATACCACATCTCCTGTGCTGAGATAATCTTATATATGTGTCCCTGCTATGTACTGTGTAATGGCTGTGTCTGACCGTACAGGGACATGGTCTGATCATACCACATCTCCTGTGCTGAGATAATCTTATATATGTGTCCCTGCTATGTACTGTGTAATGAATGGGCAGCATAAAAGTATATTCACCTTTGGGTATAAAATGGAACATTGACTTCCAAAGAGTTTGTGCAGTCTTATTATCATTTAGATCGCGTTGGTTTTTGTTTTGTTATGAGACATTTATCTTCTGGAAGAATATACACTGGTACAGATGGAAATACCAACAGTGGGTCACATTACAGGCTTATAAGCTCCTGGACCATAGGCTATCATGCCCCTTTTGGCCTTCATCATGCTTTTATACTGTATTCTTTCACACTATGCTGCTGTCAGTTTTTCTATAACAGACATATATGGAAAATCTACTGGATATATATAATCATTTTTTTAAAGGCCCCACTTCTGGGCCCCTATTTACCAAGAAAATTGGATTCTTTGCCCCTACTACCAAGGTGAGGTGTCTAATGTGTGCTGCCTCTAGGAAGAGATTCAATAGAGAGGTTTCCACCATTATTCTCAAAGTACTTTATGGAAACAGCCAAGTGAAGTCTACTTGACTTTTTTACATTTATGACATATCCTATGAGAAGTATTACGGTAATACTGATGACACTTACGGACAGGTTCAAATGCAGATAAACTTGCTCACTTCCAAGAGCTGAACGACCAAACGTGGAGAGTCCTTCAGAGATCGTTTCCTCTTTTAGTTGACCATCACATTGCACCTTATTAAAAAAAGGAGAGAATCTGATTTAAGAACTATTAGATAATTTGTTCACATATTGTAGTAAACATTTCTGACAAATATTTAGGATATACCGTATATACTCGTGTATAAGCCGAGTTTTTCAGCACAAAAATGTGCTGAAAAGTCCCCCCCTCGGCTTATACACGAGTCACTAACATATTGCGAGTCAAAAAGCACACTTTCGGCACACACATTTCAAAAAGCGGATGGGAAGAAGCAGGGCACACAGCGCAGACTACCGGGAGCCAGAGCCCACAAGCTGCGCAGAGCCTCCCGTCGGACCGGCCCAGCCAGGTACTGAGGCTGTGATCCCGGCTGTGATCTCTGTGACAGCCGGGACCTGTGTGCGGCTTCACCCGCCTCGCTGCTGGCGGCGTGGGCGGATGCCCTCCCCTTCATCCAGATGGCCCCCACCTGTCAACCTGTCACTGCCCCCCACCTGTACAACATTACACCCCCCCCCCCCCCGATGCCGGGACCTGTTTGCGGCGGGGCGGATGCCCTCCCCCTCCTCTGGATGGCCCCCACCTCCGATGCCGGGTCTGTGCGGGTTCCTCCACCGCGCTACTGGCGGCACCGGCGTTTCCCCCCCTGAGGAGGGGGTCCTCAGGCCTCCCCATCCCCTGGATGGCCCCCCACCTGTCCCTGCCATTCACCCCTCACCCCCCCGATTCCCGTGACTGATCTCACCGCTCCTCGATCCCGCCGGTGTAGCCGCCGCTCTGCCTCCTCTCCTCGCAGGAACGCCCCTCCTCCAGTGCTGCTCCGCCCAGAGGTAAGTACTTAATGAATGAATGAATGATTGAATAAGTGAGTGGGTTCATGGATGGATGGGCTCATGGATGGATGGGTGTGAGTGGATGTATGGATGTGTGCACGTGTGGTTGTGTGGGTGCGTGGAATAGTGGATGTGTGGGTGCGTGGGTTAGTGGATGTGTGGGTGCGTGGATGTGTGGGTGCGTGGGTTAGTGGATGTGTGGGTGCGTGGATGTGTGGGTGCGTGGGTTAGTGGATGTGTGGATGCGTGGATGTGTGGGTGCGTGGATGTGTGGGTGCGTGGATGTGTGGGTGCGTGGGTTAGTGGATGGGTGGGTGCGTGGATGTGTGGGTGCGTGGGTTAGTGGATGTGTGGATGCGTGGATGTGTGGATGCGTGGGTTAGTGGATGTGTGGGTGTGTGGGTGTGTGGATGTGTGGGTGCGTGGGTTAGTGGATGTGTGAGTGTGTGGATGTGTGGGTGCATGGGTTAGTGGATGTGTGGGTGCGTGGATGTGTGGGTGCGTGGATGTGTGGGTGCGTGGATGTGTGGGTGCGTGGATGTGTGGGTACGTGGATGTGTGGGTACGTGGATGCGTGCGTGTGTGGATGGATGTGTGCGTATGTGTGACTGCATGCGTGGATGTGTGCACGAATGGATGTGTACATGCGTGGATGATGGGTGGATGGATTGATGCAACAAGTGATCAAGTGTCCTCTTCTAGTCTCAGGGATCATAGTCATGGTGCACTGTATGACAGATCATTGCCATACAGTGCACCATAACTCTGACCCCAGAGACTGTAGGAAGAGGACACTTGATCCCTTGCTGCAATCTCTGGAGCAGAGGCGATCGAGCATCGTGGGACCGTCGTTGTGGACTACGTCGGAGGCGATCGAGCGTCGTGGGACCTTTGTTATGGTCTACATTGGATCTTTCTAATAAAGATGGAGTCTGAATTTTGTTTGTGTTTTTTTTCCAAATAAAAATATTTTTCTCTGTGTGTATTTATTGACAACTTACCAGAGATTCCTAATGGCGGGTCTAACATTGGCCCAATATTATGAATC
>JARQOC010000004.1:245794438-245952260 GCA_033576535.1 Allobates femoralis | reverse complement strand
TTTCAATTACAGTTTTTCTCTGCAAGTTCCTCTCCTGGATTTGTCACATAAACCTGATGGAACCTGATCAGGGAAAAAACTACAGTGCGAAACCAGCCTAAGAGTTAATTTAGACCGGCCAATAATCTCTTTTTTCAGCCTGTCTAAACAGTCTGGTTCATTGATTTTTATTCTGGCTTAAAAATCATTGTTATTGACTTACAGTTGTGGCCAAAAGTATTGACACCCCTGCAATTCTGTCAGATAATAGTTTCTTCCTGAAAATGATTGCAATCACAAATTCTTTGGTATTATTATCTTCATTTAATTTGTTTTCAAAGAAAAAACACAAAAAGAATTGTCCTAAAGCCAAATTGGATATAATTCCACACCAAACATAAAAAAGGGCGTGGACAAAAGTATTGGCACTGTTAGAAAAATCATGTGATGCTTCTCTAATTTGTGTAATTAACAGCACCGGTAACTTACTTGTGGCACCTAACAGGTGTTGGCAATAACTAAATCACACTTGCAGCCAGTTGACATGGATTAAAGTTTACTCAACCTCTGTCCTGTGTCCTTGTGTGTACCACATTGAGCATGGAGAAAAGAAAGAAGACCAAAGAACAGTCTGACGACCTGCGAAACCAAATTGTGAGGAAGCATGAAAAATCTCAAGGCTACAAGTCCATCTCCAAAGACCTGAATGTTCCTGTGTCTACCGTGCACAGTGTCATCAAGAAGTTTAAAGCCGTGGCACTGTGGCTAACCTCCCTAGATGTGGAAGGAAAAGAAAAATTGACGAGAGATTTCAACGCAAGATTGTGCGGTTGGTGGATAAAGAACCTCGACTAACATCCAAACAAGTTCAAGCTGCCCTGCAGTCCGAGGGTACAACAGTGTCAACCCGTACTATCCGTCGGTGTCTGAATAAAAAGCGACTGTATGGTAGGATACCCAGGAAGACCCCACTTCTTACCCCGAGACATAAAAAAGCCAGGCTGGAGTTTGCCAAAACTTACCTGAGAAAGCCTAAAACGTTTTGGAAGAATGTTCTCTGGTCAGATGAGACAAAAGTAGAGCTTTTTGGGCAAAGGCATCAACATAGAGTTTACAGGAGAAAAAAAAGAGGCATTCAAAGAAAAGAACACGGTCCCTACAGTCAAACATGGCGGAGGTTCCCTGATCTTTTGGGGTTGCTTTGCTGCCTCTGGCACTGGACTGCTTGACCGTGTGCATGGCATTATGAAGTCTGAAGACTACCAACAAATTTTGCTGCATAATGTAGGGCCCAGTGTGAGAAAGCTGGGTCTCCCTCAGAGGTCATGGGTCTCCCAGCAGGACAATGACCCAAAACACACTTCAAAAAGCACTAGAAAATGGTTTGAGAGAAAGCACTGGAGACTTCTAAGGTGGCCAGCAATGAGTCCAGACCTGAATCCCATAGAACACATGTGGAGAGATCTAAAAATGGCAGATTGGAGAAGGCACCCTTCAAATATCAGGGACCTGGAGCAGTTTGCCAAAGAAGAATGGTCTAAAATTCCAGCAGAGCATTGTAAGAAACTCATTGATGGTTACTGGAAGCGGTTGATTGCAGTTATTTTGGCTAAAGGTTGTGCAGCCAAGTATTAGGCTGAGGGTGCCAATACTTTTGTCAGGCCTATTTTTGGAGTTTTGTGTGAAATGATCAATGTTTTGCTTTTTGCTTCATTCTCTTTTGTGTTTTTTCATTGAAGACAAATTAAATGAAGATAATAATACCAAAGAATTTGTGATTGCAATCATTTTCAGGAAGAAACTGAGTATTATCTGACAGAATTGCAGGGGTGTCAATACTTTTGGCCACAACTGTATGTATGTAGCCAACCCATGGTTGTTTAATTACTTCAATCATGCCCAACATTAACGCTCATTTCCCAATAATCAATTATTGTAAACAGGCTGCAAATCACCTATTGGATGAATACAATGATAGTTTGTTGGGTGGATCCTACATTTTTCTTAAAAAACTTTTTCTCTACAATACATCGACCTGTATAAACAAAATACATGCTGAAGAAAACAATGGTGCTCTATATGAACAAAATTATCATATTACTTATTGATTTATTAACAAAATGTGCAGTGCTGTCAGGGGTGTAACTGTAAGGATGCTGAAATGTATTTCTAATATTATGTTCAACACTGTTAATATAAATGATCTGTAGTAACTCAGTTCGGCCACTGGAGGTCATCAGTGGACACAAGTAGAAAGATCTGGAACCAGGAAGTAATTTTTAGTCAGTCTCCTGAGGTAAATTGACTGAGACGGATTCCTGTGGAGATCCTACACAGAAATGAAGACATGTTGGCTGTTCTGAGGGGCTCGTGGATCTATGGAAGGACGCGCCTGGCTTGAACAGTGTTAGAATTATTCAAGGGCTTGATCTACACCGTGGACTGAAAGATAAGCCGTGTTCTGTGAGTACATAAGATTGAGCGGTCAATATATAGGGATAGTCAGACAGGGTGTGTTAGCCAGAAACTACAAAGGACTATTCTGTGTGTACTCATGAGGAGAGACCGACCAGGCTTGATCTATACAAGATATTAAATATTGAGCCTTGAACGAGTGTGAGATGCAAAGAGAAGCCGAATCTGGATGACCCTGTAGAACTGAGATAATTATCACCATCCCTGTTATACTGGGTTGTGCCCAGTGTGAGGAAGGTCTTATATACCTTAGTGGCTGATTGTTAGGGTGAAATGACATACACCCTGTAAACTGTTTGTACATTACCAAGTTAAAGAGTTTTCACCTCATGCAGGAGGGAAAACTGCATTTGCTGTAAATAGGTTGTGGGACAGATTTATATAAGGGAATCAGGGATCCCAAAATATTTTGAACATAGCATGAGAGGGGGGTGTAAGATTATATCCTGAGGGGAACACGTGCCGCAGCTGCAGTAAAAGCCTGCGTAGGCCCTGTATGGAGTAAGAGTGGGGTTGGGTTAGTCTGGGATAGTTGTGCTCCCCCTCTGCAAAACAGGTACGCGAGTTCCCTCAGGCTGGATAAATTGTACACTGTGATCGGGCTATTGGGGCCTATATCATTTTTGCTAAGTTTGAATTTGTTATCTTTTTGAAACCGTTAAAAAGAGTTAATTTACCACTATTTTTGGAGTCTGTGTCATTCATAGCAGCACTGTATCGCTCACACACAAACGACTGGCGTCTCGGTCGTTAAAATAACTACAACAAGCAAACATGCCTGGGCCCTGGAGCCTAGGGAGCCCCAAATGTCCCTCTGGAGTTTAGAAAAAGACTATTGCTATTAATGATTTGCAATAATTAAGGGCCCCGTTGGAGCTTTCACATCGGGATCCATGATCTTTAAGTTACGCCATTGAGTGCTGCCATATATGTGATTAGTAATTGTTTAGGGATGCAAGTCTACATGTACTGGCTTGTAAAAATCTTAACCAACTCATGATATGATGTTTGTAAAATTACTTTTGTGTGGTGGTTATTATAAAAAGGATTATTTTACAATGAGGAGAATGGGGCTTAAGATGCTATAAAGTATCTAATGAAAGACTATGGAAAAAAATTAGTGATATCAATGAAAAGTTAAACCAACGGGTGCACACCGCACAGCCCAATTTACAATTTTGGTTTGGTTAAGCTGTATTCAGCTAGATAGCACAATGTGGAAAAATATCAAGATAAGAAGGTTCCAGCTGTACATAATAGTTGTGTACCTTGAGATTCAAATAGTATATGAACTATGAGAGAAACATAGAGTCCATACACTGCGAATTTCTTTCATGCAAAATTTGAGACAATTTTTATTTTTACAGAACAAATATAGTGACAGGTGCTAATTTACAACAGTTTTTCAGCTGGTAAATTACATGGATCGCTGTACAAGATCAGGCATTTAAGGAGCTCAAATGGTTAAAATAAAAAAAGCACTTACAGCTTAGGCTGGTTTACACCACGGCACAATCCGATCTGGGGCTGTCAGGGATGAACCTGACAGCCCCGGATCGGATCAGCACACAGAACCGGAGGCAAATATGCCCTCCAGTCTGGTGTGCAGCCGGATCCCTCTAATTGCAGCCACAGCTGCTGATTTTTCAAGATCGCGGCTAGCGGGGAGCTAGCCGTGGTCCTGAACTTACAGCAGCGTGCAGCTACTGGTGTCTAGTTCCCAGATTCTCCCGGTGCGGGGAAATCCGGCCCCATGGACTCCCATGTCAGGGAGCGCCGGATTGCCCCGGATCCAGGAGGATCCGATTTGGGGAAATTTTTCTCCCCGGACACAAAAATGCTGTATATTCCGTTTTTGTGTCCGGGAAGAAAAATCCGATTCCTCCTGGATTCTCCCGGACACATAAAAATCGGATGGCAGAGAGCTGCCATCCGGCTCCATCCGGCCCCATAGGATACTATGGGGCCAAAATCCGGTCAGGGGCTGTCTGGTTTCCCACCGTGGTGGGAAGCCAGCCTTACTCTCTGTATTAGGGGTATGGGGATACAGAGATAATGTAGGTTCTCCCTGTGGGAGAAGCTGCTGAGCACCAGGATGCCAGCCCCTATGACTGCTTCACATAAAGTTGCTTCCTCAGGGAGGCTTCTACATTTCCTGTATGGACACTAAAAGTACCGTAATGGTACCTTTACACGCTGCTACTGGATGGTGGCAACAACCGGGTACATGAGAGAAATGTATCTTGCACCGCCAATTCAACCCGAGGTAGCGGCGTGTGAAGACGGTTGTAGCTACCCGCCAGGAGCGGCACCTGTTTCCGAGCACTGCCCTAAAACAGGTGGTTACCCAGCCGATGGTAGCGACCTGTATCGGCGTGTAAAGAAGGAACAGAAGGGTTGTTTCTACACCATGCTATGTACCTGGTATGTAGCTGGGGCGTGACACAGGCTCCGGGTTACCGCCCCCCTTCAGCGATCATTGGAGGAAGCTCCTGCGTTACGATTGGTAGTCGCTGCATGGGGAGGCATATTTAAGGAGCTGACCAGTCACACTACACAATTGCTCGTGCGTCATGTATTAATCAGCCTCCTGCGCTGGCTGGCCAATCATGATGCTATTGCTTTGTCCTATCAGCGTATGGAATTCTCGTAATTCACAATTGTGGCACGCCTATGTGTTGTCCCTGCTGCACCAGGTCCGCCCATATTAGCTTGTTGTAGCGGTGTGTAAATGAGGTAAGGTGCTCTGCAGAAGGTAACTTGAGACACCCGGCGGTGTATCCAGAGATAGATGTAACCTACCGTAGCGCACCTTGTCGCGGTGTGTAAAGGTGGTGCGATTACCGTTTGCAACCGTTTGTGCGTGTTCATGCACGTGAAGCACCCGGTTGTTGCCACCATCCAGTAGCGGCGTGTAAAGGTACCATAAGGGTACCTTTACACGCTACAACCACAGGAGACAATTTTGGCGGTGATATTTCTCGCTGGAATTATCGCCGCCAAATTGCCTCCTTATTGTGGTGTGTAATTTGGGAATTTAGCGGTGATATGTCACCCCACTCCGGTCGCCTGGTTTTAGAGCAGTGCTGTAAAATTGAAACCAGGCGACATTTGTCTTATCGCCGCCAAATTCCCGTTTACACGACGCCATAAGGAGGCAATTTGGCAGTGATATTGCCAGGATGAAATATCGCTGCCAAAATTGTCTCCTGTGGTTGTGGCTTGTAAAGGTACCCTAACACACAGAGATACCTCTGGAGACATTGCTTGCAACTCACTGGTTGCAGTGAAATCATGGACACATTGTTCCATTTTGTTGCCGTGTACAAATGGAACAATGTGTTCATGATTTCACTGCAACCAGCAAATTGCCAGTGAAATTGCTAGCAATATTGCCGTATGTGACGGTACCACATCAATGTCAGGATTACAGGATATCACTTAAAATACCTAACATCAAGGTTTTAATATGGTGGAATACTGCTAATTTTTATTCGTTTTGTTTTATATTTCTTTTTTGCATTTTAATTTTTAAGAAGGGCACCCTTTACAGGTATGAAGCAAACCTAGAAGCTTCATTCAAACCAGCTGGTGCCAGGGTGCCCAGGGTCATAATCCCAAAATATTCCTGTTGAGCTACTTTTTTTGTGTTATTTACCACTCTAATCCCCATATGTATCTGTTCTATCCCTTTAACTTTGAATGATTTAGGATTTGAACCATGGCAGACTTTAAAGTGGCATGGGATAGTTTTTAATTCTTTATCGCCAGCAATTGTGGCGCCCCGCAACGAGTGCGTCACAGGAGGGTACTGCACCCCTGACTGAAGGTGCAGTATTCTCCGTCTCGGTGATGAACGAGTTAACTCCAAGGCTCCATACATGCCACATCTAGAGGTAGAGGACCAATCAGGTCCTGGTGGGAGGAGAGTGAGATGTACAGTGTGGGGAAAGAGCAGAAAGAAAGTTAGAAAGTGGGAGGGACAAGGTCAAGGACAGAAGTCGTGACAGAAATCTAACAGAGAGGGCACTGAGAAGCGGTGACCCAGAAGCGAAGGGGGCCAAGTAACCAGAAACCAAGTAACAAGCAACGGGTAAAAAGACACCTGAACCCAGTCCACCTGGAGAACCGGCTCCGAGGCAGTACAGATGTCCACCGCTGTACTACGACACCGGAGTGATAGAGGGATTTTCAGGAGCGCATCACAACAACCACCATCACCGTAGCTGTGCCAGGAGGGGTACCCACCATTGGGGTTCAGGGGACCCATCGGGAATCAAAAGGCCTAGGCTCGGGTCCTCAACAGAGGTTCCCCAGTATTCTGACCTTGTGCACGAAGCCGCGAAGAGTAACAGGGGACAGTTAGTTAAAGAAGGAACACTGTGGAGCCTTGGAAATATACCGTTCATCACCGGGACCACCCGGTCCGTTACCACAAAGAGACTGTTATCCCGTGTACCGTGCATAACCGAAGTAAAGACCCGTACAGAGGAGCATTGTGTCCGAGCTTTCTTTCAGAACTGCTACCAAATCAACTGAGCTGCCGTATTCCACCAGTGCAGCTCCTGACCCAGGGGACTTTTGCTCGTCCTGTGGGGAGCAGTTCCACCTAGCTGCAGTCCATCCCCCGGAGGTCCAGGCCATCACCGGACACCCACAGGTGGCGTCACAAAACAAAACTTTATTTCTACCTAATCGTGCATTGACCACCGGGCCCTTACAGCCTCAGGCACCAAACCTTGACCGCAGCCAGCGCCTGAGACCTGAGAACCCGGCTACGGTGAGTCACAATCTCTTTTGCTGCAATGATACATCTGACATGTGTTCTTGTTTTGATTTTAAGTAGACATAAAGTCAACCCTATATACACTTTTGATAAAAAACAGAGAGGGGCGCTCCTGGTGCAGTATCAGGGGTCAGTGGGGGAAAGGGGGGTCGGTGGATTGTTGGTGCTCATCTGTCCTGGTTATGCTGCCAGCATAACCAGGTGTTGTAGCCTAACTGCGTCTCGTGCAGCTGCCATCTCTCCCTGCTTCCAGGTCTCAGGCTGGCACGTGATCAGTCACACGGTCTGACATCAGCACAGGTCCTTGAGAGCTTTAGCTATTAGATCCCCATTCTCCTCAATGACACAGTTTTATCAGAAACAGCTCTGCACCGCTCACCAGGGGTGCTTGTAGATTAGTTAAGGATGAACAAGCGGTATAGGCAGGCGCATTCTGAATAAACTCCGGGAAGTTTGTCCAATTTAATTATAAAACTTCTTTAATGAGTATTACTGGTCTCTCTCACTACGCGTTTCGGCGTACTAGCGCCTTCCTCAGGTTATCCCGTTCGCCTGAGGAAGGCTCTAGTACACCGAAACGCGTAGTGAGAGAGACCAGTAATACTCATTAAAGAAGCTTTATAATTAAATTGGACAAACTTCCCGGAATTTATTCAGAATGCGCCTGCTTAAACCGCTTGTTCATCCTTAACCAATATACACTTTTGGGCAGCTACATGTACAAAATGCAGAAGTAATCTTATAACAGTGTTGTATAGTTATTTACTTTAATGCTACTTTCTTATGAGCGATCATAAAACAATACACTTTAGACATTGTTAGACAATATGGATGTTATATTTAAAGAGGATGGCCACTACTTCTTCATTGCATGCAACTACATTGTTATGACACCTGTCAACTCCCCATCAGTTGTTACGAGCGTTGGTCAGAAGCTATCTGATGTTGCCAGAATCCTGCAGCTCTGTCAATACTATAGTGATTGCAGATGGACATTGCAGATTCCCCTTTTCACTTAAATAGGTGATGGATTTACTGTCCCCGGAGTTGCCAGTTATACAAATAACAAAGCTGATGTGCTCCAGCAACAACCGAGAACTTCCGTCTACCGCCAGCATAGCTAAGACCTGATCATTAGGGGTGCTGGGCGTCGCACCCCCACTTATAACATATAGCAAATTGTGGGGTATTGGTTTGTCTTTTGGTCCAAAACACGTAAGCTTGTGAGCCACTACACGGCTCCCCACATGTCACAAGTCCTATCCACTAAATTCATATCTAAAGTGAGCCAAGGAAATAGAAAATTACTTTCCTTGCCATAGCAAATTCAGGTCAGACGACGATTACACAGTGCTGTGTGCAGCTTTGCCCAGGTTATAAAGAAAGTCATCATAAATGCAGGACACCAGCCCTAATCACTAGCAACCTCCTTTCTCACAGAGGGAGTGACCACTGGTTGTCCTGCAAACAGAATGGGATTCATATAGGGCGCAGTTCACACAGGTTTGCACAATGTATGCCCAGCCTCTTACATTAGCCCCTATCTCAGTAGGCGGGCTGTTATGTAATTCAACACTGCTACCTGCCGGAACAAACGCACCCATATGGCCCAGCTACACACAGCAACAAAAAGAGTGCAAGAAAAAACCCTCTGTGAGAAAGGCGGTTGCTAGTGATTGGGGCTGGTGTCCTGCATTTATGACGCCTTTCTTTATAACCTGGGCAAAGCTGCACACAGCACTGAGTGTAATGGTCGTCTGACCTGAATTTGCTATGGTAAAGACCCCCACTGATCAGATATTGATTACCTACCCAAGGGATAGACCATCTCCTTTAATGATATTTTACACATTATCATTTCATATTTAGAAAATGGACAATTTGTGGGGCTGTTTGAGAGGTTAAAGACTTCAAAACCTATATGGACCGTGCATTCAGTTGTCTCTTGTCATTTATTCCATTTTTATGAAGCTGTAGTCTAGTACTGCATAACAAACAAGCAAACAAGTCAAGGTTATGTAAAGAATGTGGATATACTTAAATCTTCATTTGTCCAGAGCTGCACTATTTCCTTACAGTTTCCCTGTATGTTGTCCGACTTAAGAACGTTTATGTTAGTTTTTGCTCAAGGTGAATTACCTTTCAAGCTTTTTATCATAGACCTGCCTCAGAAATTCCTTCTAATTGCAAAGTTATTTTCCCCAGAAGGGATATTTTTTTCTTTCACATTCTTTGTAAATGTGAGGTAGTGGTCCACATAGTAATGCATCTTTACATTTGGCAGGGCTGTCTGAACATATGGTCGAGGGGTGGGATTCAACTCCTCCTCTTAGCTCATAACTTCTACTCAGTCAATCTTTCAATTTCACTGCAGCCAAGTATAACACCTGAACCCGAACACCTCAAACTCACTGGATTTATTCTGGAATTGGCACTAATTGGCATAGCAGGAATTTTATCCCCAACTTCCCATTTTTATTGGCAGATATTTGGAAAATTGTGTTTTCGACGTGAACCATGCATTGTGCAGGTAAGACACTGGTACAAAGGATGCTGAACAAGAAGGTGGACACAATATTATACATATGTGTGATAAATAATATATGTGTATGTGTGATAAAAGGCATCCAAACACTTGTGTTGATATTGTATGACAAGGGATATGTGACTGTATGAAAAGGTTCTCTAGACTAGATCATGTTACCAGAGGTATGCATGTGACTAGTGATGTGGTGCAGTTTTAACTTGTACGTTTTTGCATCCAACTGTGACTAACAGGTAAATAATATCTCTTAATGGTAGTTTTCTGTGTATGTGACTATATATACATTTTAAAGACAAATATAAAAATTGTTCATTTGCCACTAGCAGAAATCTTTCAATTCTTCTAGCCATTTGGGTTCTTCATGCAATATTAAAGTAATTTTAATTCCTCATTGACAACTTTCATTTAATCATATGCAACTAACATTTTATACCTGAATGGTTATCATGGGGGATTTTATTTTCTCTGACATAGGAAATTTAGTTTGTGAGTACAATTGCCAACTGTGACTAATGATAACGATCACAATTTCTGTACAGCACTGTAAAATATGTTGGTGCCATATAAGCAACAAAACTAAATTAATGGATACATAAATGTATGGATAGATAGATGGATACATACAGTAGATGGATTGATAGACAGACAGATCATTGATACATAGATGGATACATACAGTAGATGGATAGATAGACAGATAGATGACACATAGATGAATACATACAGTAGATGGATAGATAGACAGACAGATGATAGATACATAGATGGATACATACAGTAGATGGGTAGATAGACAGATAGATGATAAATAAATAAATAGATACATTAAGTGAATTGATTAATAGACAGACAAATGATAGATAAACTAATAGATTGATACATACATACATAAATGTGCGCACTCTGTAGAACAGTGCTGGGGAACATTTGTATAATTAAATTGGATATAGTGGATATTCTACTCTGAAATTATAATGAAATTGTAGTTTTTCATTCAGTCCCATTACCACAAGTGTAAAGAATTCAGCTCCATGTTGTTTGACTTTTCTAACATTTGTGTGAAAAGTGACTCCTTCTAGTTAGCTCATTAATTTTCTTCCCACCTAAATATTTCTACATCAACTGCAAGTTATATTACTGAAAACTATAAGCATTTATGAACCATAGCAATGTAGCCACCACAAAGTTATAAAGTGAGGTCACCAAGCGTTGAGGTACACAGAGCATAAACATCACCAATCCTTCCCTGGCATTAATATCAGCACGCAAACTGTGTGTTGGGAGCTTCATGGCATGGGTATTCATGATTGAGTTGCTGCGCATAAGCTTTACATCACCAAGCACAATGCCAAATATCAGATGGAGAACTGTAAAATGCACCAGCACTAGACTCTGGAGTGGAGGAAAGGTTTTCCATGGAGTCAAGATTTTCTGCAATTTGATGGATGAGTGTGAGTTTGACAAATGCCAAGAGAGCTTTGTCAGAACAATTTGAGTTTTCTGTTTCAGCATGATTGTGGCCAGTGCACAAAAGCAAGGTCAATAAAGCCATGGCTGAGTGAATTTGGTGTAGAAGAACTTGACTGTCCAGAGAGCACCCTGAACTCAACCCCACATTTCATTTGAATTAGTATAGAAATTATGAGCCAAGGAACTCATTCAACATCAGTGTCTGAAATAACAAACGCTCTTTTGGATGACTAGGAAAAAAAATCCCATAAACATGCTCCAAAATCATGTAGAAAACCTCCCTAGAAGAATGGCAGCAGTTTCAGCTGCAAAGGAGGAACCAGCTCCAAATTAAGTTCTATGGATTTAGAATGGGATGTAATAAATGCTTCTGTGTGGTTGCTGATACTTTTGTATGGTACGGTTCAAAGCAGTTGAGCCTACAGATAGATACATATATGCCACAGATGGATATGACTACTGACATGTAGTGATGGGCAAACCCGAACTGTATAGTTCGGGGTCCAGGGCTGCCACTAGAAATTTTGGGGCCCCTTACTAGCAAAATTTTGGGGCCCCCCTGAGACTCCACCCCAATTCCGCCTCCACCAAGCTCCACCTCCATCCAGGTTCCGCCTCCACCCACGCTCCGCCTCCACCCATCAAACCTTCCATAGTTTCACCACCCACTATTGGAAAAACTCCCTTTCTGCACCACGTCCTCCCCAGTCACTCATTAATCTCTTTCTATACAGTGTTCTTTATCAGAGCTGTGGAGGGATGTGAACAATAAATGCCACATGAGGCAGAGTAATATTGGTGCTGTTATTCATCACCTTGTATAGGGGTGGGGAACCTTTTTGCTGCTGGAGGGACATTTGGAAACTTCTACCATCATTTAGGGGCCGCACATCACAATGAAAATTACCGGCTACATTCAATTAATTACCTCACCTAATTTGATGGCTGCAGCTGCTTGTCTGTGTCCTGCGATGTTCGGTGATATCTGATCTTCCAGCTTTGTGTTGGTCTGGAGCGCAGTCGACTCTGTGACAATAAGTTTTGTAAATCAAATACATCACATAGGAAATTGTTATATATACACAATATACAGGACAAAGAGTATATACAGCACTGCAGAGGGCTAAGGGACACAGACTGGGGGTGAGCTGAGCTCTGCAGGAGCCACAGAGATGTATGATCTCTCCCCGGCCCCCATCCATTGAGGGGGTGAAGTGAGCTCTGGAGCCAGGGGTCACAAGCTTCCAGAAAATGGCAGCGGATCTCGATTACTTATTATTATCAGAGACTCTGGCGAAGAATGCTACCGGCAAAGGCAGCCGAGACTATAAGAGTGGGAGCGGCATCCGCTGGGGGTTATCACTGGTACACACACCTCGTACGCACGTGGCTCCACTCCGTACACCTTGTACGCACGCAGCTCAGCTCCGTACACCTCGTACACACGCGGCTCAGCTCCGTACACCTCATACGCACGCAGCTCAGCTCCGTACACTTCATAGACACGTGGCTCAGCTCCGTACACCTCATACACACGTGGCTCAGCTCCGTACACCTCATACGCACGCAGCTCCACTCTGTACACCTCATACGCACGCAGCTCAGCTTACCTCATACGCACGCAGCTCAGCTCCGTACACCTCGTACGCATGCAACTCAGCTCCGTACACCTCGTACGCATGCAACTCAGCTCCGTACAACTCGTACACACGCAGCTCAGCTCTGTACACCTCATACACACGTGGCTCCACTCCGTACACCTTGTACGCACGCAGCTCAGCTCCGTACACCTCATATGCACGCAGCTCAGCTCCGTACACCTCATACACACGTGGCTCAGCTCCGTACACCTCATACACACGTGACTCAGCTCCGTATACCTTATACATACGTGGCTCAGCTCCGTACACCTCATACGCACGCAGTTCAGCTCCGTACACCTCATACGCACGCAGCTCAGCTCTGTACACCTCATACGCACACAGCTCAGCTCCGTACACCTCGTACGCACGCAACTCAGCTCCGTACACCTCGTACGCATGCAACTCAGCTCCGTACACCTCGTACGCATGCAACTCAGCTCCGTACACCTCGCACGCATGCAACTCAGCTCCGTACACCTCGCACGCATGCAACTCAGCTCCGTACACCTCATACGCACGCAGCTCAGCTCCGTACACCTCATACGCATGCAGCTCAGCTCCGTACACCTCGTACACACGCGGCTCAGCTCCGTACACCTCGTACGCACGCGGCTCCGCTCCGTACACCTCGTACGCACGCGGCTTTGCTCCGTACACCTCGTACACACTCGACTCTGCTCCGTGCACCTTGTACACACTTGGCTCTGCTCTGTACACCTCGTACATAAGTGGCTCTGCTCCGTACACCTCGTACACGTTGTTCCACTCCGTACACCTTGTACACATGTGGCTCTGCTCCGTACACCTCGTACACGTTGTTCCAATCCGTACATCTTGTACACGTGTGGCTCTGCTCCGTACACCTCATACGCACACGGCTCCACTCCATACACCTCATACATACGTGGCTCCGCTTCGTACACCTCGTATACATTCGGCTCTGCTACATCCACACTGTAAATCCATCCTGACCACAGATACACTTTACCTCATCCAGCACCATGACAACTGAGGAGCTGATCATGTGACCCCTGACTCCTCCCCTCCAAGTGACGTCATCACAGGTCCTGTAAGAACAGAGCAGCTATGTAGGGTGCTGCTCTGCAGGTGGAGAACAATGGGGGGGGATCCCGAGCCCCCACAGGCTAATAGAGGCTGGGCGGGCCCTCTGTGCTTTAAGGCATGGTGTGGGCGGGCCGGGCCCCACAGGATAATAGTGGCTGGGTGGCGGCTGGGTGGGCCCGGGCGGCGGCTGGGCGGTTCCCTGGGCCCTGTGCATTGAGGCCTCTGGGGTGAGCGTGGATGGGCGGGCCGCCGGGCCCCCACAGGGTAATAGATGGTGGGCGTGCCTGGGTGGCGGCTGGGCGGTTCCCTGTGCCTGCTGGCCTGCCCAGCCCCAGCCTGTGTGTGTGTGTGACGTGACGGACGGCCCCGCCCCTGGCTGGTGACGACGACGAGACTCGTCAGGTCAGGCAGGTATGAAGAACTACTGTGCCACTGCTGCTGGCCAAAGGGGGCGGGCCTCATTGCTCCAAATGGCCCCGCCCACAGCCAGCGCGCCCGGGCCCCCCCTGCTGTTTGTATGGCCACGCCCACTCCACTTATCTTCGGGCCCCATGCAGCTGTATGGCCTATAAGGCCCTATTGGCGGCTCTGTCGGGGTCCATACCAAATGCCTAGTGGTTATGCATGGCTTCCGAACATGGACTTCCCTGAGAGGCCCATGTTACTGTTGGGGTTCGGCAAGGAGGCTGTAAAAAGAACCAAGAAGATGATTAAAGAAGGGAAATTATACTTATCAAGGACTGTGCTCTTGTAACACTCCTTCCGGGTCTGCTCATTAAGCCTCATGTTTATTCACTGCAACCCCCGCCAACTCACTGTGATAGCATCTGTGAGAGCATCTGTGATTGGGTGTTGCAGTCAGACTGCACCCCCTCCCATATTGCCAGTGTCTATGATTGTCTCCCACACACAATAGGTATGGCAACGAACCTGCCTTCATATGTGTGTAAAAGTAAATTGAAAAAAAAGGGTGGGGGGGTCCCTGTGCAGCTAAAGCACATGGCTGCAAGCTGTAGCCCCCAACTGTATGTGTTGCGGTGATTGGGTATCCATATACAGGGAACCCACACAGGTTTTTTAAAAAACGATTTGAATAAATAGTTTAAAAAAATGTGTGGGGTACCCTTAATTTTGTCACTTACCCAAGATAAAGCGCATGGCTTGGGATTAGTATTCTCACCCCAATTGCAATGGTGCAGTGGAAATCAGGGTAATAGAAGGGGTAAATGATAGCTGAGAATAGACAGCTGTCATCAAGCCCTAGATTGGTGATGTTCAGGCCATTCTGAGACACTCACATTACCAATCCTGTAAGTAAACAGCTAAAAAACATCGACACTTGAAATAAAACAGAAAGTCATCCTCTTTTAAGCATTAATTAACCCAACATACCCAGCTCTGATGGTAATCTACAACACGATGTCCAGCAAAGCCTCCCTGATCTGCTACATCGCGATGAGCAGTCACATTAAAGTTAATGCTCACCGCAAACAGCGGTCTCACTCTGATGGCCCTAAGAGCAGCAACAGTGAAAGCGGTGATGCCAGAGACTTCATCTGAGGTCACCACTGGAGTACCATAGGAACTGCCCCAGCGATGGCCTCAAATTCACTCTCTGATGTCATCACTCTCACTGTTGCCCCTCTGCTGTCAGTGTGAGAGCGTTCCTAGCGGTCACTATAATGTCACTGTGGCGCCCCTGTGACTAGGCGCCACAGGGTAGTATTGCACTTTCATAATAATGTGTGAACCCTGTAAAGTCATCAGTTAAAGGTTCACCTTATGGTGTCTGTTATTACACCCACCTAGGATCACACCACTTATAATAGGGGGGGATGGAAGTGATTTAGTAGGTCCCAGGAGGGTGGGGGTGGAGCCTAGAATAGAGTAGTGGGAAGGAAAGTTACAGTTAGTCAGACAGTGCTGGGAAGGCAGTCAGTGAGGACTAGCCTGACAGCAACGCTGCAGAGAGGAACCCCAACCTTCAAGGGGGGAACCAGGACAGAGGGCAACGGGCCAGGACTGTTTGGAGCCAGCTGGTCACGTTGGGGAAGCTTTGGCAGTGCGGGTAGCCAAAGCAGTCGGATGTTTATCTCCGGTTGCAGACCGACGAGCTGCAGGCCCATCACTGTAGGCGGTAGCTGACCGCACCACAAGGTACCTTGCCCCTCAGGACCACACTAGATCCAAGACCACAGGGGTAACGGCCTGAGTACCGACGTCGGGGGAGTGACAGGGAAAGGATACCCGTGCCCCACCGTGGGAGATCAAGGGACTGGCGGGAGAGCTCTGCGAGGGTGGTAGAAGTGAGGAAGAATAAGTTAAGTCCAGGAAGCCATAGAAGGAAGAACATCTAGAGACTCCATAACGGGTAACCTGGAACTGGTGACCGACCCCCGATAAACCAGACTGTACCGTATGCCATCACTATCTGCTGGTACCATTAAAGTGGAGTAAAGTTGATTTGGACTCTGTCATCCTTGTCGCGGTGCCCGGAGGGCTCAGCACCAGCAGTTGCTCAGCAGAGGGGTAAGAACTGCAACACCAACACCTACCACAACTCCCCTCATCCTCATCCATCACTGCTGCCCTGAGGTAATAGTTCCACCTGTAGGGAGCTGTCCCACACTCTGCTGCACCCACCATCACCTCAGCGGCCGGCTTGCAGCGCCGGTACCTTTATTACCGGGGACTACAGGTGGTGTCACGATCCCCTGTAAATACTCCCTTCTCCCCCACCATCATCAAATATAATCAAATGATCACCAGGGCACGGAACCAGGATCACAGGCAAAGCTCTTTCCATCAATATCGCCCCTATCACACGCCACAACACGGAAATATCGCCTTAACGATTGTGACTGATTACTGAGCACTGTTCAGGAATCAGGTGATGGCCGAGTGGTGATTTATCGCCGTGAAATTCCTACATCACACGCTGCAACCGTGAGGCAATTTCACGGCGATTGCTCCGTATTTTAGTATGCAGCCAACATAATGCACAAGACTGGGGCTGCAGCTCGCAGCCATGTGCTTTATTTGCACTGTGAATCACAATATACGAGGGACCCCACACACTTTTTTCAAATACTTATTTATTTTTGCACTCATACGATTGCAGGTTTGTTGCCATTCATTAATGTATATGGCAGCCAATCACAGACACTGACACAATGGGTGGGGGTGCAGTCTGACTATAACGGCCAATCCCAGACATTATCACAGAGATTGCAGAGAATAAACATGAGGCTTAATGAGCGGATCCGTAAGCAAGTGAGAGAGACCACGGTGGGAGACTGGTAAGTGTAATCTTCTTGCTTTAATCGCGTTCATGCTTTCTTTTTCAGCCTCCTAGTCCTTACCGCCACCAATTTATAGCACTAAAGTTTGGGTCCCCATGGATGTATATGGGGTTTGGGATTCGTGCTCATGTTTGAGTCAAGCCCAGTCCCAAACCTGAACATCTGTGGGTTTGCCCATTTCTACTGAGAATTGCTTTTTTTCATAAAGTTGAGGCTGTAGTATCCCAGGGTACCCCTACTAAATGTACATTATGTAACAAAGACTTTTGGCATATATTTGCTCAGTGATGGATATTGGCCCTTCTGCATAGACACTGGGACATTTAATTTACATTCATACAACGAGTACACCAAATACATGTGAATATAGCTGAACTGTTGAAAAATTATGAAAATGAGACCATAAATTCCCCAAATAATGGGAACAATAGAGATGTCATATAAGACATAGGGCAAAGCTGCATTGAGTGTAATTGGCTCCAATTAAAAAGAACTGTGCATGACATATTATTAATGTCAAAAAATATTTTGTGGTTTCTTAGAAACACTAATTCTCTACTAGTACAAAGAAATGCAGAACCTGAATCTACACATTGAAGGCATTATCCCGAGGCGTCTTACTATAACATATAAAAAGAATGTGTATGGCTGCTCGAAACATCTTGTGCTTTAACCGCTCACAGATGCAATTTATAGAAAATCCACATTTATGTTCTGTTGGCTTTTTGTTTAAATAGGCTAACAGCAAAAAAGATTTTACATGGATGTTTTAGCTATTTTTATTCATAACACTGGGGTGGGTTTACACTTGTTGGTTTTCTGGTCTTTTTCTTTGTGTTGTGGTTTGTTAGCACATTGTCCAGATGTCAGTCTAAGCGAATTTGGGAGCCCTATTCAGAGTCAGGTTTAGTGAGTACTGAGGTTTTGACAACTGACACAAAGCATTAATTCCTTCAAGATTCTACATTATGCTGTGCACACTCTTCTGTAGTTCTAAATAAGTATTTAGGTAATTATTGTATGAAAATCAATATCAGCATAATGTTATCAATTTAAAGGGGTTGTTCTAGAAGCAAAATTAAATTCTAAATGTGAACTAAACATACGTTATGTATACAATGCTGTGTCAAAATTCTATGCAGGTATGGGAATCAATGTAGCAAAATAAGAATTCTTTAAATAATAAAGATAAAGTATCAACTCTTCTATCACTGAACAAAACGCAAAGTGAATGAAAAAAGAGATAATCTAAATTAAATCAATATTTGGGGTGACCAGCGTTTGCTGGAGAGTGGTACAATAATAAATCCTAAGGCAGCAGTGAAGAACAATGAACGTTCCTTTCAAATTTAGGGCTTTTTTTCTGCAAATGGAATTGGGGATTTGGTCAAGGTTAGTGTCCTCAATGCTGAAAAATACAGTCAGATACTTATTCACCTAGCAAAACATTCAGAAGTGTTTTTTGGCCCACAACTTATTCAGCTGAAGGATAACAACCCTAACCATACGATCAATATCATTAAGAACTATCTTAAAGGGAATGATGGAAAAAAACAAAAAGCAACTGTGCTTGTCTTATTAGGTCTGCTCAATTGTTGACTTAAACTAATGGATTTATTACCCTGTGATTAACATTGTAGGACTAGAAAGTCACGCTCCGCTCCTGCTGTAATTGACACCTTATGGTTCTTTCACATCTCTGTTTTTGCAAATCAGGCAGAATTCCGCCTTTTTTGCAAAAACTGGATGCACAGTAGCGACAAGATTGCATTCTGTCTAATAAATTTGTATAGGAGTTCCAGACATGTGCGGACTCTTGCATTTTCATCTGGATATAGCAAATCCGGCACTTGTGGCTTTGTCTTAAAACCGCTGTGTCAGCAGTCTTTTTTCGTCCGGTGCCTGAAGTGCCGGATCCGGATGAAAATGCAAGTGCCACATATGTCCGGAACTCCAATACAGAATGCATTAGGGTGCCTGCACACTGCGGCACGATCCGGTCCGGGGCTGTCCGGGAGGACCGTGACAGCCGCGGACTGGGTCAGCACACAGGACTGGAGGGCTAATATGCCCTTCGGTCCGGTGTGCAGCGCACGCAGTTCCCGCTGCTGACAGGCAGTGTGAAGGCACCCTTAGACAGTTTGCAATGTTGCCACTATTTTACCGCTTTTGTTTTCTTCAAAAAAGGCTTAATTTTGCCGGATTTGAAAAAAACTGATGTGAAGTGTAATGGCCACTTTACATGTCCCGATATCGGTGTCCAACTCCGATAAAAGGTCACGTGGTTCGTTCGTTGGCCCCGATATCGTTCGTGCGTTGTATGGTATAAATGTCCAATACGATGCACGAACGATGCCAAAACGATATCGGGGATCAAATGAGCGTGCTCTCCAACGGCCCGATATCGGATGGATGATGTGGCCGGATCGTGCTGTGTGAAAGCCCAACTACAATGTGGAGTACAACTTCCCCTATCCTCTCCCATGTTAAATGGTCGTTCCTGGGTCGGCCGTACAAGGGTGCGTACACATCGTAGTGGCGTTGCCTGTCAATAGCACGCTGTGTAACATCTCCTATGCGATCTTGGAATTCTGCCCAGAAAAAGCGTGCTCCCGCGGCGTTGGATCCAATATCGGACCAACGTTGGGACGTGTAAAGTGGCCATAAAAGTTCAGGCTTTGCCTGATCTGCCTAAACTGAAAACAAACACAGATCAGAAAGATCAGAAAGTGGCCTTACAGTAAATGCACAATCTCTATTGAGAGCCTGGTGTGGGCCAGGGTAGCTCTCCCATCTTACTGTGTTCCTGAAAATAAATTCTTTGATTGTGTCAGATTGGCTTTAGCCAGTTAATCTATGTGATATCTCATTGGATTCAGGTTTTCCTTGCCTACATTATGTTGCTGTCAGAGGAGGTAGCAAAAACCTGCTGGCAGATTCCCTTTAAGTGTAAAAAAGAACAAGTCCCGGAAGTGATATTATGGCCCTGACAGAGCCCTGATCTCCACATCATCAAGTTTGTCTGGGATTACATAAAGAGGCAGAAGGATTTGGGCAACCTTACATTCATAGAAAATCTGTGGTTAATTCTCCAAGGTGTTTGGAACAAACTCCCTGCTGAGTTGCTTTAAACTCTGTACACAAGTGCACGTACGACAATTGAATGGAACCAACTAGCAAGATTTAGGGCTGTGCAGTGCGCATGCTCTGAAGCCAGACAAGGGCACCCAATACTCCCCCACACTACACAGAACCGGAAATGATGCGACCGTCGCGTCATGCCTGCGTTCATTCAGACGGGGACTGCACTGTACAGTAATGATAACCAGGGAACGCAGGGGGACTTGGTCGCAGGCAAAACAACAAGAGCATCTATATGGAGATTATAATTAGTAAGTTAATAAATCATTGTTTCGCAGCTATTATACTACAGTATTAGGTCAGACAGGGATGATTAGAATAGTACTAGGAAACTGCAGGGACAGGTAGTGATAGGTTTGGGGGCATAAAGTAGCTGACAGGTTCCCTTTAAACTATTATGCTGGAAACAACCCCTAATGCCAGAATCTCATTTGTTCATGGCCTAACTTAGAGACCTCTCTGTCCTATAGCCTGTCACATAGCCATAGAAATTAGTCTACACTCACATCTGTTATGTATTTAATTTCTGAAAAACAAAGGTAGAGGTTTTATTGGAATCTGCAGCAAAATCCTAACGTATCATTGATTTTGCACCACATTTTGTTGCGGATTTTCAATTGTTTTTATAGTGTGTTTCATTTCTCTTTGGCTTTTCCTGTTAATCCTGCTGAGTTTGTCTTTGCATTAAAGTGCTAAATGCCTGTACATAGACTCTTGGTTTGCCCATGTCTGGTCTGCTATGAGTAGGGTCACTTACATCTATTATGGTACAGTAGACTATCAAGCTACTATGTCTTTTATTCTTAGTTTTAAACATATGCCACACAATGAAGATGATTTTATCTCAGATGTTTAAATAATCATAAGTTTTTTGGTTAATCCATATTCATAGTCAGCACATTGAGTATTTGATGGTTGCAGAAATTTCTCCTGGCAGGAAAAAAAACACCAAAAATGCAATGCATATTTGCAGCATTTTTTTCAATGCATTTTAGCCCCTTTTTTGATGAGTTTTTCCATGTATTTTTCACGCATTTGTGGTGGAAAAACGCTGCAATAATTGACATGCTGCAGATTTATTTCTGCACCTAATCTGTTAAGGTAACTTTACACGCCGCCACGGCAGGCTGGATACATCGCGCTACTTCACGTGCACGAGCACGCTCAAACGGCTACAAACGGTCAACGCATCTCCTTTACACGCCGCGACTAGGTGCGCTACGCCACGCTACATCTATAGCTAGCTACATCGCCGGGTGTCTCAAGTAGCCAGCTGTAGCTCATTTACACACCGCTATAACCAGCTACTATGGGCGGACCTGGTGCAGCAGGGACAGCACATAGGCGTGCCACAATTGAGAGTACGAGACGTCCGTACGCTGATAGGACGAAGCAATAACATCCTGATTGGGCAGGCAACGCAGGAGGCTGAGTAATACAGCACGCTCGAGCGATTGTGTAGTGTGACTCGTCAGCTCCTTAAATATGCCTCCCTATGCAGCGACTACCAATCGGCACGCAGCAGCTTCCACCAATGATCGCACATGGGGCGTGGTACCACGGAGCCTAAGTGACGCCTTAGCTACATTGCAGGCTGTCCCGAGTTCCCTTCCGTTGCTTCTTTACACGCCGATACAGCTCGCTACCATCGGCGATATAGCCATCTGTTTTCGAGCAGAGCCCATAAACAGATGTATCTGTCGCCGGCTGTAGCGTCGCGTCTTCAGACGCCGCTACGACGGGCTACATTGACGCTACAAGCTACATTTGTAGCCTGTAGCGTGATGTATCCAGCCTGCCGTGGCGGCGTGTAAAGGTACCTTTAGGGATAAAAGCAAATGTGCATAACACTTCAGGATTCTCATTGACTTTGCTGGCATAAAGATTTGCATGTGGTTTGGTGACAAAACTGCGCTCCAAAACGCATAAAAGAGCGAAAATAACACACTTTGTGCACAGGGCTTTACACTAAGTCTATCAAAGTCTTAGTAACTAATTCCTACTCACTTTCTTAATGTTTTACAAAGTAATCTTGTGCAGGGGCTCATAATAAAGACCGTTTGTCGAGAAAATGAAACACCTTCTTATATGACATGAGTGTATGCTTTTATAGTTGCACATAATGGTTAGACATGGTAAGAAGGTATTACATTAGAAGTCTTATTTACAGTGCATCTATACATGTCTTTAGATTACAATTACAGACAACAGCCAATAAAAGTAAATTTGACTCGTGTTTTAGTCACTTCAGAGCTGAATTAAATGTGGATTTTATTTCTTAACTTTTCAATTCTGTTGTGGCTATATTAGCTTGTAAACTTGATATACTAATTCCCCCTTCAACAAATGAGGCATTAGAAGAGTTTCATCTCTGTGGGTGGTAACTTTGTTATCTGTATGACACTAACAAATCATAAGAAGTTTGTACCTTGCAGGGAAAAATATATATGCCCCCCAAAAATGCCAGATGTAGCATTTTCTGTGTGAGACTTGTAATGACATAATCTGTGAAAGTGAGAAAGTGCGCAATAGGGTCTTATCTCCATATTAAGAGGTCAATGAATGTGTGAGTAAAAACTGCTCACCTGGTCTGGTTGTGTCACCCACAACCAGTATACTAGCCAGAAATCAATGTAGTCGCCTGTAAAAGACAGCTGCTGCAAGGACCGCACCTCCACGGATAACCGCAGTAAAGAACCTGTAGATCTGTAGGACAAAGTGCCGTTGCGTCCGCACTGCCATCAAAAGGATCACCAGAGACAAGAGAGAATCTGGGCTGAATTGTATCTTTATTCTCAGGGACCTGAGGAAGGAGCCAGGTGAAGGCTCCGAAACGCATCAGAAGAATAAAGACACAATTCAGCCCAGATTCTCTCTTGTCTCTGGTGATCCTTTTGATGGCAGTGCGGACGCAACGGCACTTTGTCCTACAGATCTACTTGTAATGACATAAAACACGGCTTCCCTCACAGATCTTACTGCTGCCATGTACTTTGTTTTTTAGGACAAATAAGCCAGGATTCTGTGGTATTTAGGTAAGTCAATCTCTCCTATTGAGTTATTCATTAACCATATGGGTGTGGCTAGGAGAACATAACTGGAGTCCTATTGGCCCTAGACTAGCGTTTGGACCTGTGTCCCCTCTCAACTACTTGGTTGCTTTCTTGATGCATGGGTCTATGTGGTCTTGCTTAGTTATATAGAAATATATGTTCACTATACATAAAAAGTTAAATACCATAAATAACACAAATGTATAAACAGCAGTCTTGTAATTAGCAAATGATGCAACTATGCAATTAGCAAACACCACCGTACTCTTATTGAACAAAACCCACTATATTACCACCATTACTATTAGCAATACAACTACATAGTTACTAAATAATACCACCATACTGATCATTAACAAAGAAAGACTGATATGCTAATATCTGAATATTACCATGATATACCCTGGTTCTTCAGCGACTAACCCCAGGGGTCAGGAATAGAGATGAGCGATGTTCAACTCGAATTGTTCGCCAATCTCAAATTCAACAATTTGGTTCAAATTCGGCAGTTCAAGAAGCTGTTTGATTTTGGTTCAAAAATGCGGCAGATGCGGTCAGAAAACCTCATCTGCCGCATTTTCAGCCAAAATAAACAGCTGTTAAGTAAAATAAAGTGTTAAAAATAAAAAAAAATGTATGCTCACTTGTCCGCGGTCCATCGATGGCTCCGGCAAGGTCCTGTTGCTGATAGGACCTGTGGTGACGTCAGTTATCACGGGAACTCCGGTCATGAATTTCATGAAATAATAAAAAAAAAATGCGTGGGGTTCCGCGCTATTTCTATCTCCAGCAGAGATGTAGCAGAGCTGTGCACCCTGACTGCAGGCAAGCATGAACTCACATGAACCTCACAGCACTGCTACTTCAAATGAACAGCTTGACCTGAGTCAGCTGTTCATTTGAAAATCCCGACGGGAAGGCGTCCAAAAGAGAAAACCGGTTTGAAAACCGGATTCTCCCGGATTGTACCGGTCCAGTGCAATCTGGCGCCCCATAACATGGGACTCCATGGTGCTGGATTGCACCGGACCAGGGCAATCCGGGAGAATCCGGTTTGAACTCCGGGTCATGTGACCGGAGTTCCTGCGATAACATAACGTCACCACAGGTCCTATCAGCAAGAGGACCTTGCCAGAAAGGTTAAAATAGACATTATTATATTTTGGACACTTTCTTTTACTTAAAGAAAGTGTCCAAAACATAAAAATGTCTATTTTAACCTTTGCGGCAAGGTCCTCTTGCTGATAGGACCTGTGGTGACATCATGCTATCACGGGAACTCTGGTCATTTGACCGGAGTTCCCACGATAACTGACGTCACCACAGGTCCTATCAGCAACAGGACCTTGCCGGAGCCATTGGTGGACTGCAGACAGGTGAGCAATAATTTTTTTTTATTGTTAACACTTTATTTTACTTAATTTCACTTCCGCAATGTATGTATATACATTGCGGAAGTGAACCAGCCCCACATAACTGTTTATTTAGTGTACCGGGTGTTCGACAGTATTCGTCGAGCACTCGACGAACATTCGTCGACCACCCCGCCGATTCGATGAATCGAATCGAACACGAACACTAGGGTGGTGGCTCATCTCTAGTCAGGTATGCAGGTTCTGACTCAGGGTATCAGAAGGCATGAGAAGAACAGACTGAACATCTGTTACAGGCTGAATGGCAGTAAAGGCTGCACTGCTGGTACAGGCTAGACAGCAGGAACAGACTGGACAGCGGGTACAGGTTGGATGGCTGGTACAGACTGAACAACTGGCACAGGCTAGATGACAGGAACAGGATTGATGGCTGGTACAGGCAGGACCACATACAAACGCACACATACGAGTACGTGAGACAGGTACAGATACAGTAATACAGGCAGGAGACAAGATGGGAATAGGTTTAGGAACTGGTCAGGTGCAGGATTCAGACTGAACTAGTTCTGGTTCATGGGGCAATGGACCAGTAAGGAACCTATTGCTCAGACCCCTCCCTAAACTGGAAAGTGCCTAAAATACACTGAGGCTCCCAGTGACAGGCTGGGGAAGACTTAGATGTGTACACACTACCCCTTTAAGAAGCAGGGAGCATGTGTGGGCACATCTTAAGGGCTGTACCCAAAGACCTGCATGGCATGCACAGGTCCTAACACAGGCAGAGCAGCAGGAGGATTGTGGCAGTGAGTCAGTTGTCATCCTTACCAGAAGGGAGGAGGAGAGGAAGCATGCAGAGAAACCGGCGATACACTATTTTGATCACCAGGTTTTACTTTTAAAAATGCAAAATAAGCTTGCTTGACAAATGTACTGATGTTTGTCTTTATCTGGGAATGGTGAATATGCCACATATATACCAAAAGGAATCACTGATGCTTAAATGTATTTTGGATAATAAATAACAATGTCTATATATGTGAATTTTTAATAAAACATTTTAAAAGACAGGGAATCTAATTATGATCTGATGAATTGGTGCCTGAGATATTTACCTTGTTTTTAGGGCAGTTTTGGTCACTGATTCTAAATCTTCCCTTATCTTTCTCCATCAGCCACATGAGATGCGATATACCCTATGTATATGCATACTAGATTGTGGCTCGATTCTAACGCATCGGGTATTCTAGAATATGTGGGTGTGCAGAGGTGCGGGTGTATGGCGGTGCGATTGTGCGGTGGTGCGGGTGTGCAGCGGTGGCCCCCCTCAGTTCTCACCCGCTCTAGGCTTCTGTCCAGCTGCCTCTCCCCTAGCGTGTCTTCTTCTTCTTCGTCCAACAAAGACGTCAGCAATTCCTAGGGGGCGGAGTTAACAGGGGGTGTCATAATAGGCGTGTCCAAGTGCATAGCCCTGATGTGGTAGGCGTGCCCTTGTTCACGGCTATTACGACGCCCCCTTTGGTAGCTCCACTCCCATCCCCACGGCCTTTGAATTTCTGGAGTCTATGCCACGAAAAGAAGAATAAGAATGCTGGGGTGAAGGGTGGGGAGATGGAGCAGCGGGCAGATGGAGCATGAAGCCGCGGCTGGGAGGGAGCATGGAGCGGGTGAGCAGCGGGCAAGAGACCGAGCGGAGGGGGTCGGGAAACCGGGCGGACTGTGCCTGTCTCGCTGTAACGGAAATCTCACGTCGCTGATTGGTCGTGCCCAGCCAGCCGCGAACAATCAGCAACGCGGGTTTTGCGTTAGAGAGACAGTGTGACGTGAGTGCAAGGTGAGTGTAGGACTACGTGTGACGTGAGTGCAAGGTGAGTGTGACATGAGTGCATGACAGAGTGTGATGTGAGTGCAGGGTAAGTGTGAGTGGTGGGTGAGTGTGAGTGTAAGGTGTGTGGGTTTAAGTGGTCTGCAGTACCTGTCTCCTGGTGCTGTGTGCATTTAGCTTAAGGACCTCTGGTGATGTCACAGTCATGTGACCTTGCTCCGACCATGATTGTGACATCATCAGAGGTCCTGTAAGTATAGAGCCCCCGTCACACATAACGATGCACCAACGATACCGATAACAATACGACCTGGCCAGGATCGCTTGTGCGTCGTTTTCACAATGCTGTTCATTTCAAATATCAGGATGGGAAAGCCGACAGTGAAGTTGTCTTTCCCGCCCGCTATGTGAGTGTAGCGCTGTCGTCTCTGTCATGGCAATCCCGCGTAGCTGATGCGTTGCCAGTGCTTTTTTCGTAAAAAAATATTTGCCGGTACGCATTTCTGATTAATTACCCCTATGCACAGGGGTGCAGCAAGGCTCTCTGCTGCCTGAGCCTGGGTGAATACCGGGGTGGGGGGTGCTGCCGGCAGCCACAGGGGGGGAGGGTTGCTGTTGGCCGCCGCAGGTTAGGAGCGGGTGGGTGCTGTCGGTAGCCACCGCTGGTGATTTTACCTTATGCAGCCGGCGCACGTCACACAGGAAGCCGGCTGCATGTTGCAGGTGCCGCCCCCTTCTGCTCTGCTGCCCTCCTTGCCGCCTGAGCCTAAAGGCTCATACTGACCATTGGACAGTGCGGCCCTGCCTATGCATGGCACACGTCCCCTATGTATGGCACACGTCCCCTATGTGTGGCACACGTCCCCTATGCATGGCACACGTCCCCTATGCTTGGCACACGTCCCATATGCAGGGCACACGTCCCCCATATAGGGCACACGCCCCTATGCAGGGCACACATCCCCTAAGGAGGGCACACATCCCCTATGCAGGTCACACATCCCCTATGCAGGGTACACATCCCCTATGTGTGGCACACGTCCCTTATGCGTGGCACACGTCCCCTATGCATGGAACTCGTCCCCTATGGAGGGCACATGTCCCCTTTGAAGGGCACACGTCCCCTATGCATGGAACACGTCCCCTATGCGTGGCACACGTCTCCTATGCATGGCGCATATCCCCTATGCATCGCACATGTTCCCTATGCATGGCACACATCTCCTATGCGTGGCACATGTCCCCTATGCGTGGCACATGTCCCCTATGCATGGCACACGTCCCCTATGCATGGCACACGTCCTCTATGGAGGGCACATGTCCCCTTTGCAGGGAACACATCCCCTATGCATGGCACATGTCCCCTATGCATGGCACACGTCCCCTATGTGTGGCACATGCCCCCTGTGTTAGATATGGCCCCCATGCTGCTCTATTCTTCCCTCCTCCAGCGCTGATCTCCCGGTCTCCCTCCGTGCAGATGTGATCGGGCAGAAATGATGCTGCCGAGCTCCTCCACTTTCTGGTTCTGTGCGGTCATGTGATCGGCAGAGAGTGACATCATCTCTGCATGCGATCACAGCAGCAGCAGGGAGACCAGAGAGACACAGGGAGACACCGGTGCACGGTTTGACTGCTGCTCCTCTGATTGGTCGTCGGGTTCAGCGCCGACCAATCAGAGGAGCGGCGCGCCATGCCGCCATATTTAAAATTATTTTCAAAGTATTTTAAATATAGCGCCTTTGCCGTGTCGACCAATCAGAAGAGTACTGTGGCTTGGCACGCAGTTTGAATGCTGCGCAGGTCACCACCGCTGCGAGCAGCCGGGAGATGACTGGCTGACGCCGGTCATCTTCCGGCTGGCTTGCCGCGGACCTCTGTGTCGCAGGTAGCCGCGGCTGAGCTCCGGTCAGCGGCTCGCCAGCCGGGAGATGACCGGCTGACGCTGGTCATCTCCTGGCTGGCTCACGCTGGCTGCGGCCACCGTTGGCCGGACCCGGGTATCCCAGCGACAGCGGCGCGTACGCGCCGCTGTTGCCAGGCTGCATATTGGCGCGAAATTCGAACTTTGAATTTGCGCGCCTATTTGCATAGTCTGCGCTCATTGACCAATGAGCACCCTCTGTCTGGCACGCGATTTCGGCTTCAGACAGACGCCTTAGACAATTATATAGTAGATGACTGATTGAACACTAAGACCGATGTGTACTAAACATTATAATTTCTGCCTTCTTAGTTATTAAAACAAAATCATACATGTAGATTTCTTTTATGAAGAATTTACATTACAGAATAAGAATTAAACATACATAAAATGTTGTCATTGATGCTTTGTTCATTTACTGAAATAACTTGCAAAAGCAGCGACTTAAAGATGTCATGTGGTGACTTGTACCCGAGCAGTTGGTTTGAATAGACAAGTAGTAATCCACCATCATGGGTATGCCAGTGTCCTTAATATCTTCTATGTTCTTAAATATTGGTAAAATCGTTCACTCTGCTCCTCACTTCACCAAAGTTTTCTGGGAAACAATCCAAATGACTGTGGAGATAATGCACCTTGATACTCATTGTACAACCATGGTAACAGAAAGAAGTTAGCATTCTCTCTGCTAGTTCAGTGTATTTATCTGCCTTATAGATCCCAAGAAAATTATGTAAAATCATAGTGAAAGAAGACCATCTAACTGCCTCAGCATGGCATTATTCAATTAATCTTTAAAGCGTGAATCTTTCATGAGTCCTCTGATTTGAGGACTGTCAAAAATGCCCACCTTTAGCTTCTCCATGGTCAGCGCTTGAAATTTTCTGCAGATATAGTTGAAGCATCTTCTTTCTTTGACTTAGAACCTTTATAAACTGCTTCATTAGAACTAAATTATTAAATTAAGTGGAAACCACTATGGAGTTTTTGTTACATAAAATATAACTTTTATTAAATATATAAAAGCAGACATATAAACGTTATGAACGAAGTACATGGGAAACTCACAAAAGGCTGCAGTCAGGTAATAACTCCCTGAGCAAACACTGCACATATAAGGTACAAAATTCACATCAATAGCAGGATGCACAATGTAATTGGGTATGTAAACCCGCATAAAAGATATAGTACCAATCACTCACCCATAGTGCACACTTGTGATGATAACCTGGCAGTTACTCAAGGAGCCCTGGCCTGCAGCGCGCCCCTAACAGCTGTTTCGCCACTGCTTGGTCGCCAAGCAGTGGCGAAACAGCTGTTAGGGGCGCACTGCAGGCCAGGGCTCCTTGAGTAACTGCCAGGTTATCATCACAAGTGTGCACTATGGGTGAGTGATTGGTACTATATCTTTTATGCGGGTTTACATACCCAATTACATTGTGCATCCTGCTATTGATGTGAATTTGTACCTTATATGTGCAGTGTTTGCTCAGGGAGTTATTACCTGACTGCAGCCTTTTGTGAGTTTCCCATGTACTTCGTTCATAACGTTTATATGTCTGCTTTTATATATTTAATAAAAGTTATATTTTATGTAACAAAAACTCCATAGTGGTTTCCACTTAATTTAATGCTTGAGAGGAGTGTTACTTATTCCTATGTACGCACACCTTAAGGGATGATGCATCTACAACCATGAGATTATTTGATATAAGGTGTATGGTGATTTTGAATATTTATTCATTAGAACTAATTTGATATGCAGCAGTGATAAATTGATCTTATTCCTGTCAACCAATGATTCTGCAATTCCATCCTTTTCTCTTACCACCATGTGTTCTCTAAAGGTACCTTTACACGCCGCAACTATCACCGGCGATCGGAGGCAACCAAACGTGCGTGTGCACGTTTTTGATGGTTGCTACCGAACACCGATGCTGTACGTACACTCCGCAATAGCGCCCTCAACCTAAGAGAACGTGGCTCCCCGTAAGTTGCCACAGAACCTGCGGGAAACATCTGATTGCCTCCCGACACCGCTTCACACGCCGCAATCACTAATGGAATGTGGGCGTACCTGTGCAGCGGCTCGAACACATAGGTGTGCCAAACTTCGCTACACCGCACACAAAATACAATCATTGGACAGCGCAATAGCATCCTGATTGGCCAGCCTGCGCAGGAAGGCTGGCTAATACATGACGCTATTGCAATTGTGTAGTGTGAATGGACAGCTCTTCAAATATGGCGCCCTGTGAAGGGACAGCCAATGGACACACAGTAGCCCCCACCAATCATTGCTGATGGGGCACGGTATCCAGCACGCTGTGACACACCTCTTGGAAATCACTAGGCGACGCAGATTCCATCCCTATCGCCCCTTCACATGCCAAAACCAGGGCAATTCACCTTCAGGGTTGCCTCTGGTTTTTGGACAATGCTCTGAAACCGCAACTGGGAGCAACTTTAAAAATCACCATCGCGTTCCGCAATTACACGCCGCAATTTCGTAGCAATTTCAGGGCAACGGTGACGGAACTCCGGATTGCTCCATTTGTACACAGCAACAGAACAATGTGTCCATGATTTCACTGCAACCAGTAAGTTGCCAGTGAAATTCCTAGAAAAGTTGCCGCGTGTAAAGGTACTCTAAGAGGCCACTGTTTTCTCGACTGGTGCTCATTTTTATGAGTAGTGTATCTACTTTGCTGTCCCAGGAGAATATTCACTATCTTTAGATTTACACTCTTAAAGTATTAAGGTATTAGTCAAATACATAACTGACCATCTGTGATTCTATACTGACTGAGTCTATGACGTGTTCCACAGAAATGTGTGGCAACACATTAGAGCATCTGGTAACCTTATTGACGTCTTTTCACTGCTAGCTGAGTCAGTGTGCTCTTGGCTTTGAGAGTGAAAGGTTGGTATCAGCTAGATGCTGTATGTTTCTTCCTACTGTAGTATTCTTAACCCATTACTTGCCAAATTAGCAATTTTCCTTTTCGAAAATTGGTGTGTGAAAGCTCTCTGGGTGGAAGAATATTCAATGAAAAATGACAATGACATGATTTCCTGTTTTGAATTTTACAAACACAACACAAAAAATTGGACCTAATTATAAAATCTTAGTTGCTAGAAGCAAAAGATTAGGCGTCCCAAAAAAAGGACATTGGTAGATAATGTGTCAATGGGGTTGTCCACTACTATGACAACCCTTTCTGAATCAATTTGTTTCCCCTATGTAAAATAATAAACCTTGTACTCACCTCCTGTTCTGCCACCGTTCCAGGGGTGTTGGTAACTGTGACTCGGGGCTCACGAGGCATTGTGACGTCATGCGATCCACGCATCCAATCACTGCCGGCTTGCTTGTGATCGTCAGTTATGTATTTGACTAATACCATAATACCTGTTTAAATACGCTGTTCATTTAATAAGTATTTGTCACATACATTACAGACCATCTTTAATTCTATAATTAATACCACTGTTGAGGAAATAATTCCAAATTCATGAGTGGGCAACTGTACATTATCTAAAAAAGTAGAGCTGCTACGAAAAGTGAATGACATAGGCTAGGGTTACGCTTACAGATTTTCCATGCGTTTTTGAGACTTGCATTTTGTGAAAACGCATGGAAAAATGCATCTATAGGCCCCATGCAAAAAACGCATCCCCCAATAGCAAAAACGCATGTCTGAATGTACCATGCGTTTTTGGGATGCGTTTTTGGCTCAGCACCAAAAAATACTACAAGCAGTGTTTTTGGTGCGTTTTCAAAAACGCATGTATTTTCATAATATGGGGCCCTATGGGAAACGCATGCGTTTTCATATGTCACTAAATGGCACATGCGTTTTTGCATGCAAAAACGCATGCAAAATCGCAGGGTGCCAAAAAACACCTTAAAAAACGCATGCCAAGTGTGACCCTAGCCATATTCTGATTCAGAGGCCTCAATATACCTAAAGTCAAACCTAACACCTGAGGTACTAAAACGTTTTTTTTTATTTGTTCCCCTGTGTATTCACTTAGTCAACAAATGCTCAATATGGGTTTTCCAAAGTTACTGATATGGCATGGTTTTGCCAAATTTTCATCAATATATTAACTTTCATAGTCACAAATTAGTATTATGGATGATGGATGGCATTTACTTTACTAGTGCTACACTTCTGCAATTCAAAGCAATATTGTAACTTAGGAATCATTGCAGAACCCACAAGAAGCTCTGTAATGCTAGGTTCAAATATCATTTTTACCATGCTTTACAATGAAAACGTAAACTGTTTCTATTGTAACCGATAGCAAAAGTGACATTTTAAGTAATTTTTTTGATACTTCAAAAATGTATGCGCTACATGAGATAGATAGATGAATAGTAGGGATGGGCGAATCTACTCGCTAGGACTCGTTACTCGGCGAGTAGTAAGGGACTCGCAGGACTCGGTACTCTGCGAGTTTCCCAGTGATTACTCGCACGAGTCCAATGCAAATCAATATCAATCCTAGTTTTGTCAGAAACGCTGACAAAACTAGGATTGCCATTGTTTGCATTAGACTCGGCTACTGTGCCAGTGATAGCAGGGAAACTCGCAAATAACTGCTGTTACATTGCGAGCCGAGTCCAGCTGTCTTCTCTGTGCAGGCTGCCAGCTCCAGGGTCCTAGAGCCCGCCTGCTCACAGAGATGATGTAGCAGTGCTGAGATTGTTCTCAGTCTGCTCATTCCCTGTGCATAGACATCTATCTATGCCCAGGGGATGTAGCAGAGAGGACATCGCGTTTTGGACTACGTCGGACGGAAGAGGATTTTTTAAATTAAAGATGGAGTCCCTAATGGCTTTTTTTTTTATTTCAAATAAACATTTTTCTCTGTGTTTTTTTAACCCTTTATTGGAGATTCTTAGTGGCTGGGTCAAACGTGGCCTGACATTAAGAATCTCGGGCTTAATACCAGCTTGTATAACAAAGCTGGTATTAACCCCTTTATTACCCAGCGTGCTACCGCCACCAGGGCCGCTGGAAGAGCGGGGTTCAGCGCCAGAGGATGGCGCTTCAATGAACGCGCCATCTTCTGGGGCGGCTGCGGGCTGCAATTTGCAGCGGGGGGTGCCCAGAAAGCTTGGGCATCCCTGCGCTGTGGATTCCAGCCCCCAGCTGCTTAGCTGTACCTGGCTAGACATAGAAATTGCGCGGAACCCCACGCATTTTTTTTAAATTATTTCATGAATTTCAGAGTCAGAGTCTCAGAGTCAGAGTCAGAGTCAGAATCTCAGAATTTCATGAAATAATTTAAAAACAATGCGTGGGGCTCCGCGCAATTTCTATGTCTAGCCAGGTACAGCTAAGCAGCTGGGGGCTGGAATCCGCAGCGCAGGGATGCCCAAGCTTTCTGGGAACCCCCCGCTGCAAATTGCAGCCCGCAGCCGCCCCAGAAGATGGCGCGTTCATTGAAGCGCCATCCTCTGGCGCTGAACCCCGCTCTTCCAGCGGCCCTGGTAGCGGTGGCACGCTGGGTAATAAAGAGGTTAGGGCCAGCTTTGTATTATCAGCTGGCCCTAAGCCCGAAATTTATGGCGGTCACGCCAATATTAGACATGACCGCCATAAATTTCTATTAAATTGTTTTAAAAAAAACACAACACAAAGAAAATTTTTTATTAGAAATAAAAAAAAAGCCATTAGGGACTCCATCTTTAATTAAAAAAATCCTCTTCCGTCCGACGCAGTCCAAAACGCGATGTCCTCTCTGCTCATCCCTGTGCATAGATATAGATGTCTATGCACAGGGAATGAGCAGACTGAGAACAATCTCAGCACTGCTACATCAGGCAGCAGGTGGGCTCTAGGACCCTGGAGCTGGCAGCCAGCACACTGAGCAGACAGGACTCTTATCTGTGCGAGTTTCCCAGCGATTACTTACAAAGTAAACGAGTCCAATGCAAATAAATGACAAAACTAGGATTGCTTCAGGCTGAAGCTTCCGAGACACATCTGCGATTTGTAAATCTCACAGTACTCGCTATTACTCGCTTCCCCATTCATTAACATTGGACTCGCTAGACTCGCAACGAGTAGCGAGTCCTGTGCTCGGACTCGCTAGAGTCAAGCGATTCCGAGTAATTTAGGATTCGCCCATCACTAATGAATAGGATATAAAGAAATAAGATAGATAGAAATATAGATGCTAGAAAAGCATTACCAATGCCCATGCTCTGTCTCTGCTGCTTCCTGCTGCTCTCGGGTCGCGGCGTGAATATTCCTGAGCATAATAAGTGGCATCAGAAGCAGGAGACAGAATGGTGGAGACAGAGCAGGGACACTTGAAATGTTTTCCTAGCATATATATTTCTATCTATCCTATCTCTTTCTATCTATACTATTCATGTACTGTAACGCAACATAACGCAATGCTGCATATTTGTACAAATCTGCAGCATTGTGCTATATAGTGTTTGCTTTGTAACGGACAGAAAACTGCTGCAGTCTGCGTTTGCCTGTGTGTTACAACAAACACATACTTACAAACACATGCCTATTTTGGCATGCGTTAGTATGCATTTGTTGAATCGAAGCCTATGGATGTGTTAACACATACATTACATTGCATTTGTGCTGCTGTCAAACAGATGAGTTAAACGCACAGCACAAACGCAATGTGAGCCTATCCTAATATCAATATTCAATTGAAAAAAGGGCCAAAATAAAAACAAAGTTGTGTATGATGTATAGTTATTACTCCCCAGCTAGTTTTGTTATTTCTAAACTGTATAGAAACATATTAGAATAAGGCTAGGGTCACACTTGGCATGCGTTTTTAAGGTGCTTTTTGGCACCCTGCGTTCTTGCATGCGTTTTTGCTGATAGGTGTGCGGCACCCTTAAAAAAACGCATGCAAAAACGCATGCAAAAATGCATGTACCATTTAGTGCCATATAAAAACGCATGCTTTTCCCATAGGGCCCCATGTTAAAAAGACGCATGCGTTTTTGAAAAGGCACCAAAAAATGCTGCTTGCAGTATTTTTTGGTGCTGAGGCAAAAACGCATCCCAAAATCGCATGGTACAGTCAAACATGCGTTTTTGCTATTGGGGCTTGCATTTTTTACATGGGAGCCTATGGATGCGTTTTTGCATGCTTTTCCACAAAACGCAAGTCTCAAAAACGCATGTAAAATCTGCAAGTGTGACCCTAACCTAAGAACAATATAGTTTCTCCAAGACATTGATCAACCAGTTGAAATAAGTAAAGAACAGGGCAGGTTAACAGCATAGACTTACATAACGTGTATAGGAAAAAAGAAGTCACTTAAGAACCAATTAGTTTCTGCTGTCTTTGATCAACTTACACCACTGTTCAAAAGTTTGGGGTCATTTAGAAATGTCCTTATTTTTGAAAGAAAAGCACATTTTTTTTTCAATGAAGCTGACATTAAATAAATTAGACATACACTCTATACATTGTTGATGTGGTAAATGACTATTCTAGCTGCAAACGTCTGGTTTTTAATGCAATTTCTACATAGGTGTATAGAGGCACATTTCCAACAACCAACACTCCAGTGTTTTAATGATGAATTGTGTTTGCTAACTGTGTAAGACGGCTAATGGATGTTTAGAAAACCCTAGAAAACCCTTGCACAAGTATGTTAGCACAGCTGAAAACGGTTTGACTGATTAGAGAAGCTATAAAATTGACCTTCCTTTGAGCTAGTTGAGAATCTGGAGCATTACATTTGTTTGTTCTATGAAACTCTCAAAATGGCCAGAAAAAGAGAACTTTCACGTGAAACTCGACAGTTTTTTTCTTGTTCTTAGAAATGAAGGCTATTCCATGCGAGAAGTTGCCAAGAAACTGAAGAATTCCTACAATGGTGTGTACTACTCCCTTTTAGAGGAGAGCACAAACAGGCTCTAACCAGAGTAGAAAGAGAAGTGGCAGGCCCCGCTGCACAACTGAGCATCAAGACAAGTACATTAGAGTCTCTAGTTTGAGAAATCGATGCGTTACAGCTCCTGAACTGGCAGCTTCATTAAATAGTACCCGCAAAACGCCAGTGTCATGTCTACAGTGAAGAGGTGACTCTGGGATGCTGGCCTTCAGGGCAGAGTGGCAAAGAAAAAGCCATATCTGAGACTGGCTAATAAAAGGAAAAGATTAACATGGGCAAAAGAACACAGACATTGGACAGAGGAAGATTGGAAAAGTGTTATGTACAGACAAATCAAAGTTTGAGGTGTTTGGATCACACAGAAGAACATTTGTGAGACAGACCAACTGAAAAGATGTTGGAAGAGTGCCTGACGCCATCTGTCAAGCATGGTGGAGGTAATGTGCTGTTCTGCGGTTGCTTTGGTGCTGGTAAAATGGGAGATTTGTACTAGGTAAAAGGGATTTTGAATAAGGAAGGCTATCACTCCATTTTGCAACGCCATGCCATACCCTGTGAACAGCGCTTGATTGGAGCCAATTTCATCCTACAACACAAAAATGACCCAAAGCACACCTCCAAATTATGCATCAACTATTTAGCGAAGAAGCAGGCAGCTGGTATTCTATCTGTAATGAAGTGGCCAGCATAGTCACCAGATCTCAACTTCATTGAGCTGTTGTGGGAGCAGCTTAACCGTATGGTATGCAAAATGTGCCCATCAACCCAATCCAACTTGTGGGAGAGACTTCAGAAAGCATGGGTGATATTTCTCAAGATTATCTCAGCAAATTAACAGGTAGAATGCCAAAGGTCTGCAATGCTGTAGTACTGCAAAGGGAGCATTCTTTGATGAAAGCAAAGTTTGAAGGAGAAAATTATCATTTCAAATAAATATCATTATTTCTAACTTGTCAATGTCTGGACTATATTTTCTATTCATTTTGCAAATCATTTGAAAAATAAAAGTATGAGTTTTTATGGAAAACAAAATTGTTTGGGTGACCCCAAACATTTGAATGGTAATGTGTGTAAATAATTCAAAGACATGGCAATGCTAATAGAATAGAGCCATACAATGTGTATATAGGGTTAATAAAGGTTAAAATAACAATTTTCAGCTATTTGGATGCATATCGTTAATGCCCTCAAAACATGGTACAATATCAATCTACATTTAAAGACAAACTTTTACAAATGTTATTAAAACTGGTCACATCACTTTTCTGTTGCAGAGATATTAGCTTCTAAAGTGTATATGCAAATTTACCCTCCAACCAAGGGGGCTGTTATTAGAGATTCTTCGCTGTGGAGTGTACCTTTCCCCCTGTATGGTTTTAATCAATTATAGGCAGGTAACATCATGCAGGAAAACAAATTCCCCCAGAAAAGGCCAGAATCTGTCCGATATGGTAAGACATGTTTTGACATATAGCCCTGACATCACACAGATCTCACTGCCCTCATGTGCTCTTGTTATAAGCTGGGGAGGTAAGAAGAGCAGAGCTGTGTTGTGTGTTATGACTAATACCTCACTGCATCTGTCCTATAAAAGAAAACTAAACTGATAACTGGCAGAAATCAAGAATAGTGTATGGGACATGCTGTAGCTTTCATTCTAAGGGCCCTTTCACATCAGCGTTTTTTAAATTTGCGGCAGATGCGGTGAAAAAACCGCATCTGCCGCAACTGCCGCATAACGGTTCCACTTGCGGCACGGTTGCGGTTTTTTCCATAGGAAGTATAGGGGGACTTGCGGCAGATGCGGCAAGTGCGGTATTGCACTTGCGGCAGGTGCGGCAGAGAAAAAAACCGCAGTAAGCCGCGGTTTTTTTCTCTGCCGCACCTGCCGCAAGTGCAATACCGCACTTGCCGCATCTGCCGCAAGTCCCCCTATACTTCCTATGGAAAAAACCGCAACCGTGCCGCAAGTGGAACCGTTATGCGGCAGTTGCGGCAGATGCGGTTTTTTCACCGCATCTGCCGCAAATTTAAAAAAACGCTGATGTGAAAGGGCCCTAAGTCACTGTCAGTTCTACTCTCTTCCTCCCCCCAAAACTGTCAGTGTGTGAGATGAGAGCTGAAGTGTTTCACCTACATCACTCTGAATATGTACCAGTTATCTGGGCAGTATTCCTCAGTCTCTAGGATCCATGGAGAGAGGTGTTTGTAATGACACACAACTCAGCAATCCTTCCCACCCACCTATTAAACACTAATCGCAGTAGATGCCAACAGTGAGATCTGTGTGACCTGGGAAACAGAGCAGAGCTGTGTAATATTACAAATGTTACCATATCGCACAGAGAAAGATGCTTCTGACATTTTCTGGGGTAGTTTGTTTTCCTTGCATGATGCCGCCTGCTTATGATTGGTTAACGTCAAACAGGGGAAAAAGTAAATGTCCCCAGAGAGGAATCTCTGATAATGCCCTCTTGTTATAGTGGATATTAGCATATAACATTGACAATCTAATATCCCAGCAGCAGAGATGAGAGATTTAAAAAATGTTATCTTTATTTATGCAGACACTTCCAGTTTAAAATACTAAAACTGATGAAACGTCATCAGAGTGGGACTGGCCCATCTGGAAATCCTCTGGTGGGCCCCAGGCATAGGTTGGGGGCATATTACCAGGGGCCCAGGTTGGGGGCATATGGGGCCCAGGTTCGGGGCATATATAGCAGGAGCCCAGGATGAGGGCATATGGGGCCGTGGTTGAGGGAATATATAACAGGGGCCCAGGATGAGGGCAAATGGGGCCCAGGATGGGGGCATATTACCAGGGGCCCAGGATGGGGGCATATGAGGACCAGGATGGGGGCATGTATAGCAAGGGTCCAGGATGGGGGCATATGGGGCCCATGATGGAGGCATATGGGGCACAGGTTGGGGGTATATATAGCAAGAGACCCAATATGGGGGCATATGGGGCCCAGGTTGAGGGCATATATAGCAGAGGACCAGGATGGCGGCATATGGGGCCCAGGATGGGGGCATATGGGTCCCAGGTTGTGAGCATGTTACCAGGGGCTCAGGTTGTGGTACTATAGGGGCCCAGAATGGGGGACATATACTAGGAAGAGGCCCAGGATGGGGGAACATATATATATACCAGGATGGAGGACGCATATACCAGTATAAGGGACATGTATACCAGGAAGGACTCAGGATGGGGACATATATATCAGTATGGGGACATATATTCCACGATGGGAGATGTATTTACCAGGATGGAAATATATATACCGGAATGGGGACATATATATACCAGGATAGGGGACATATATACTAGGATGGACCCAGGATGGGGGACATATACACCAGGATGGGAGTCATACAATATACCAGAACAGGGTGCAGTATTTACCAGGATGGGAACACATATACCAGGGTGGGGATATATATATACCAAGATGTGGACATATAGACTGGGATGGAGATATATATACCTGTAAGGGGCCCAGGATAAGGAACACTTGCACAGTGGTAGCATGATTATTTTGGGAACACAATTGTGGTATTATGTGGGGGGCACATTGGTGGAATTATTATGTGGGGGGCAGAGTGGTGGCATCATTATGTGTAGGAGCACAGTGGTGGACTTATCTGGGGGTACAGCGGTGGCATTATTATGTGGGAGGCACAGTGGTGACATTATTATGTGGGGGGCACAGTGGTGGCATTATTATGTGGGGGCACAGTGGTGAAATTATTATGTAGGGACACAGTGGTGACATTATTATGTGCAGGCACAGTGGTGGCATTGTTATATGGGGAAGTAAGAGGAGCCATGTTTTGTACCATGCAGCAGGTGCAGTAATATGGACACATACAGCAGCAGCAGCAGCTCAGTATTGGGGTATCAGTAGGATGAGGCGTTTGTCCAGTTTGGGAATAGATGAGGACGGGGCTGGAAATGTGAGAGGTCAGATGTGTCTTTGTTGTAATTGATCTAGATGGCTGTAGAAGTTTTCATGTCGGTCTGGGGACCTAGAATGGAGGAATATAGGGATATAGGGGCTCTGGATAGAGGAACATAGGGACCTAGGATGGGGGACATTATTAAATAAAGGAGACCAGGATGGGAGACATTATTACTGTATGGGGGCCAAAATAGAGGAACATAGGGGCCCAGGATGGAACACAGGGTCCTAGTACATGATTACATAAAAGGGGCCAGAATGAGGAACATACATATTTGGTTTATAGTGGCAAGTGGAAATATATTTACTGTAGGGACCAATTAGGGGACATTATTGCTGTAATATAATTTACTTTTGAGAATACTGTTTCGCATGAGGGGAACAAAAGGATGGTCTTGTTACTGTGTGGGGTGGCACTGTGTGGTAGTATTTGATGACTGTGGTGGTATTATGTGCTTTGATCATAGTGTGACACTATTTGTGCCTTGTATGTGCCATTATTTGGGCACTATGTGGTGGTAATATGTGATCTGGTCACTGTTTGATATTTCTCCCTTCTATGTGGTATTATTGGTCTTAATATAGTGGATTGTGGTCGGTCATTTGTTTAATCTGATATCAATAAGAGGAAAATTCTTTATTTCTAATAGATATTAAATACTTGGATGTTTAACCCCTCCTTGTCATGTGATACAGCAGCAGAGATGCACTTACAGAGGTTCGCCAGACAAAGCAAGTTGAGCATTTGGTGAGATTTTGTGAAATGCGAAATGCATAAAAAATTACCTCTGATTGTTCCACTCCTTTGTCTTAAGGCCCAGTTACACTCACAGATAATTGTGGTTGCAGTGAAATCATGGACACATTGTTCCATTTTGTGGCCGTGTACAAATTAAACAATGTGTCCATGATTTCACTGCACCCAGAGATCTGCAAACAATCTCTGCACAATTATCTGTGTGTGTAACTGGGCCTTTACAAATACTGAGGTGAAAATGTCACCAAGTACTCACTGTGTGCACATGGCTTAAAGATAAGTGAGAAGTTATTTGTTAGTGGGGGGTCCAACTGCTGAATGTGCAACTTTTATCCCCATTATGTGTCCAAAAAATAAGAAAATATCCAGCACCAAGTTAGGTGATATAGATCCTTAAAAATTCATTTTATTAGAAAAATCATTAAAACACACATATTAAAATCATCATCATCTTTAAACACGGTCCTTAGTCATAGGTTTGCTTTTTCTCCCTTAAACTGTAGCTCATGTACTGCTTGACCACTGATCCGTTCAATGATCCATTCATTACCTCTGTGGCTGTGAGGGCTGTGTTTGGCTTTTTCCGGAAGCCCCAATGAAAATGAATAGAGCTGTGGTCACATCATTATGAGACCCAGCCCACCACACTGTCTCATGATTCGGCACTACCCACTCCAACTGTATCCCCTCCAATCCCCCATAGACTGTGAGCCCTCGAGGACAGGGTCCCACTCCTTCCTGTTCCTGTTTGTATGACAAAGAAGGTAATGTTGTTGCGCCACTCTGTAATTGTCATCGGGGGCAGGTTATTTGAATGGGAACCTCACCTGTGCTTGTTGTGCTGTCTGCACAACAAGAATTAGTGCATTGATGTTTATCTCCTTGTGTCCTCGGCTAATAAGCGGCTGTGGATAATGAAGATTTTGCTGCGTCCTTAATCCCAGCACCTCACATGTGAGTAGTCATGTGGTGGGTCCGTGGGCGGTGTTCAGGACGTCATCCAAGGTCCTATTGCCCGGAGCTGCTCCATACCTCACTCCGCATAGTGGAGGAACGAATGTATTTCAAAAAGAGTAATAGGTATTTGTGTGAGCGCTGGGGAATCAACCGGCACCAAGGCTATTATGAATAATTACCTCTCGGCTTTATTTGTACAATAAAAAGGCAGGGTCCTTTAGGCGACAACGCGTTTCTACTCTCTCCAAGCGTCTTCCTCTTCCACTTGAGGAAGACGCTTGGAGAGCGTAGAAACGCGTTGTGGCCTAAAGGACCCTGCCTTTTTATTGTACAAATAAAGCCGAGCGGTAACTATTCATAATAGCCTTGGTGCCGGTTGATTCCCCAGCGCTCACACAAATACCTATTACTCTTTTTGAAATACATTTGTTCCTGTTTGTATGGACTATATGACTATATTGAACTTGTCCTCGTCTACCCTCCTATCATGTAAAGCGCCATGGGAACTAATGGCGCTATATAAATAAATGATAATAAATAATAATATATCATTACTGATCGCTGCATTTTATAATGGGGAGAAAAGTGCCACATTCTTCTGACAGTGCGGTTTCCACTGGTCGGATTCCACCAATATATAAGTTATCACCTTCCTAACCTGTGGATCGCTTATAACTTGTTTTCACCAAAGAATCTCTTTAATGCAAACTACAGTAATTGTACTTTGCAGTTATGGTGAGCGCACTGTGATGTGCAGGAGCCGCTACTATAATGGGTATAACGGCTAACAGGTATTTGCATATAGCTGAAGGGTGGGCCCCCGAAGTCAATTTCCCTGGTGGGCCCCAGACACCCCAGTCTGGCGCTGAACGTCATCTTCAAGTGTATTCTTATACACTGCCTTCACAAAATAAGCTTGGCGGTTTCTCAGTCTGACCACGGCCTACGGTGCTTAGTCTGGCCATGGGTGTCCGGCCCTGAACTCTCTGTAGGACAATGTGTCGCATGATCCGCGCTGCTGCAAGGGAAACCAGGACACTGGAAATGTCTGGAAATGTAGCTTTATTCCTCCAATCTGACGCGTTTCGGAGCTAAACCCATTATCACATTATCCTACAGAGCATTTCTTGCACCGTGGTGACCCGTGGATGTGTGGATCCTGCAGCAGCTGACCCCTCGCGCTCATGCTTGGTTGTGGATGTACACAACCGGATCGGGTGAGCAGATTCTGATATATCATCTGCATTACCTTTTTCATATAAAGATAAGACCCTATTGCGCAATTTTCTCACATTTGTAGACGGCCCTGAACTCCACATCCTCATAAATCTGTTTGGTTGGGGTTAGGAGACCTATGGCCGGCCCATGAATCTTGATTGGTATCTGGACTGTAAAACATAAATGTGTGAAACCGGTCCAACCCTATTACATCATTTTTTCTTGCCAAGTTAAAATATTTATTCAAAAAGATAAAAATGCTACTGTTTTATTTGGTAAAAATACTACTTTTTCCAGGCAGGCAAGCCTTTATTGAGATGCCTGTCTGTTAATGTAGCATTAGACATGTCATTGAGCAGCACAGCTGCTCCATTGATAGTTTTGTTTTTACTCATTGCTGTCAATCAGTGGACAAACATGCCGTGTAATTTAGACACATATCTTTTAAGAATAGTTTAGTACTCATATACAATATAACAGTCTATCAAAGTTCAAAGGCATGTGTTAGTAAAAACATTCCAACAAAATGAGAAAAGAATTCTAGGAGAGAACATGCAACAACAGAACCTTCCTCACCCTCCAAAAATACACATCATAAAAGACAGTTCTATAAGAATTCTTCTGTAGACAATAAGGCTTGATGATCACCATAAGGTATTCCATTTGCAGTGATTGACGTAACTGATGTAATATGTACCATCATTTATCCTGGCTCTGTTCCATAAAGGAAAAGTCCTAGAATCACTTGTTGCTGCTACTTTGGAAAATTTTAACACACAAAAGAGCAAATAATATGTTAGCAAATGGTGTTAGTAAGGGTAAGGCCACACACTGCAGTTATATGATGCTGTTGAGTGCTTACGGTTCTTAAATTAAAAAAAACATGATTTTTATGTGTGTTTGTTGATGCTGTTTAGCTGGACCATTACGACTGATTTTCTATGTTGAGTTAGTTGGCCCATTAAAGGGATCCTGACATGTGAATTTTATACCACAGACTAATGGCATTTACTCACAAGGCACTTTCATGCTGATTTATTCCTTGATTGTAGAAATCCATTTTGCCATTACTGAGAAATCTGTCTTGAAATTGTATGCAAATAAGCTGCAAGTGGTTTGGAGTGGGACATTGCACTAGTATCTTTCCCCCCTATTATGCGCCTGCTGCCTGCCTCCTGTGTCTGGCTGCAAGGTCATTGTTGATGCATTGGGCTGCTTTCCATATGGATATCTTTTACCAGCAACTTCATTGTCTGGGGTGTTGCATTCACAGAAATGTTCTTGTGACGTTGCCAGATACAATGTATTGATGTGTGCATGTATTGCCCCAAGCATTAACGCTGTCAATAAAAAAAAGGATGGCCTGCAAGTCAGACACAGGAGACTGGTGGGGGAAGTAGGGTAAAAGGACAGGAGAGCTAAAAATTTAATATTGCACCCCAAAGCACTTGAGACTCATTTCCTATGATTTCAACACTGGATTTCTCAGATACTGTACATAGTTAATCAGCATGAAAGCTATATAGATATGTCATAGTTTGAGTTATTAAATACTCCTTAAAGGTTCCCTTTAGATTTGAGTTAGGTATTAAAAAATGCACTTGGGGCAAAGATACACAGTGCATTTCCTAAATACATGTTAGTTAGCAGAGTCTTCATCTGTCCATCATTGGTTTGACATAAATTGGTCTATTGAATTTGGGACATGCAGTCAAAAAGACACAATGGAAGCATGATTGACTGTAATAAAGCTACATCACTACTGTGCTGTGTGACCTGACCAGTTAAGGCCATACAGGTGTCATACGCTTCGTTGGCGCTAACATTGCTGGATGCTGCTGTGCATGTGTTTGTCTTTAAGAGCTGCATGGTTGATAGTTGTGAAGGTCCTGGCCTCTTGTGTTGTGCTCCAGAACTGCATTCACTATGAGGCTCAACTGCTGGTTGAGGGGTTAATGTGTGACTCACCTGAACTCCCCTCCCCCTAGCCTTTTAGTAGCCTCTCCTTCCACCATATGGTGCTGCTAATAGAGTTTCACTCTATGCCTGGAAGCTGTGCTGTGCTGACCTGTGTGTTTGTGATGCTGAAGTCCTTTCCTTTGGAGTTGTTGTATCCCAGTTCTGTGGAGGGAGGTGAGGGGGGAATAGCGCAGGGCTGGTGGAGAAGGTTAGGGAGAGGCTGGAGGTCCGAACCTTCTCATTAATAGAGATACCTTCGGGATCAGGGCCATTCAGGGTTCCTAGACTAGGGTCAGACTAGTCTTCCCTGGTCACCCTGCCCATACCTGCTATTCCCTCATCAGCATTCTCACTACATTGTGACAACAGGGCAGTTGTGAAACGGACATAAGAATTGATATGTTTAAAATGTGTGCAGCTGTGTGTCAAACAGTGACAGTGACTTGACTGCATGACTCAAATTTAATAAGGTCAATATAATTAATGTGGTACTCCTGTGATAATGATCCTGCTAAACAACATGCAGTAAAAAGAAATGTTACTGTATATTCTAAGTGTATGTTATGAAAAACTGCATGCAGACATAGGCACATGGTTTTCAAATTCATTGACTGCTTTATGAATGGTGGGAGGAAATCATCATGTTTAAGGATGGAGGTAACTGGTGGGAACCCCATATTCTCTTTTGGTGCAGGTACGTAGTTGACGCGTTCATGCAGTGGTCTGGACCAGGGGGAGTTTCGGAGACTTCATCAGCTGTATTAACATCAATGAAATCGGACTGCATTTTACATCAGAGAACAATTTGAGTGAACATCCTTTATTGGGTATTCTTATTAAGAAAGAACCCGATGGCTCATTATCAGCAAGAACTTAATGCAAACCTTCCTTAGCAAATAACCTCTTGAAGGGGGAAGCTATCATCCTGTCTCCCTCAAGAAGGGTATTACTAATGACCAGTATTTGCGTCTAAAGAGGAATTGCTCAACACTAACCAATTTCAGAACACAGGCTAACAACCTAATGAGACAGTTTCTAGAGAGGAGCTACCCACGGAATTGCTATATAAGTATGGTAAGGGTCAAAAAGACGATAAAGACATGACCAGACTCATAGGGACTTTTGCCTAAACAAGAAGGTGGTTGCTGTGCTTCGTAGACACTGGGATATCCTATTGGCCAATCCGGATTTGAGAAAAAATATCTCCCCAACCCCGAGTCTCACCTACTGAAGGTGTTGCTCACTTAAGGATCGATTGATTAATGCACGGTTACTACAAGGCTCCGACCGTAGCTAAGGCTAGGGTCACACTTGCGTTTTTTTCATGCTTTTTTGGAGACCTGCGTTTTTAAAAAAGCATGTAAAAACGCACCCATAGGCCCCCATGTTAAAAAACGCATGCCCTAATAGCAAGAAAGCATGTCTTAATAGAAAAAACGCATGCCTAAAGTGCCATGCGTTTTTGGCATGAGTTTTTGCACTTATGTGAGTAGCTGACATTAAAAACGCATGCAAAAACGCATGGTACATTAGTACCATTTAGTACCATCCAAAAACGCATGCATTTTCCATAAGGCCCCATGTTAAAAAAACGCATGCGTTTTTAAAACAGCACCAAAAAATGGTGCATAAACTTTTTTGGGTGCTAATTTAAAAACACATGGAAAAACGCAGGGTGCCATCAGACACCTTAAAAAATGCATGCTGAAATGAAAAAAGCATGCAGAAACGCGTGCTTTTTTTTAAGGCACTAAAAAACTCATGCTAAGTGTGACCCTAGCCTAACCCTGGCTTGGGAGGAGACCCATTGAATTTTTCAGGTGCCATGGCTGTAGCTATTGTGGAAAATGAGACCACTCAAGTCAATCAGAAGTGCAGTCACTGGTACACAATTCTTTCATAGAGAGTTTGCTAATTGTAAATCTATGGGGGTGGTATATGAGGCCACGTGAACATGCCCACTTGACTATGTAGGCAAGACCTGGAGAGAATTCAGACGTAGAGTGGGCGAGCACATGGGTGACATTCAGAATCAACAAGATACTACGCTAGCAAGGCACTTGAATCAAGTACATGGGGGTGACATCTACTGTACTAGCTGTTCTTCAGGATTATAGGAGTGGTCAAAAAAGGTCCTGGGGGGCAGCCATGATCTCAGCATCTTAAAAAAGGAAACAATGAGCAAATGTCATTTACAAGTTTTCTATACAGTCAGATATATGCAGTGGGTACAGCAAGTATTCAGACCCCTTTACATTTTTCACTCTTTGTTTCATTGCAGCTATTTGGTAAATTCAAAAAAATTCATTTATTTCTCATTAATGTACACTCTGCACCCAATCTTGACTGAAAAAAACAGAAATGTAGAAATTTTTGCAAATTTATTAAAATAGAAAACCTGAAATATCACAATGTCATAAGTATTCAGACCCTTTGCTCAGACACTCATACTTAAGTCACATGTTGTTCATTTCCTTGCGATTCTCTTTGAGATAGTTCTACTTTTTCATTTCATTCCAGCTGTGTTTAATTAAACTGATAGGACTTGATTTGGAAAGACACATACCTGTCTATATAAGACCTCACACCTCACAGTGCGTGTCAGACCAAATGAGAATCATGAGGTCAAAGGAACTGCCCAATGAGCTCAGACAGAATTATGGCAAGGCACAGATCTGGCCAAGGTTACAAAAGAATTTCTGCAATATGCAACATTCCTAAGAGCACAGTGGCCTCCATAATCTTTAAGTGGAAGATGTTTGGGACAACCAGAAGTCTTCCTAGACCTGGCCATTAAAAGACGACTGTGTGAAAACTGCTAGCTAGAAAAAATATCAAGTCAAAAGAGAATTATTCTGCTGCACACTAACTCTGTGAAATGTGAAGTGGCTTATGGCTAATGAATGCAAATGGAAAAGCTGTATGTGTAGCTGTTCAAGTGTGAATAGGGCATAAAGGCACTGCAGAAAACTGCTAAAAGGTACAGAGAAAAAAAATTGCAACTGAGCCCAGTAACCAACGTCAAGGTGTCTCATCTTAATGGGTCCTACCTTTGTGCCTTTGCCTGTGGTATAAATTGCGTGTATGGGTGTGTGCCACTAAGTGCAATTAAAAACTTGCATATAAGGGTGTGTCCAGGATCTAGGCTACAATAGGATGGAGAATTTCAACATTACTACAGGGCGGGGGAGGGTGCACAGTCTGAAAATGTATTAACATTAACATTAAAAAACGACCGGCGACACCCCTTGTGTGAAAAGTGCTAGCTAGAAAAAATATCAAGTCAAAAGATAATTATTCTGCTGCACACTAACACTGTGAAATTTGAAGTCGTTTACTGGCTAATGAATGCAAATGGCAAAGCTGTATGTGGAGCTGTTCAGGTGTGAATGGAGCATAAAGGTACTGCAGAAAATCTGCTTAAAGCTACAGAGAAAAAAAATTGAGAACTTAGCAAATGCGCTGGCCATAGCATCTAAGCCCGACCAACGTCAAGGTGTCTCATCTTACCGGGTCCTACCTTTGTGCCTCTGCTTGCGTTATAAATTGCGTGTATGGGTGTCTGTGCCTCTAAGTGCAATTAAAAACCTGTGTCTTTAAGGCCAGTTTCATACCACGATTGTTCAGGCCCGCGTCTGTCAGGTGTGAACCGGATAGAACTGGATTCGATTTTGCCCCCCATGTGTCTCTATGGTGCTGGATGACTGTTATTTTCCATCTAGTTTTGTGGTTTTCCAGGAGAATCCGGTTTTATTTGTTTTTTGCCCCGGACACCGAATCGGAGTTTGCATCATTTTTCTGTACGGTAGCAAAAACGAACAATACCAGATCCTCCTGGATCAGGGGCGATCCGACACCCATAACATGGGAGTCTATGGGTGCCAGATCGTGCCGGATCCGGCAAAAATCGTACCGGTTCCCGGATGCCTGGTGCTGAAAGAGCAGCAGTTGTGCAATGCAGCCATGCACATTCAGCACCATGGAGAGCACAGCATTACAGAGCCGCCGCTGAAGTTCAGCACCTGGAGAGCTCCACAGTTGAAATTTCAGCACCGTGGGCAGCTCCCTGCACCCGTGCTACTGAAATTTCAGCACTGGACAGTGGCCAGAAGCGCAGAAACGATTCCTGTTTAAAACAGGATCGGAGGGCATGTTTGCCCTCAGTTTCTGCACGTCCGGGGCTGTCAGGTTGTGTCCGGTGCATCCTGCAAAACACTGGATATAACCTGACAGCTTCAAACTGCGGTGTGAAGCTGGCCTATGCAGTTTTCTGTAGTGCCTTTATGCCTCATTCACACTTGAACAGCTCCACATACAGCTTTACCATTTGCATTCATTATCCAGTAAGCTACTTCACATTTCACAGTGTTAGTGTGCAGCAGAATTATTTTCCTAGACTTGGCCTTCCAGCCAAACTGAGCAATTGTGGGAGAAGAGCCTTGGTGAGAGAGGTAAAGAAGAACTTCAAGATCACTGTGGCAGAGCTCTAGAGATGCAGTAGGGAGATTTGAGAAAGTACCACAAAGTCACTGCAGCCCTCCACCAGTCAGGCCTTTATGGCAGAGTGGCCCGACGGAAGCCTCTTCTCAGTGCAAGACATATGAAATCCTGCATAGAATATGCAAAAAAACACATGAAGGACTCCCAGACTATGAGAAATAAGACTCTCTGGTCTGATGAGACAAAGATAGAGTTTTTGTTGATAATTCTAAGCGGTATGTGTGGAAAAAGGCACTGCTCATCACCTGCCCAATACAATCCTAACAGTGAGACATGGTGGTGGTAGCATCATGCTAAGAGGGTGTTTTTCAGCTGCAGGGACAGGATGAATGGTTGCAAATCAAGTAAACATGAAGGTGGCCAACTAAAGAGATATCCTGGAAGAAAACCTCTTCCAGTGTGAAACCTGGTGGAGTGTGGAACCCGGTGGCTTGCGGTTCAATAGGGTATAACATGCTTTGTACCGCATAAAACAAAAGTAAATTCCGACAATCATCTGGAGCGACAATATACTTTACAAAGAACTAGAATTAAGATTACTTTTGAAACTGGATAAGGGTATTCAGCATTTTTATATACCCGGAAGTGGTGTCAACACGTGGGGGAGGCAACAGGGAAGTCAACAGCAGATTTAAGGGGCACTATGAGCATCAAAGGATTCCCTACTTCATCATCTAGAATATTGAGGCATGGAGCATGGATCAGAAGGTCCCTGTGTAAGATGAGTAATAATGCTCACTAATATCACTGTTTACTAGTGACTAGCCCAGGGCAATACGGGGACTCGGGTGTCTGGGCCTTCTGCTGCGGTTGGGATGTCACTGGTGGCCTGCCCAGATCAGTGGCCCTGGTGGTCAACAAAAAGGGGGTAGTTGAAATGGGAATAAGAGTTTGTAAGCTTATTGTGATGCCACCCGCAGATTATGGTGATATAGCACCAGCGCCGCTTCAGACCTCCGGAGGACAATGGTACAGCAGCCAAGATGGTACAGCTCCCTGCAGGTAGAGGATGCACCTGTAGTGATGGAAGGGCTGATGATGGAGATAAACAAGTTGCAGTGCAGCAGTGAACTAAGCACACGGAGACTCTGTCACTCTATCCGGGTACTTTACTGGAACAATGCTGGTGGTACAGTTCACAGAGGACAACAGTTGTTAGGTAAAGGTAGCCAGCCGGGTAGCCACAGTGGGCTGCAAGGTCTCTTGGAGCCTTCCGTGGTATGCCTTCCTTGCTCTGACCTGTGTCCTACTGCTGCTGCCTGTTCTGGAACAGCCCGCTTAGTAGCAGGCCCTATTGAGATGCTTTCTGAGTGTCTCGGCTTCCCGCTCTCCTCTTCCCTGCACTGGAACTCGACCCCAGTGGGTTATCCTGGCGTGACTGATTCCTTTCTGACAGGGTGTCGAGGCCAGTAGATGGACCCGCGACGTCCGGTGTTACAACTCAGGGGCTGAACTCCCTGTGCCGCGTCCTCGGACCCGACACTCCAGTAAATGGACCAGGGTTCCCTCCTGGAGTATGGACACTCCGAGCTGTGGGGTCCCCTCCTTCAGTCTGGGCTGCCTGTTCTCTCTCTCCAGGCCCCCTCTCTTGGAGTCCCCTTCTCTCTCTCTCAGGGCTCCCGTGCGCCATTGTCCCTCGAGGCAAACTTAGAATTCCCCATTTTTCTACTTTCCTCTTCCCCTAATTCCCCCTCCTAGGGACTAGTCTCCAACCGTTCTTCTAGGTGGGTGTGCTGGAATGGGAGCCTCCTACAAACCCTGCATTTCCACTGTGACAGGGATAACCGCACACTCATTTATGGGTGCAGTATCATAACTGTGACGCCTGACCAGTGGGGCACCACACTAGCATGGCCTGTGACAATTGTTTGAAAAATTGTTAATCAAAACATCTGCTTTCAGTCTGGGAAAATATTCCGTTTTGTTGTTGTTTATTGTGCAAGAAAGAATTTACAGTCCCACGTTTTGGCTCAACATGAGCCTTCCTCAGGGAGTAGTTTACTAAATTAATACATAAACATAAAGAAACATCAAAATTTGACAAAGAAATCAAAATGCAAGTATATTGACAAGTTAACTTCACTGGTGTCATTCCACTTGGTGACTATGAAAAAAGTGTGAAAAAAACGTAAGAGAGGTGAAGTGAAAAAAAAGGGATCGTGGATTGTACCCGTTGAAGCACCACTTGCGGTTGCGAAACGGCCGTTGTACAAACCCCCCTGTCCTCCCACCCACACCCTCACCATGTGAAAGACTCTTTGGCACAATAAAGATTTGCGGCGGGGGAGTGGCCTGGCTGCTGATAGCAGAGGCTGCAAAATCAGGAGCTCCCGGATCCCAGGACTACCAAGCGGCTTTAAAGTGATTTCCACTGGCTTTCCACCCTCCAAAGTGCCATCCCTGCTTACCGGAGGCCCTGCTCCCTTGATGGGTAAGGTGAAACCTTAGCAAATGCCCCTTCCCAAGCGGGTATCAGATTTCTTCACACCGGGCCGTGCAGCTCCAGATCTTTCCTCCAAGATGGGTCCCTCCGAGCAGCCCGTGCTTCCCGGCGTGCCCTCCAGGCACAAGAAGCCATGGCCTCTTCACATGCTGCGGAGGGGCCTGTCACACACTCTCACATGAGGGAGCTTTTTGCTGAACTCCGCTCCTCCATAGAAGATGATATGAGATCTGTTGTAGCGGAGCTGAGGGGGGAGGTGGAGGTCTTAGGCTCCCCGCACTGACCTCCTGGAAACCAAGATGACGGAGCTAATACAGTCGCACAACTCTCTGGATGATTATAATGTGCCGCAGCAGACTGTGGAGAGGGTTCAGAATAAAAACTTTGATTTAGAGGATCGACATTGGTGCAACAATCTAAGGCTAAGAGGAGTAGCTGAGTCGATTCCTCCGGCTGATTTGCGCCCCCTCTTGCAGGACTTTATGGCAGAGTTATTACCAGAACTAGACAGGAGGGATCTGAAGATTGACCGGATGCATCGTGTGACTAAACCCCCCAGTGTCCGTGCTGACCTTCCCCGGGACGTACTGGCCAGAGTTCATTTTTATGAAACAAAGGACGACTTCCTCCAAGCACTGAGAAAGGGCCCTTCCCTGTCAGACTGATTTCAGGGGATTGAGGTGTTCCCTGATTTGTCCCCAGGCACCTTGGCGCTCCGTCATGCTTTTAAGCCATACACCACTATACTTCGAGACAAAGAGTTCCCATATCATTGGGGCCACCCGACGAGACTGATCATCCGGAGGGAGGATATTACCCATGTTTGTCTGGCACCATCTTAAGCTGAAAAGCTCCTTATGAAGTGGAACTTTATTGCGGAGAAGCCCCACTCCTCACCACAGAACCCGGAAGCTCACAATAAGGGCTTTGTGAGGCCCCATCGGAAAAAGATCGACGCGGAATGGATTGTCACTTGAATAAGGGAAGCCTGTGGTATACTAGCTCACATGATTCTGTCCTGGGATTGTCATCTTGGACGTTCTTCTCTTTCGCTTTTTCTCCTCTAATCCCAGACTACTTCCTGATCTCCCCGTCCCTACTCTCCCCTCACCACTAGCCCTACTCCTCTTCCCCCTCTCCTCCCACCTTTTCTCATCTCTACTTTCTTATCCACTTCCAACAGTACAATCTACTCACTTTTCCCTCTTCTTTTCTTCCCCCTCTTAACCCTTCATTTACTTAAAGAGGACCTGTCACCAAACCAGGCATGGTGATCTAATTACAGCACTGGATGCAGCATGTCTGCAGCATGCAGACAAGGGGTCACCTAGCTCTTGAGCAGCCCTGTACCCCAAGATAATACACTTAGAAAACTTACATGCTACAGCCACTAAGGAGGTGGCTAGAGGCTGCAGCCAAGGGCAGATTCACACATTTTTTGCTTATCGTAATTATCCATCAAACTCTTGGTCCAACCACATTTTCGTTGCTTTATGTCAAAGGCTTATTGTTTATATTGTTTCATAAGATCCTTAAGACCCTCAGATGTATTGTTAAAATCATCAGCAACACTGTATTTGAGTAGGTTAATAGCTTTTGTAGTCCAGGACTGGGAGTGGGATAGATTCTGTTTTTCAGCAACATAAACAATATAAATATTCATAAGTAGATTACCCAAATACAAATCATAATACTGGCATATTACTCATAGTACATGAATAGCACAAAGAGAACACAACAGGGTAAATTATGCCTGATAAAAAAAAAACTATTTTATTCCTTATACGGTAATCTTTTTTTTGTTTAAAATTTAAGACTTGTAATATGCATTATCACATTGTCCTCAGTAGGGCTCAGTTAATAACAAGAAAAATAATGTAAATTTATATCACTATGAACTAAGTGCTATGTACAATGAGGTAGTTATAACAATGCATATAGCTCCCAAATAGGGCTGCAATTTATATCAAGACTCCAAAAAATTTAAAATGCTATGGTTTTAATATTATTACACAAAGTGCTACCATATTTCCACGAAAGTAAGACATTCCCCAAAAATAAGATGTAGTAGAGGGTTTGCAGAACTGCTAGAGACACCCCCCAAAAATAAGACATATCAAAGCTTTTTTTTTTTAAGCATGCCCGCCTAACAGGGCATGCAACTGTAGATATTTACTGACTGCCCTCCCGCTACTGTATTTATTCTGGTGCCGCTCTGAGCTCTCTCAGCCTCCATACATGTACGGATCATGAGGCCGCCGGGCCAATCAGACGCCAGCAGCTGTGTTTTATTGGCTGGCGACGTCCTGTATACCTATGGCGGGAGAGAGAGCTCAGTGTGGTGCCCAGCAGCCCGGAATACATGCAGCAGTGGATCGGTGAGAGTGTGTGAGTGTGAGAGTGTGAGCGTGTTTCTTTCTTAAGGTACCTTAATGGGGATATTGGGGGCCACATGGACATGATGGGTATATTGGGGGCTGCATGGGGATGATGGGGATATTGGGGGTTGCATGGAGATGATGGGAATATTGGGAGCTGCATGGGGATGAAGGGGGATATTAGAGGTTGCAAGGGGTTGAAGGGGATATTGGGGTCTGCATGGGGATGATGGGGATATTGAGGGCTGCAAGGGGATATAGGGGACTGCAAGGGGATGATGAGGTTATTGGGGGCTGCAAGGGGATGATGGGGATATTGGGGGCTGCATGGGGACGATGGGAGCTGCAAGAGGATATTGGGGGCTGCAAGGGAATGATGGAAAAGTAAGACATTTCCTGAAAACAAGACCAAGCGCATCAATGTGAGCAAAAATGAATATAAGACACTATCTTGTTTTAGGGAAAACGGTATCAATGGGAATCTATTAATCTGTAAGTAGATAAAGTATATATAAAGTTCCCCCTAGAACTGAAATTTAAAACATGTGCCAATAAAATCCTATATGTAACTAAAGTTTATAACACTTAATAGGGTAAGAGTAGTGATGAGCAAGTGTATTTGTTACTATTGACTATTCGCACGAATAGTACGTTATTCGCATTACTCGTTATTCTGCGAGTATTTGTGTACTCGCCTCGCTATATTTAGATGTCCCGCTCTGCAGATTTGGCGCCTCTTTTGCAGCTACTAAACATGCTTCTTAACCAATCGCATTAATGCCACAGACATCTTGGTTGTGGCATTACTGTGATTGGCTGGCTGCCTAGCATCATTGGGTCTATTTAAGCCCTGCTGCTACCATTTTGCCCATATTGCATCTGGAGCCTGCGTTCTACAGGCATAGGGAGATATTTCTCAACTGCTAGGGAGAGTGTTAGGCCTCATCTTAACACAAAAGCCCTTTTCAGGGCTACCTCTAGAGTATACTATGTCACTGTAGATTAGGAAGGGAGAGATATTGGAACAGGGACAGTTGAAAGGAGTCGTTCGGCAGCTACATAATACCACCAACATAATCGTTCAGCAGCTGCATAATACCACCAAAACAATAGCTCTTTTGAGAGCTGAAGACACAGTTCAGAGTTAGACTACAGGGAGGGAGAGTTACTCCAGCAGGGTCAGTGTCCAGCAGGGTCAGTGTAAATGAACTGCTTAGTAGATCCATAATACCCCCTAGAAATAGCTCTTTTCAGAGCTGAAGACACTCAAGAAAGTCATTTTTTCCCAGTGTTTTTGGGGTGACAGGCAGCCTGCCTTCTGCTGTCCACATTACAACGCAAAGCAGAAGTAGTCCAAATATTTCCTACTGCCTGCTGCAAACCTCACACCAGGCCATTTACCCCACTGGTGCTTCTGCTGTCCACGTTACAAAAAGGCGGTTTGCCCAAAGGAAAGCAGCAGTAGTCCAAGCATTTCCTACTACCTGCTACAACCCTCGCACCAGGCCATTTAATCCACTAGTGCTTCTGCTGTCCACATTACAAAAAGGCGGTTTGCCCAACGCAAAGCAACAGAAATCCAAACATTTCCTACTGCCTGCTACAAAGCTTGCAGCAGGCCATTTAGCCCACTGATGGTTCTGCTGTCCACATTACCACACTTAAGAAGGTGGTTATTGCACAACTCAAAGCAGCTGTAGTCCAAATATTTCCTACTGACTGCTACAAACCTTGCACCAGGCCATTTAACCTGCTGTTGCTTCTGCTGTCCACATTACAAAAAGGTGGTTTGCCCAACGCAAAGCAGCAGTAGTCCAAATATTTCCTACTGCTTGCTACAAACTTTGCAACAGGCGATTTAACCCACTGGTGCTTTTGCTGTCCACATTCCCAAAAAAGGCAGTTTACCCAACGCAAAGCAGCAGTAGTCCAAACATTTCCTACTGCCTGCTACAAACCTCAAAACAGGCCATTTAACCCACTGATGCTTCTGCTGTCCTCATTACAAAAAGGCGGTTTGCCCAAGCAATGCAACAGTAGTCCAAACATTTCCTGCTGCCTGCTACAAAGCATGCACCAGGCCATTTTCCCCACTATTTTGGCTGTGAGTGTGACAGCTAGGTTGGCTTGTGCCATCCACACCTGAAAATCTGTTAAAAAACCCAAAATGCCAAAAAAGCCTGTTGTTAAGGGACAGGGATGTGGACATGGACGTGGTGGTGTCAATGGTGTGCGAGAAGGCATTGAGTCTGTGCAAGGTCAGAAGAAGAAGCATGCATCCACTATGGAAACATTTCCCGGTCTGGAATGTAAGCATGCATGGAAGCCAGGAGACCAAGAGCAGATTTTGTCTTGGATAGCAGACATGGCCTATACGTATTTGGCAAGCAGCAACAAATCTTCCACGACCACATAGTCTAATGTCGATACACAAGGCTGGCCCATCAAATACTGAAGCTGGTTCTCCTTCCTCCCACCATTATCAGTCACAGGAGACTTATGACCCCAAGCTTGGCCACTCTGAGGATCTTTGGGGCATATCATTTGGTTGGCTGTGGCCTATCACCATGCAACATCAAAGAGTGACGTGAGGAGGTGTCAAGCGTTGATGCTCAAGCATTTGAGGACCTACGGCCAGAAGAAAGCCACTTGGAGGAGCGTTATTTACTGTCTCCAGAGGTGGAGGCTGATGATGATGAGACACAGTTGCCATCAGTTCAGCCTACAATGTCAACTGGGAAGGAGGATGAGATGGAAGATGAGGTGGTCGTTGATGAGTCCACCAATCCGACCTGGACTATTGGCATGCATATCCATGATATCAACACAGAGGAAGAAGGCTATGTAGCACCAACACAGGCCCCAAGGGGTCATCGTGATTTGCCCAGAGTGACAACTGGGTCAACTGTTCCCAAGATCAGCCCCGCTGTGGGCCAAGTCAGGGCAAGGGGGGTTCAGCCACTGTGTGGAATGTTTTTCTGAAAGTCCTTCAGAGAAAAACATTGTGTCTGTAGCATCTGCCATACCAAGTTGAGCAGAGACCAGGGCAAAAGCAACCTAAGCCCCATCAGTATGCAAATCCACATGGTAGCCAAGCACCCCAGTAGGTTGGCAGAACACCAGGGTTCCCAATCTGCATCTGGGGATAAAACCACTGCCATGTCGCCTGGGCTACGTTCTTCAGAATCTGCAGTTCAGGAAGCTGACGCTTATACCTCCTGCCCACAAGCTGCAGTTTCTCACTCACAACAAACATCAACCACATCCACTTACTTGTCCCAGTGAAGTGTCCAATTGTCTGTGGCTGAGACCTTGGAAAGAAAGCGTAAATACCCAGCCATGCACCCACAGCCACAAATACTAAACTACCACATTGACAAATTGCTAGCTGTGGAGATGTTGCAGTTTAGGCTTGTGGGAACCACAGTCTTTCTGTTATCTCTTGGCTGTGGCTGCCCCATGATACAATGTTCCCAGTCACCACTATTTTGCCCAGGGTGCCATCCCTGAGTAACACAAGCATATGTTAAACAATCTGAACCATGCTCTCACAACACCATAACCAGGAATGTTCACCTAACAACAGACACATGGAAATGTTTTTGTGGACAGGGTCAATACATTTCTGTCATGGCACACTGGGTGAAACTGGTGGAGGGTGGGACAAAGGCGCAAAGTAGAACATCACACATCCTACCCATGCCAAAAATAGCGGGCCCAACGTCTGTCAGGGTTTCCGCCTCTTCATATTCCAGTTCCTCTCTCTCTTCCGCCTGCTCCTCATCCTCTGCAGAATTACCCTCCCCATCACTGCCAAGCTGGGACCTGTGCAGCAGCGCATCAGCAAAGCAGCAACATGCTCTACTGAAGCTGATCTGTTTAGGTCAGAAACCACACACTGCAGCAGAGCTGTGGCAAGCTATAAAATAACAGACCGATCAATGGCTCTACCCGCTGCACCTCCAATCCAGTCTGGTCATCTGCAATAATGGGTGTAACCTGCTGGTGGCTTTAAAGGTGGGCAAGCTGGTACACGTGCCATGCATGGCTCACATGCTGAACCTAGTTTTTCAGAAATTTCTTAAACCTTACCCTGACTTGCCGTACCTCCTTGATAAGGTGCACCATATTAGTGTTCATTTCTGCCATTCTTCTACCACTTTTGCTGCTCTTACAGTGCTGCAAAAGCACTTGAATTTGCCAAGTCATCGACTCATTTGTGACCTGACCATGCGGTGGAACTCTAGCTATCATATGTTGGCGAGAATTAGTGAGCAGCAGAGGTCAGTAGCTGAATACCAGCTTCAACATGCCCGTCAGATTGAGAGTCAGCCACCACACACAACAACTGTCAAGTGGGTGTGGATCACTGACATTTGTGAGGTTCTTGAGATTTTTGAGTACTGCACCAACCTCGTGAGTGGTGATCAGGCTATTATCAGCGTAATCATCCCACTACTGTGTCTCGTGAAATAATCATTGCATAATCTCAAAGATGAAGCTTTGAGTGGCCCACATGTTGGTATGGGGCCAGATTTATGAATGGGTGATACTACCTAGCCCTGCCAATATTCTGAGGCAATATTGGGTGATGCGGCGGAAAATGTGGAGGATGAGGAGGGAGAGGACTTTATTTTCTGTGCTACCGAGGGGACTCCTAATGCTACAGAGGGGACATCCAATCCAAGCTTCATGTCTGTCCAGGCTGGATGAGCAGGAGAGGAGGAAGGGTAAGAGGAGAGTCAGCGTGAGGAGACAATGGGTACTGGACCTACTGTTGGGGACACCGAAATTTTGCCTTTTGCCAGCTTGGCCCACATGGCACAATTCATGTGTAACTGTCTCTGGCAAGACCCCCGCATGATACACATTTTATCCAACAACATATACTGATTGGCTGCCTTTTTCAATCCACAGTAGAAGGAGACATTTTCTTCTCTCCTTTTGGAGTCGCCAAACAGTTTTACAATGGAATCCTTCAAGATGGTTATTGTAGATCAGTTGTTGAAAACTTCACCCTCAGACAATGCTAGTGGCAAAGGTACTGGCTCTTTTCAAAACCAAGGGATAAGTGGGAGAGACATGAATACCAGGTCTAACAAAGGTGGAGGTAAAATGTGCAGAAATTGGACAATTTTCAATAAACCAGCACAACACCAAGGGCTATCTGTGACTGTAGCCATGCAAAGGAGGGAGAAGTTGCAGAACATGGTCAAAGGGTACTTAAGGGACCATACGTGTGTCCTTTCTGATGATTCAGTTCCCTTTAATGATTGGGTGTCCAAGCTGAACACTTGGCCTGACCTCTCCTTATACACCTTGGAGGTGCTGGCCTGCCCGGATGCTTGTGTGATGTCAGAGTGTGTTTTCAGTTCCGCTGTGTCAATCATTACTGATAGGAGTACATGCCTCTTGTTAGAAAATGCAGACAGACTTACCCTCATTAAATTCAACAAGAACTAGATATCTCCACAGTTTGTAATCCCTCCAGATGACAGCAAGCCAACCTAAATTCACTAAAAATGCTGATTCTTCATGCTACTGCTGTTAATGTCAACCCCTTCCCATAAAAACCTGTTTACTTCCTTTGTCAACCATGACTCAGCCCATAAGGCTAATTTTTACAAACACTATGCACATTCTGTAGTGCACAAACTAGGACACTATTCCTACTCCTGCCTAACTACTATTTGTGATTGGAGGCCCTTGGGATGGTGTCTTCCTGCATCAACCTTCACTCAGCCCATAGGGCTAATTTTTACAAACGCTATGCACCTTGTGCAGAGGACAAAACTGGAGTTTACAGTGGACCTACCAAGCTAATATTTGTCATTGGAGGCCCTTGTCACAACTTGTGCCACATTAGGACTAAGATAGGGGATACATATTTATTCGAAATCTACTGTCAATAACCCTATTTGGCAGAAAAACTTGGCTGACTTGTGCCACATTGTGACTGATATAGGGGATACATATTCAATCAAAATTTACACTGATTGTTGAATACTGACTGATGGCCCTTTGAAAACTTGAATTGAGGACCACAACTGCTACAGCAGTCCATCGTAGATAATGTTTTTCAAGGGAGACCGTTGTCATGGTATTTTCCTGCACCTATGACACAGCCCACAGGAATCATTTTTGGAAATACGATGCACATTCTGCAGTTGACCAAGTAGTAGAGTATCAAGAAGTCTTCTCTTTCTGTATAATCTGGGGGATATTGTCAAACACAATCTCTCAGCCATTTGTAGAAGCTTATCCAACCCATCCTGGGGGGGGTCACCATATATCCTTTGTCCATTGTTTTTTTGTATATGGGTCATTCCATGTCAAGTGATCCAAAAATGAATATTTTTTTTCCCTGACGTCCTCAGATTTTTAAAAAAATTTTTCTATCTGAAGAACAACTTTATCTAATTACAAAAAAAAAGTTTTGAATTTTTTTCTTTATCTGTTAATTTTTTACAGATTTTTAAAGTTTTAAAAAAGTGCGAATTTTGGCCTGGTATGGCTTTACATTTTCTATCATATCTCGGGCTAGAAATAAGATAGAGAAACAAAATAAACACCAATCTACTCAGAACTGTCCAGGCTTTCATCAGATATGTCACAAGAGGATATTTGTTAATATTTTACCCATGTGATCGCAAGCGCAAAACTTTAAAACGCATTTCCGAAAAATCGGCGCGCTTTAAATATTTCAAAAACTGCCCATGTGTCTGCTATGCTCTTAGCCACATCTGTACCAAATTTCAAGTTGGGATCGCAATGGGATCATATTTTAACATATTTTACTAGTAAGAGCGTCAATGGGTCATTCCATATCAAGTGATCTAAATATGAATATTTTTTTTTACCTGACGTCTTTAGATTTTTTTTTTTTTTTTTCCTTTATGAAGTACTACTTTAGTTAATTACAAATTAAAAGTTTGGAATTTTTTTCTTCATCAGTTAATTTTTTACAGATTTTTAAAGTTTAAAAAAAGGGTGAATTTTGGCCTGGTACGACTTTAATTTTTTTTATCTCAGGCTAGAAATAAGATAATGAAGTGGGAGAGGCATCATTTTACTCAGAACGGTAACAGCTTTCATTTGAGATGTTACAAGACTATGTTTCTTTATATCAAATTCAAACTATTGACGGGCAATTGTGAAAAAATGACTGATTGTGTTCTTGGTGACTTTTGAATTGACACTATAATAGTTAAATATTTTGCACTTAGGTCCAATGAATGCGTCCATGGGGTCAAGCTGGGACAGAGTCATCACAAATTAGCCTTATTTGCAGATGACCTGCTACTTTACATCTCCCAGCCCCTGGTCTCCATCCCTTCGGTCTTAATGGAGTTTGAACGGTTCGGACAATTGAGCAACTTTAAAGTGAATTGCTCCAAAACCGAGGCACTCAATATTTCTTTGCCTGGAGAATTGGTTTCTCATCTATCTAAACAGTTCCCATTTAAATGGAAAGTAGAAGCCATTAAGTACTTGGGAGTCCTTATACCAAAAGATCTTAAACAAATATTCAATTTAAATTATCAACCCCTTTTGACTAACGCGGAATCGGCATTTACCTCCTATAGACAATTAAAGCTATCCTGGTTCGGGAGAATAAACGTAGTCAAGATGGATGTCTTGCCCCGACTCTTATATACTTTTCAGACAGTTCCTGTTCTATTGGATAGAGGTTTCCTCTCCAAAATGCAATCTATGATCCTTAGATTTGTCTGGGGGGGCAAGAGGTCCAGATTGCGAATGAATATCCTATCCTTGCCCGAGACCAGAGGAGGGGTTGGACTACCCAACATACGAGCGTACTTTGAGGCTTCCTCTCTTGTTAGAGCTCTAGATTGGCATTATCATGCGTCCTCCAAGAAATGGGTAGGGGTGGAGCAAGAGGGTTTGGGGATTCCGCTGAAACACCTGCTTTGGATTTCCCCTAAAGACTCCACAGACCTAGTACCTTTGACAGACATGACCAGAAACACCTTGAAGGTATGGCACCTAGTGACGAAAACCCTCCGCTTAAACGACAGACTTAGCCCTTTGACTCCCCTTTTTTCCAACCCATCTTTCCCACCCAGATTTGACAGGCAGAGATTTTTATGTTGGCGGATTGTGGATGACACCCGAGTAGGACAGACTCTGTCCAGTGGTGGTTTGCCCCCGATGGCAGAGCTACAACTCAAAGAACCTACGAGACCTCTTAAGTGATTCGAATTTCTCCAATACAGAGCATAATTATATTCAGCTGACCACTCTTGCAGGGTAAGATTGACGCCCAACGTCTTGGAGAGGTTATTCCAACTGGAGGCTCCACCGAGGCGCAAAATATCATTTTTATACCAGGCCTTAGGGTCCATGAGAGAGCAGGGCACCCTTTACTTCCAACGTGCTTGGGAGAGGGAATTGGGGTGTAGCATTTCAGAAGCTAATTGGCAGAAATGCTTTATATTTACTCACTCACTAGCTAGCGCTTGTTCTGCACAAGAAAGAAGCTATAAGCTGCTCACTAGATGGTACTTGTGCCCGACGACACTCCGGAACATGTTCCCTGGAACCCCTGATACCTGCTGGCGCTGTGGGGAAGAGAAGGGTACAATGATACACATTTGGTGGAGTTGTGGGGAAATCCGGCGGTTCTGGTCTGAGGTTTTCAATGCATAGCCCGGATAACAGGTAAACAAGCCGAATGCTGCCCAGAATCGGCAATGTTATCCATTTTTCCAGGTCCTATTGGGCTACAGAAGAGGGATATTCTCCGCTTTTGCATCTCGGCTGCTCGTGCTGTGATCCCGAGGTTCTGGAAATCAAGCCGGGCTCCATCTCTACTTGATTGGTTCAAAGAATTGATGGACACATATCGAATGGAGGAGCTCGCAGCTGATGCGTCGGGATCTCGGAACAAATTCTTAGGGATTTGGGTTGAATGGATTCTTTTTCACGACTCTGCAGAATTTAGGAGTATCTTTTCCAGCACAGATAATATGGCTCGACCTCTGGCTGATGGGGAGCCAGTGGGATGAGTACCCTTTCTCCTTCCCATACCTCACCCGTCCCCCCCCCCTCCTTTTTTTCTTTTTTTCTTACGTGGCTTTTCTTTCCCAGTATAACTTTTTCTAATGGTTTTTGTTTCTCTTCTCTCTCTCTCTTCTTTTCTATCTCTCTTTTCTTCCCATCTGATACATTCAGTCTAGGTATTTCCTTTCTACGCCTATACCTTCAGAATTCTAGTGAACATTAGACAGGTATCGAAAACTCTGAGCTGTGAGTAGATCATTAATATTTCGGCCTTCCTTTCCGGTACACCAGTCGCTAGACTATTCCAACTAGGCCTCAACGGGTAATGACCCACTTACGTGGTCAACCTGTTAGAAGGGGCCAAGTAATAAAAATCATTCTGCTGGGGCTGCTTGTCCCCTTGACATCAGAACATCTCAAAACCCTGAGAAAGGTTGTATACTTGAGTGTTTGGAATTATATTTAGATTGTAGTATATATTGCACCAGAGATAAGCGCAAAAGTAAATTTGCAGCTTATCTTAAAGTTACTAATAACTTTGTGAATTCTCTTTTTGTATATTTTATATGTCTCAAGATTTTGTTAAAAGATTGAATGTATGTCTTTCATATGTTTTTTCAAAATGTAATAAAAATGAGATTAACCATAGTTAAATATTTTAAAATATGATCCCATCACGATCCCAACTTGAAATTTGGTACAGATGTGGCTAAGAGCATAAAAGACACATGGGCAGTTTTGGAAAATTTTTATTAAAATGTTTTTTTCGGAAATGCGTTTCAAAATGTTGCGTTTGCATTCGCATAGGTAAAAAATTAAAATTAACAAATATACTCTTGTGACATATCTGGTGAAAGCCTGGACAGTTCTGAGTAGAATGGTGTTTATTTTGTTTCTCTATCTTATTTCTAGCCCGAGATAAAAAAATGTAAAGTCGTACCAGGCCAAAATTCACCCTTTTTTTAAACTTTAAAAATCTGTAAAAAATTAACTGATGAAGAAAAAAATTCCAAACTTTTAATTTGTAATTAACTAAAGTAGTACTTCATAAAGGAAAAAAAAAAAAAAAATCTAAAGACGTCAGGTAAAAAAAAATATTCATATTTAGATCACTTGATATGGAATGACCCATTGACGCTATTAATAGTAAAATATGTTAAAATATGATCCCATTGCGATCCCAACTTGAAATTTGGTACAGATGTGGCTAAGAGCAAAGCAGACACATGGGCAGTTTTTGAAATATTTAAAGCGCGCCGATTTTTCGGAAATACGTTTTAAAGTTTTGCGCTTGCGATCACATGGGTAAAATATTAACAAAGATCCTCTTGTGACATATCTGGTGAAAGCCTGTATAGTTCTGAGTAGAATGGTGTTTATTTTGTCTCTCTATCTTATTCCTAGCCTTAGTTATGAGGAGAAACGTAAAGGCAGGCAACAGCGAAATTCACACTTTTTCCGAACTTTGAAAATCATTTAAAAAAAAAATAAATTTTTTAAAAAATTTTTCTCTTCACATTTTGCATTGTCTGACATGCTATTATCAAATAACAAAATCTCAAAAGAATTAAAAATATAGAGGTAATAATCATTGGTTCACTTGACATGGAATGACCCATATAATAAAGTGAATTCATTTTCTACCTTGGTTGATCACCGTTTTTGCAAGCAGCTTTTTCTATTTTAAAATAAAAAAATAGTGATAAAAAACTACCTCATCTGCTGACTCTTCAGTGCCCATTGCCTCTTCCTCCTCCATTTCTTCCTCGACTCCAGCACCTTCATCAACAGTTTAGCTGCTACCACGAGCCTTTGTCGATTGCTCTACTCTACCCTCCCATGACTCCTGCCTCTGTGCTGATGACAGGATATTTCTGATCTTGTTATCTCTTCTGCATCCTCCTTCTCCTCTACTTCCTCCTCTTCCTCTTGGACCATCACCTCACTCCGCACACTGTCCAAAGTGTGATCCAGCACGTAGATGATTGGCGTAGTCATGCTGATAATGGCATCGTCAGCGCTAAACATCTTAGTAGCCATTTTAAAACTGTGCAGAAGGGTGCAGAGGTTATTGATCTGTACCAACTCCTCCAAGCGTGATTTGCCTCACCTCCAGATCACATCAGCCCAGGTTATACATCATGACATACTGCACAAGGGCTTGTTGCTACTGCCACATTCCATGAAATATGTGCAGAGTGGAATTCCATCATGTCAGCAGATCGCATAACAGGCAGTTAACTGGCAGGCCGAAAGACCTTTATTGCGATACAAGTAATTGAGCCATGGGGCGTGAATGGCATAAGAGAGCACACAGCGATCGTGCCCTCTGCAACAGCGCATCCAGGTCAGGATAGCGGCCTAGAAATTGCAGGACAACCAGGTTGAGGACGTGAGCCATGTAAGGCATGTGCGTGACCTCACCTCAGCATAGGTCTGTGGTCAGGTTCGCAGCATTGTCGCACATGGCCTTCCGTGACTGTAGGTTCTGTGGACACGGCCATTGATCAAACTCTTTCTCCAAAGCTGACCACAACTGTTCAGCTATGTGACTCCCAGGCATTTTAATGTAAACACAGCCTGATTGCGTTGAGCCCTGCTGGCAGTACAGTAAGGAGATGTGGTGGATTCCTTCTTTACAGTTGAAATGCAAGTTACATTAATGGAGAGGTTTTAGGTGCAGGTGAAGGTCCTAGAGGAGGTGGATGAGGTAGAAGCAGTAGAGGAAGTGGTAGACACAGAGGTTTATCCCCCAGCCATGGGGATGTTAAGACTTCTAGAGGAGCCCAGTCAGTGACATCTAATGCCCCTGGCCATGCTTACTCGTCCAGGTGTAAGTGGGGAAATACACCCTGTCACACACAGAGTTTCTCTCGGTGATGTTGACTGCAACATGCTGGTGTAGCGCAGGCACAGTTTTCTTTGAGAAGTAGTGGTTTTCGGGGACTGCGATGGCCATTAGCTTTCAAAAACTCTTTGTATCCACCAGGACTGTGGACAACAGGTTGGATTTGATGAAATTCCAGCTCTTAGAATTGTCATGTGTAGGAGGAAGTGGTATTTTTGTACTGCATCTGTGGGATGAATGGCTTTATACTGTGCTGAGAGGGGGTGGAGTAGTGTGTACACAACAAACTGCTAGACTCTGAGGTAGGTGCAGGTGAAGAAGTTATATTGGCTTCAGAAAGATGTGCTGCTCTTGATGTCTGACATCAGTAAACACCAACGTGTTCACTTCCAAAACAGCTGACGAGCTGTCAATCAGACTGCCTGTTGCAGGTAAACAGGTGGAAGTTCTGCGGCCAAAGGTCTTTGTGAGAACAGTTCACACACTGATGGAGGAGGACCAAGCAGCAGATGCGTTTGATGGGGAGATCAGTGGTTGGCCAGGCTCGCTAAGCATTGTAGCACAGTGAGCTTGCCACTGTAACTTGTGCTGTATGTCCATGTGACGATTCAGGCATGCAGTATTCAAATGATTGACTTTTATTCCTCTACTCAGATTTTGTTATCAAATTTTGCAGATAACGTAAGTTGGGTCACCCTTCACGATATGAAAAAAGACGCAGGATGGGCAAGGGTTGGTGCCCATTTGAACTGTAGATCTTCTACCGCTGCTGCCCAGAGGTAGAGTTGTGGCTAAGGACGCAGTGCTTGGTGTGGTTGCAGCACTCCTTCTCTGTCCATGAAGTCACAACCTAACCTCATCAGCTTCCTCCTCCATTTCATCTACTGAGCTCATCAAATGCGTGCCTGTAGGTTCATAGTAAGTGGGATCTAGAACCTCATCATCATCTTCTCTGTTGTCACACTCCTTGCCAACAGAGCTACCTTCTTCCTGCCCTGAGCACCAGGGGCGGAACTACCGTGGGGCAGCTGGTGCAGCTGCACCAGGGCCCCGACCAGCTAGGGGGCCCCTGGGGCTCCAGCGGCAGGTCCGTTCCCCTGTCAGACAGACAGAAGGGTGGTAGGCAGCGGCAGTAGTGTGGGGGTGGTGCTGTTGGGTGTCAGTGGCGCTGCACACCCGCGGCACTGTTCTGGCATTAAGTTCCGGGGGGGGAGTGGCAGGGCCGTAATTGCCATTAGGCACTTTTCAGGGAGGGCGGCGACGTGTTCTTTTTTTTGTGTCTTTTTTTTTAATTCCTGCTCTGAGCCCCGGCCGGGTGACCCCGCCCCCTGGACACCTCACACCCCCCCACCTGGATGCCTCACACCCCCCCCTGGACACCTCACACACCCCCACCTGGATGCCTCACACCCCCCCCTGGACACCTCACCTCCCCCCGGTCATCGCGCCCCCCTCCTCACCTCACTAGTGGTGGTGCTGGCTGAGGTCGGTGGGCGGCAGGATCATAGCACCACCGGCGGGGACAGATGCCGGGTGTTACAGGACCTGCGATGACGTCACGCACATGTGACTCACGTGGGCGGAGCTACATTTTGCCCGGCAAGATGAATTGCCAGAGGAGGAACTGGGACTGACTTTACAAGGTACATGGCCCATCTAACATGGGGGTGTGTGCAGAGGACGTGGGGGGTGTGTGCAGAAGACGAGGGGGTGTGTGCAGAGGATGAGGGGGGGTGTGCAGGTGACGAGGGGGGCTGTGCAGAGGACGTGGGGGGGGGGTGTGCAGAGGACGAGGGGGGTGTGTGCAGAGGACGAGGGGGTGTGTGCAGAGGACGAGGGGGTGTGTGCAGAGGACGTGGGGGGGGTGTGCAGAGGACGTGGGGGGTGCGCAGAGGATGTGGGGGGTGTGCAGAGGATGAGGGGGGGTGCGCAGAGGACGAGGGGGTGCGCAGAGGACGTGGGGGGTGCGCAGAGGACGTGGGGGTGCGCAGAGGACGAGGGGGGGGTGCGCAGAGGACGAGGGGGTGCGCAGAGGACGTGGGGGGTGCGCAGAGGACGTGGGGGTGCGCAGAGGACGAGGGGGGGGTGCGCAGAGGACGAGGGGGGGGTGCGCAGAGGACGTGGGGGTTGCGCAGAGGACAAGGGGGGTGTGCAGAGGACGTGGGGGGTGTGTGCAGAGGACGTGGGGGTGTGTGCAGAGGACGTGGGGGGTGTGCAGAGGACGTGGAGGGGGTGGGCAGAGGACGTGGAGTGGTGTGCAGAGGACGTGGAGTGGTGTGCAGAGGACGTAGAGTGGTGTGCAGAGGACGTGGAGGGGGGGTGCAGGGGACATGAGGGGTGTGCAGAGGACATGGATCGAGGGTGTGCAGAGGACATGGATCGAGGGTGTGCAGAGGACATGGAGGGAGGGTGTGCAGAGGACATGGAGGTAGGGTGTGCAGAGGACATGGTGGTGCACAGCACGGAGCTGAGGACATGGTGGTACACTATGCACAGCACAGAGCTAGGGAGATGGTGGTACACTGCACAGCATGGAGCTGAGGACATGGTGGTACACTGTGCACAGCACAGAGCTGAGGACATGGGTGGTACACTGTGCACAGCACGGAGCTAGGGAGATGGTGGTACACTGTCTGTGCACAGCACGGAGCTGAGGACATGGTGGTACACTGTCTCCCGCCGCCTTAAAATCGGACTGTTTCCAGGAGAGTCGGACGAGTAACATCTGTTTTTTAGTCCGTTTGGCATCCAACTGCTGTGCGAGTGTCCGACATTTCTCTCAGATCACATCCATGTGACATCCGTGTGCAGTCAGTGTTTTTTATCAGCAGCTATTACTGTAGAATCATTTACAGGAACATTTTACAGTGTTCTCAGCTACAGAATGAGAATGTATCCGTGAAAAAAACGTGTCAGGCTGCGTTCACACATTGCGTATTTTGTTGCGCTTTTTTGCGTTTGCGCCGGGAACGGCCCTCTGACGTCACCACAGATCCTGGCAGAAGACACCTCACTTGGCACCGGAGACCGGACACCGGGAAAAGGCGTCGGACAGGTAAAGTATTCATTCTTTTTTATTTTTCATTCACTTGCTTTTGTTTAATTTAGATTTCACAGTGTATATTAATACACTGTGAAATCTAATGGGCGGTCACAGCTGTCACAGAGGGGAGGAGGAAGCAGGATTCTTCCTCCCCTCTGTGACATCACAGGGAGAAAATGCAGGAGCAGCTGCGTAAAGAATTCACATCTCAATTCTTTACGCAGCTGCGCTTTCTCCCTGAAAACGCAGTGCGTATTTTTGCCCAATGTCTGCACTGCAAAGTGAATTTCACATTCACTTTGCTGGCAGACAAAAGGCACATTGCGTATTTTGAGAAAGCAATGTGTGAACGCAGCCTCAGACTCGGATGGTTCGTGTGTGGTCTGTGATTTTGTCGGATCCGTAGACTTGCATTGGTGAGTCTCGATGTGAATCGCAGACTGTCGCAGCATGTTGCAACTTTTTTCTCATCCTAAATCTGGATGAGAAAAAAGCGTCCGACACTCCCCAATCTGCTCTCAGAGATTGATTGCAATGCGAGAAAATCACACATTGCACTCATCAGAGTTTCACGGCAGTGTGTTCGTACCCGAATACTAAAATCCATATAGTAATCCTACTGGTATGGGGAGGATTTATGGCTCAGTTAGTACACACTCCATACTTCTTGTTATTAACCAGTTAATGCTCTCTTGTCCACCGCACTCCAGTGTCAAAAGAGGACGACAGCGAGACAGACAGCAACATGGCATCAGAGAGCCCCTGACCTCGAAATAGAAGATCCTCAGATCCTGGTATTGTGACATAATATTAAGAATAAAGTTTTTTTGCATTTATATTGCATTATGAACTCCACAGCACGGCGGCGAAAATTGCTTCGGCCCCGGGCCCTCCTTGACTCCTGCTTGTTGCTATACACTGGGGTTCTGCAGAGGTGGCAATTGCACCCCTTCTCTTTGTGTTTTAGTATAGTAGTTATATTCTTGTATATAGGGGCAGACAGTGTATACTATGTATACTTCCAGATTATCAATAACCAAAGGGGCGGAAACATTTTTCGACCACCCCGGGCGCCACAAACAGTTGCTACGCCGCTGGCTGTGCTGCACACCCGCGGCACTATTCTGGCACTGAATTCCAGGGGGGGGCCCCGAAAAATTTCTTGCACCAGGGCCCACTACAGTCTGGGTCCGCCCCTGCTGAGCACACAGTAAAATACTCGCTTGACTCAGGTATCTGAGTCTCATCAGCATCATTATCTCCATCAGGGCCGGCATCAGCACCCGGCATACCCGGGCAAGTGCCGGTTTCCTGAGCAGCTGGAGGGGCCCACTGGCCATCAGGGACAGGCAGCCCTGATGGTCAGGGGCCCATCAGGGACAGGCAGCTCTAACAATGAGGGGCCCATCAGGGACTCAGCAGCTGAGTGCTGCCACAGTGCTGCCCAAGCGCATGGCTAATTTGCATGCAATGCAAATTAGCCATGTGCTGACTCCCAGGGATGTGGAGCTTTCTTCCTGCATGTCTGCAGCAGTGATGAGTTATCACCCTAAAACCTCATCAGCAACCTGCAGCTGAAAAAAAGCACATACCAGAGGGGATAGCATCTGAAGAGGACAGAGCCACGGGGGAGTGGAGAGAAGGTGAGTATGCACAATTATTTTTAATTTACTGTGTGCAGCATGATGGGGGATTATATGTAGCAAGATGAAGCCAGGGGACAATTATAGCAGGAAGAGAACCACCATCATATATATTATCTGGAGGCTGCTACTGAGCTATAGAGGCTTTTCTTGGCTATAGACGCTGCTGCTGGACTATATGGAGGCTACTGCGGTCCATGGAGGCTGTTCTGGGCTATAGAAGCTGCATCTGGGCTATGGAGGCTGCTGCTGGGCTATGAAGGCTGTGCTGAGCTACAGTGCCTACAAGTAGTATTCAACCCCCTGCAGATTTAGCTGGTTGACACATGCGGAATTAACTTGGCATTGTGACATTTGGACTGTAGATCAGCCTGGAAGTGGGAAATGCACTGCAGCCAAAAAGATTTTTTAATTTTTTTTTTTTTTTTTTTTAAAGCGTTAAAAGTTAATTCAGAGGGTCATTTATTATTCAACCCCTCAAACCACCAGCATTCTGTTTGGTCCCCCTAAAGTATTAAGAAGTAGTTCAGGCACAAAGAACAATGAGCTTCACATGTGTGGATTAATTATCTCTTTTGCCAGCCTTTTCTGACTATTTAAGACCCTCCCCAAACTTGTGAACAGCACTCATACATGGTCAACATGGGAAAGACAAAGGAGCATTCCAAGGCCATCAGAGACAAGATCGTGGAGGGTCACAAGGTTGGCAAGTTGTACAAAACCCTTTCCAAGGAGTTAGGCCTACTTGTCTCCACTGTTGGGAGCATCATCCGGAAGTGGAAGGCTTAAGGAACTACTGTTAGCCTTCCAATGCCTGGACAGCCTTTGAAAGTTTCCTCCCGTGCCGAGGCCAGGCTTGTCCGAAGAGTCCAGGCTAACCCAAGGACAACAAGGAAAGAGCTCCGGGAAGATCTCATGGCAGTGGGGACATTGGTTTTAGTCAATACCATAAGTAACGTACTCCACCGCAATGGTCTCCGTTCCAGACGAGCCTGTAAGGTACCTTTACTTTCAAAGCGTCATGTCAAGGCTCGTCTACAGTTTGCTCATGATCACTTGGAGGACTCTGAGACAGACTGGTTCAAGGTTCTATAGTCTGATGAGACCAAGATCGAGATCTTTGGTTCCAACCACACACGTGACGTTTGGAGACTGGATGGCACTGCATACGACCCCAAGAATACCATCCCTACAGTCAAGCATGGTGGTGGCAGCATCATGCTGTGGGGCTGTTTCTCAGCCAAGGGGCCTGGCCATCTGGTCCGCATCCATGGGAAGATGGATAGCACAGCCTACCTGGAGATTTTGGCCAAGAACCTCTGCTCCTCCATCAAGGATCTTAAGATGGGTCGTAATTTCATCTTCCAACAAGACAACGACCCAAAGCACACAGCCAAGAAGACCAAGGCCTGCTTCAAGAGGGAAAAAATCAAGGTGATGGAGTGGCCTTGACGGGGCAATTTAACTCTTCCACTCCTCCACTGGTCACTCCAAATCAGACTATGAACATATGGTACCAGATAAGAGTAAATCAGATGGAGAATCTGGTTCAAACTTATTATGTTCGTTGCTTTATTAAGCAATGGCAAGATATACACAGCAACTGAACTACATATCCGGGTACACCATCTTTTATAGTCCAGAAGATAAGCATGTAAATGTCCAAAACGGGGTGTATTTATGCTAAGAGTTTAGGTGGCATTACGTTAATATCTATTTGTTAGTAATAAGTAATTCTTTGTCTTTCGTAAGTCCATCCTCCAATCAGTCCAGGTGTCATCTCTTAGCCTCTGGAATACTGCTATCTTCAGTTTTTCACGGCACAGCCTGGCACCAACAAAGCAGGCCTCTCTACTTCAAGGACAACTTGGTACATGGCATCTTGTTCCTTCAGCAGTCTTACATACATCTGCAAAACACCTTGTTTAGAACATATTCATGGATAGGGGGAAGGGAAGCCAAAGGAGAGAGGTGAAAAAGAAGAGAAGGAAAGAATAAGAGAGAGAGAGAGAGGGAGAGAGATAAATAGATATATATATTTATCTTGAGTACATACCTGAACAGAAGAAAAACTTATTGTTCCATTTAATGCTATAAGCCAATATATTAGTTATAAAAGAAAAACAAATATAAAAGTATAAATGACATAGATATATATATATATATACTAGCTGTGAGCCCGATGCAAATGCATCGGGATTCTAGAACGTGCATTAATTTGATTATAGTAGTTAGAGCTGTTAGCCAGATGCAAATGCATCAGGTATGTAAAATATGTTTATTGTTTTTTTAAAGATTTTTAAATAATAATCGCCTCATCAAAAGCAATAATATAAGGAATAGCATTATTATTAGCAGTAATAGCATTATTAATAGCATTATTAGCAGTATTATGAGCATTAAAAGCATAAATAATAGCATTATTAGCATTAATAATAGCATTAATAACATTATTAATAGCATTAATAGCAATATTATTAGCATTAATAGCATTAATAATAGCATTATTAGCATTAGTAATAGCATTAATAACATTATTAATAGCATTAATAGCATTATTATTAGCATTAATAGCATTATTAATAGCATTAATAATAGCATTATTAGCATTAATAATAGCATTAATAACATTATTAATAGCATTAATAGCATTAATAATAGCATTATTAACATTATTAATTGCATTAATAGCATTATTATTAGCATTAATAGCATTAATAATAGCATTATTAGCATTAATAATAGCATTAATAACATTATTAATAGCATTAATAGCATTATTATTAGCATTAATAGCATTAATAATAGCATTAATAACATTATTAATTGCATTAATAGCATTATTATTAGCATTAATAGCATTATTAATAGCATTAATAATAGCATTATTAGCATTAATAATAGCATTAATTACATTATTAATAGCATTATTAGCATTAATAATAGCATTAATAACATTATTAATATCAAAAAGAAACTTTTGAGCAGCACCAAAAACCGGGTGCAAATCTGTCCAACAAGCCACTCCTTGTAATTATATACGAAAAAATGACAGCAGCACTCCAACAAATCTTCAATAGCCTTTAATCGGCCTACAGGGCGACCTGCGACGTTTCAGCCACCACGTGGCTTTTGTCTAGCAACTAGTCTCAGCCCCCTTACTTCCTTTTAAAACCCACACAATTTACATAATGTACATAATAAACACATCAATTACACCCTTTATACCGTCTACACATTATACATTCTGTATGTAGACTTTCCAATACCCCATACCCGACCATTCATTAGTGAAATGTGACATTGATTAAAACATTAACAGTACATCAAAGCTGCTTATTCACATAATGCCTCTTTCATGACCTTAATTGGTTGAATCCTCATCCCAGGTGGTATGATGACAGTTGTACTTGCGGTCTATTTTGGTTATTAGTAGCCCCAACACGTGTATCCCCCTTTCTCACCGCTCTATGGTGCACGCTGCCGAGTCCGTCGCACCGGAAGTGACATTATTCTATGTGCGTCCCGCTTCTATGTTGCTAAGAAGCACAAGAAGCATTGCGGGCGCCATCTTGCTAACGTTCGCGCATGCGCGCTACACTCCGCTGCGGGCTTACAACCCCGAGACCTTCCGGCTGTCACTGCTCCTGGCTACACTGCTAATATCAACTCCAAACCTTTCTATATCACCACTTACAATAACCTCACATAGGTTATGTAAGTTTTTTATAGGTTTTGGGTGCATATATGTTTATTACCTCTAATAGGCTGCATCCCCATTCATTATCACTAGGGGGAGCCAGAACATACATACCAGCACACGTCCCCTCACTAATAGGCCTGCAAACTGCACCATGCTTAGTGCAAGCCAGGGGTCAGCGTACTCCCCCTCATGGCCATTCCAGCTCCCCGGGGACCACACATCTACACCAATCACATTCTGGCATGTACCCCTGTGTTTATAAATACTGCACCACAACCACATATTTTTTCTTTCATTTTTTAATATTTTAATTTTTTAATATTTTTTAATAATGGTGACCAAAAATAATTCTATCTGCATGGCGCTTACATATACAGCCAAACCATGCAAAGGCATTAATCGCAATTCATGCCAAGGAGCATTGAATGAAATACAATTTCTTGGGGTATAATTACATGTATGGGGCACTTCCCATATATGACCGTTTGACACGTCTATCACCCCCCGATGGATTCTTGAGGATTTTCAACCCAAGTGTCGGTGCTGGAAGAAACCAAAACAGGTTATTAGACAGTGCGAGTGTACAAACAGTGACTAGTATCATTTACAGCATTAATCCCCAGAATGAATACGAAACAGATCACATAGCGACTGCCAGCCTATACTCCACGTTCAACCCATTTGGTTTTAACGTATTAAGGCGCCTTATCCACTGTAGTTCTTTTATATGCAACAACTTATTCCTATCACCTCCTCTCCTTATCGCAGGTACCACATCGATAATTCTAAACTTCAGATCCTTTTCGGTATGCTTCATATCCAAAAAATGTTTTGGAACCGGTAGGTCTTTCCTTTTTTGGCGTATCGTGCCCCTATGTTGCCCTATTCTAGTTTTGCATTCAAGTGTGGTTTCACCCACATACCACAATTTACACGGGCATTCCAATAAATAAATGACGTGATCTGTCATACAAGTAGCAAAATGTCGGATTTTAAACACTTCTCCTGTCTGCGGGTGAGAGAATTCTGCCCCCTTCACCATATACGGACAATTCACGCAGGATACGCATGGGTAACAACCCACACGCGTGCCCCGCGTCAAAGTGGGCTGTCTGGACATTTTCAAAGGACCAAAATCAGATCTGGATAACTTATCCTTCAGGTTTTTCCCTCTTTGGAATGAAATTAAAGGCTTAAGTTTAAACTCCTCCACTTCCGGCAAGCACTTCCCTAACATTGACCAGTGCTTAAGAATGATGTTAGAAATGTCCCTAGACTCCTCCCCGTATCTCATTACTAAGGGAATCCTAGTCGGCGTTTTGCCTATAGGTGCAACTTTTTCCTTATTATTTTTCATACGAGCCAAACTATTCTGTAATAGGCCCTTAGGGTAACCCCTTTGAATGAACCTATTGGTAAGACTCTCGAACTTTTTTCCCAACTCCTGCACGTCGCTCACAATTCTATCCACTCTCCTGTATTGCCCCAGGGGGATAGCTTTTTTTAAGGGTTCCGGATGATGGCTGTTATAATGCAACAATTTATTTCGATCACTAGGTTTCGTGTACAATGTGGTTTCTAAACGTCCCTCTTCCAATCTTACCAATACATCCAAAAACTGGATCTCCTTGTTCGAAACTACCTTTGTGAATTTAATAGACCCATCAATAGTATTTAAGAAGGAATGGAACACCTCCAACTCTTCTAACGTGCCTTCCCATAGTACAAATGTATCATCTATATACCTCCACCATTTCAGTACTTTACAAAAATGGCTTGAGGGATAGATGAATCTTTCTTCTAGTACCGTCATCATGGTATTTGCATAAGAGCACCCCATTTTTGCACCCATAGCGGTACCGGACAACTGGAGGTAAAAAGTGTCACCGAATAAGAAATAATTATATTTCAGGGCTACTTCCAATAAATCCACAATGAACTGTTTGGCCTCTGGTGTATAACATGTGCTATCCAATTTAGAGGCTACTGCCCGTAAACCTCTATCGTGGTCAATGGAGGTGTACAAGGATGTGACGTCAAATGATACCAGTATACAATTGCCCACCAATTTTACCCCTTTTAATTTCTCCAAAAAGCTCTTTGTATCCTGAATATAGGACTCCGCTGATGTTGCTATAGGTGACAACACCCTGTCTAAAAATATTCCCAAGTTATTAAATACTGAATTTATGCCCGCTACAATGGGCCTACCCGGGGGCTGTTCAATAGATTTGTGCACCTTCGGGATAGTGTATAGCACTGGGGTTACTGGGTGCTCCATGTACAGAAAATCAACCATGTCTCCGTCTATTACACCTTCTAATTCAGCTTTCCCTAAAATCTTGGATATAATACATTGTATATCGTGTTTTGGGTCTCTCTCTAACTTTTTGTATACTTTCTGGTCATTTAACTGATGGAATACTTCCTTCAAATACATTTGCCTGTCCTGCACCACTACCGCCCCTCCTTTGTCTGCTTGTCTCACAATCAGCTCTTCATTTTTTGCCAACTCAGTTATAGCTACATGTTCCTCCTTCGTTATATTAGGTTTTCTATATATATAGGTGCCCTTATTCTCTAACTCCTTCACATCCCTTTTCACTGCCGCTATGAATGCATCGATGACCGACACATTCTCATCCGGATCAAACTCACTTTTTTTATGTAATTTGAAATCACTCAAACAAAATTCACTTAATTTGGCCTTTGGTAACGCTTTCCTTTTGGAAAACCAATGTTTCAACCTAATCGTCCTAAAAAATGTATACAATTCCACATCCACATTAAACCACTCGACGTGACTGGTGGGGCAAAAATTCAAACCCTTTTCTAATACATTGATTTGGGCCTCATTCAAACTTTTACCCGATATGTTCATTATTAAAGACCGTCCTTCTTCTTGATTGGCTTCTGCCTCCTGTCTCTGTTCTTCTTTTTTGTTGCGCCGGTGGTGCCGTCCTCCCCTTCGTCGTCGACGTGATCTGGGAGAAACAAAGTCAATGGGATTTACATACATTCTCACATCGCTCTTTTTAGTACGTCGGGCCCAACAACCACCTTTCTTTTTCCAACCCGGTTGTGGCTCCTTCTGCCAATTATATACATTCCCGGATTTGTAGTCCTCCATATCTCTTAGCCACTTCACTCGTTTAGTCTCCTCCAACTCTTTTTTTAGTTTTTCCACTTTAGTAATGACAGTCTCCATGAACTTTTTGCAATCATCCTCACTCAAATTTGCCTTTAAGGCTGACACTGTCTCTTTAATGTCGGTCTGCAACCGTGTAATCTCCTCCTGCAAAAATTCCATATTCAACAATATGGTATCCAAAGAATAGCGATCAGACATGGCAGCAAACTTTTCACAGTATACTGCATTTTCCATAAACAATGTTGGTCTCACACCAGACCTTAAACCTCTAGGAATCCGTTTTGATCGATAGTACTGACCCAATGTGGCCACATGGAGCTCCAGGGACACAAGCCTTTTTGAATCGTTCTCATACTTGCGTTTTATATTGACCACAGACGGAGCACTCAGAAAAGCAATATCCTGGTCAGCACCTTTAAGGATCCGTTCCTCATCATCAGGGGAATAATGCATCGCTCCTGGTTCCATTCAAGTAGCACAGGTGCAAATCTCAACAATGGAAATGTATATCAAAAAGAAACTTTTGAGCAGCACCAAAAACCGGGTGCAAATCTGTCCAACAAGCCACTCCTTGTAATTATATACGAAAAAATGACAGCAGCACTCCAACAAATCTTCAATAGCCTTTAATCGGCCTACAGGGCGACCTGCGACGTTTCAGCCACCACGTGGCTTTTGTCTAGCAACTAGTCTCAGCCCCCTTACTTCCTTTTAAAACCCACACAATTTACATAATGTACATAATAAACACATCAATTACACCCTTTATACCGTCTACACATTATACATTCTGTATGTAGACTTTCCAATACCCCATACCCGACCATTCATTAGTGAAATGTGACATTGATTAAAACATTAACAGTACATCAAAGCTGCTTATTCACATAATGCCTCTTTCATGACCTTAATTGGTTGAATCCTCATCCCAGGTGGTATGATGACAGTTGTACTTGCGGTCTATTTTGGTTATTAGTAGCCCCAACACGTGTATCCCCCTTTCTCACCGCTCTATGGTGCACGCTGCCGAGTCCGTCGCACCGGAAGTGACATTATTCTATGTGCGTCCCGCTTCTATGTTGCTACGAAGCACAAGAAGCATTGCGGGCGCCATCTTGCTAACGTTCGCGCATGCGCGCTACACTCCGCTGCGGGCTTACAACCCCGAGACCTTCCGGCTGTCACTGCTCCTGGCTACACTGCTAATATCAACTCCAAACCTTTCTATATCACCACTTACAATAACCTCACATAGGTTATGTAAGTTTTTTATAGGTTTTGGGTGCATATATGTTTATTACCTCTAATAGGCTGCATCCCCATTCATTATCACTAGGGGGAGCCAGAACATACATACCAGCACACGTCCCCTCACTAATAGGCCTGCAAACTGCACCATGCTTAGTGCAAGCCAGGGGGTCAGCGTACTCCCCCTCATGGCCATTCCAGCTCCCCGGGGACCACACATCTACACCAATCACATTCTGGCATGTACCCCTGTGTTTATAAATACTGCACCACAACCACATATTTTTTCTTTCATTTTTTAATATTTTAATTTTTTAATATTTTTTAATAATGGTGACCAAAAATAATTCTATCTGCATGGCGCTTACATATACAGCCAAACCATGCAAAGGCATTAATCGCAATTCATGCCAAGGAGCATTGAATGAAATACAATTTCTTGGGGTATAATTACATGTATGGGGCACTTCCCATATATGACCGTTTGACACGTCTATCACCCCCCGATGGGATTCTTGAGGATTTTCAACCCAAGTGTCGGTGCTGGAAGAAACCACAGGTTATTAGACAGTGCGAGTGTACCATAGAGCGGTGAGAAAGGGGATACACGTGTTGGGGCTACTAATAACCAAAATAGACCGCAAGTACAACTGTCATCATACCACCTGGGATGAGGATTCAACCAATTAAGGTCATGAAAGAGGCATTATGTGAATAAGCAGCTTTGATGTACTGTTAATGTTTTAATCAATGTCACATTTCACTAATGAATGGTCGGGTATGGGGTATTGGAAAGTCTACATACAGAATGTATAATGTGTAGACGGTATAAAGGGTGTAATTGATGTGTTTATTATGTACATTATGTAAATTGTGTGGGTTTTAAAAGGAAGTAAGGGGGCTGAGACTAGTTGCTAGACAAAAGCCACGTGGTGGCTGAAACGTCGCAGGTCGCCCTGTAGGCCGATTAAAGGCTATTGAAGATTTGTTGGAGTGCTGCTGTCATTTTTTCGTATGTAACATTATTAATAGCATTAATTGCATTAATAATAGCATTAATAGCTGTAGTAATAGCATTAATATCATCATTATTATTAGCATTTTTATTTTATATTAATATATTATTAATTATATTTTTTGGTATATTAATTTTTTATTTTAATTAAATTTATTTTATTTTATTATATTTTAATTAGTTAATGTAATTAATATGTTAATTAAATTTTTTTTTTTTGTTATTATTTTTTATTTTATTATTTATTTATTTATTTTTTTTTACAATTTTTATTATTATTAAATTTAGTTATTATTTGTTATTTTAAATGAATTTATTTGTATTAAGATTTTATTTTATTTATTTATTTTATTTATTTTATTATTTATTATTTTATTTATTTATTTTATTATTTATTATTTTATTAAAAAACCGCATCTGCGGCGCGGTTGCGGTAATCCCCATACAAAGTATAGGGGGACTTGCGGCAGGTGCGGCAAAACCGCACTTGCCGCACCTGCCGCAAGTCCCCCTATACTTTGTATTGGGATTACCGCAACCGCGCTGCAAGTGCTCGCACTCAGCCAGCGACTCGCAATGCGGCGCGGTTGCGGTAATCCTTATGGGGATTACCGCAACCGCGCCGCAAGTGCTCGCACTCAGCCAGCGACTCGCAATGCGGCGCGGTTGCGGTAATCCTTATGGGGATTACCGCAACCGCGCCGCAAGTGTTCGCACTCAGCCAGCGACTCGCAATGCGGTAATCCCCATAGAAAGTATAGGGGGACTTGCGGCAGGTGCGGCGACTGAGGTAGCGACTCGCAATGGCCTCGCGGCCATTGCTCGCGCTACACAGCGACTCTCAATGGATCCCCATTGAAAGTATAGAGAGACTTGCGGCAGGTGCGGTGGCTGAGGTAGCGACTCGCAATGGCCTCGCGGCCATTGCTCGCGCTACCTCAGCGGTACATCGCTAATTTTGTGGCCGGGCCTCTGGTTCTATTTTCGGCCAGCGACTCGCAATGGCCGCTTTGCGGCCATTGCTCGCGCGTGGTGACGTCACAGCGTGACATAGCCACGGCGATTTCGGGGGCCGACACGAAAATGCCTACGGCAATTATATAGTAGATACTATCAAATATAGGTAAAAATATATCTTTACCTTGACAATTCCCCCCTAACAAGTAAGTTTTTCACTAAATCTATCCCTAAATTTATTTATAAGGGGTCCTTTGAGACTGTCCATGTGATGGGTAAGGAGACGAATTGGGCTTTTTCAGTCAGACGCCTCAGAAATCTCTTTCCTTGTGAAAGGCACCAAAGCATCTAGACCCCCTACACTGGCTCACATGGAGTTCTCCCCGCTGCACTGTCCCTAATTTAATTCCCTCAACTGCATCTGATGATGGGGGAAATTCTTCGATTGTCTAAAAGAAAGACCCTTGGGTATCTCCCCTAAACTGATACTCCCATCTGTCAATGGATCAGCTTCTTGACAAAAATAAGTACCAGATGAGGCTGCCTTGGTGATAACCTTTTTGTATAGGGGAATGGCACAACAGAGAACCATAGACCCAACCAAGATTTGAGCAACTAGTATCAGACAGGCCTGTTGAAGAAACCCTTTAAGTCCACCCAACCAACTGGAAAAGAAAGATGTATCTACCCCAGCATTAGCTTTTAATTCTGCTGCCAACTTAGTAATTTTCTTTTTTTTAAAGGCTATTATGGTTTTCCCGTTTTCCCCTGAATTTTGCGGGATCTATATACAGCATTCCTCCTCCCCCACCATTCCACAGACCCCGCCCTTTTCAGCTAGGAGCATATCAAGGGCCAACCTGTTTTGAAGAGTCATTCTTCCTTATAATTCATATGGAGTTGATCAACGCTTCTCCTTTTCTTAGTAGTCTCACTGGAAAACTCCGGGTCCCATGGTGAAATTTTGAACTGCATAGCCAATTTAATTAGAGTGCATTGACCTGTTCAGGCATCGGGCAACCTGGATCGGAGCTTACCATCCCCACACAACCAGTAAATACCATACATATATCGTATATGTTGGCTGAGTAAATTTATACTTACAGAGCTGTTTTCATTACAAAATTCCAATTTAAAGGTTCCTACTAACATATTACTGTTGTTGTCGGAGATATAGCATATATAATTGTCCTTCAATATAATTACTCCTTCTGGAATTCTCATCTTCGGCTCCTTGTGGATTAACAGAACATATTCTGGACAGTCAGTTGTATCTCTGCCTTTCAAAAAAATTCATTTAGATTCTACAGTTAAATTAATTTCGCTATTCATTGGCTGTTTTCAGAGTCCAATCCGTCGAAGGGGAAAGAAACCTCAAACATATTAGAAACAGCCTGGGGAATTGTGTATCAGGTTTACACTATTAGTAATATATAACCTTAAAGGTATAAGACTTATTCTCCCTTGAACATTTTATCATATACTACTATCATTATGGAGGGCATACAAAAGGATATAAACTTCTTAAATATCTGCAAATAAGCACAGTTATCCACATGAGAAAAATACACAACAAAAATCATAACCCATTGATTTGTAAAGAGAAAGTACATAAGAACAAAAACATGAGATATACAGCCCTTTGACGATTGACCTGACCACTCATAATAGTCAAACAGATATAATAATATCAGACAATATAATTACACTTTAAACAATATAAATTTTCTGGTCATCATAATGGGAGACCCAGACAATGGGGTTTAGGGCACTGCCCTCCGGAGGTCACACTAGGTACTACAAGTTTGTAGACACCGCCCCCTCCGCTTATAAACCCCTACCGCAGGGAACATCCTCAGTTTTAAACTTAGTGTGCTCGGAGGATCACGCTTTGCTTGCACTTCACTGCATTCTCACTACTTACGTGATGGCGTCTGAAGACAAGGTAATAAGGTCCCAGTCGGGACCGGTGACAGCCTCCCCGCTCACCCTTAGTGGCACACGCTGGTGGAGGTACCGGAGGGCCTAGGGCCTGGACACCTGGTGTTCTCCCGGTACGCTGTTACACTCCTCTCCATCCCTCTCTGGGGGGGCTCTGGTGAGTGGGAGATGGGAGCCTTGCACAGCTCCGCTCCGTCCGAGGCCTCCCTAAATGGTGCTTACAGACCGGACTGGAGCCAGCCCAGTCCGAGGCCTCCCTAAATGGTGCTTACACTCCGGACTGGGCTGAGCGGCCCAGTCTGAGGCCTCCCTAAATGGTGCTTACACTCCAGACTGGTGCTGCACCCCCGTCCGAGGCCTCCCTAAATGGTGCTTACAGACCGGACCGGCACTGAGGCACTCTGTGTCTCCTGTGTGCCTGGGGGTAGTGTCTGGCACTTTATGTGTTTCATGACGCTCAGACCGCGCGTTGCCCTCGGGCCCGCGGTTCTGCGGGTGTACCCTGTGCTGGGTCACCCTGGCTGACCGCCCTGTGTGTCACAGGGGCTGAGGCCGTAGGCTGCGGATGGGTGACATGTATTTGCAGTCTGTGTACAATGTTTTTTACACTGTTTCCCGCCCTGCGGGCTCCAGCTCCCTCATGAGGAGGATGCTTGGAGGATGGGATGCAGCCCGTGCGGTGACGTCACCGCGGGCGTGTGTGTGTGTTTCCCGCGTGTCTTCGGCGCCGCCCACAGTTTCTCTGTCGGCGGCCATCTTTACCCTCACTTCCCGGCTGGGAACTGTATGCAGCGTGCGTCTGCACTCCAAGAGGGGAGACCGGAAGACGGCGCGGAGGTCACACACACACACCGCTCCCTCATACCGCTTTACAGCGGTCGGTAAGCCACCGGGATACCCGGTTCTATTGTCTGCAATTTGGCTTATCTACCCCTACTGTGGCCATGTCCTCAGCTGGGAAGCGTGCTGCTAAGGCGGCCGAGACCACCGTTACATGTGCTACGTGCAATGGAACACTGGTGGAGGGGTCCTGCAATAACTGTGGACGCCCAGAGGCCCGGGCTGCAACTACTGGGTCAGCAACCCCGGTGCTATACCCCGAGGTTCAGGTGATCTCAGGGCCTTGGGAGACTCAGAACAGGATCAATGAATCTCTGTTGTCTCAGCTGTCCTCCATGTCGCAATCCCTGGAGGCACTTAATAGGAGACTGGCTAGCCCAGCTACTCCTTCCAGTTACCCCCGGGTGTCTCCCTCTTCTGCTGTGAGACCCCTTAAGCGGGCTCGTCGTGAGGCTTCACCCGAGCTCCAGACTCTCTCTGAGGAGGAGCGTTCCTCTGATGGTGAGGAAGATGATGGGGGTTCGACTTTCGGGTCTGTATCTGTGTCTGAACCACCAGATGGGGTGGAGGATCTGGTGTCCTCTACCAACGAGACCTTACGTCTCGTGACACCCCCTGAGGAGGTGACGGTGCACCCGAAGGAGGTCTATCAATGGCTGCGGCCGGAGGCTAGACCAAGTGGCTCCTTTATGGACCATACTAATTTTGGAAGGGTGATTAGAGCCCCCAGGTTACATCCTGGGCGGCGTTATGTCCGCAAACCCAAGGACAATCGCTTCCCCTTTCCCCAGGAGGTGCTTCAGGAGTGGTCGCAGTCCCCGAAGGTGGATGCTTCCATGACCAGGATTGCTGCACGCTCCCTTTTCTCTGCCTCTGATAGCTCCTCATTGAAGGATGCTACTGATAGACAGGTCGAGCAACTCGCCAAGTCTTCCTATGAGGCGGTGGGGTCGTCATTTGCCCCTAACTTTGCCACGGTCTGGACCTTACAAGCGATCACTCCCTGCTTGGATGGTATCACTGACCTGGCAAGGTCCAGTCCAGAGGTCCTGGCACTTACCGAAAGGGCGAGGGCCTATGCGGACTACGCCAGAACGGCGACTCTGGAAACTGCCACTCGCTCAGCTGTGGCTTCGGCCAATGCTATAGCGATCCGCAGGTTGTTGTGGCTGCGTCTTTGGGACTCAGATGCCACATCTAAGAAGATTCTGCAGAATCTTCCGTTCTCTGGTGACAGGCTTTTTGGCACAGAGCTGGACAAGCTAATTAAGGATTCTGCTGAGTCTAAAATACCGCAGAATAAACCTAAGCCACGGTATACCGTTAAGAGGAACCCAAAACAGTGGTCCTTTCGGTCCAGCTCACAGTCATCAGCACCGTCCGCTCGCACGGACCGAGGGGGCAAGCCCGCTTCTCAGTGGCGCTCTAAGAGTCGTCCAAAGAAGCCGGCGGGGGCAGCAGCTGCCACCCCCAAACCCGCCTCTACATGACTCGCTCTCTCTTCCTGCCTCCCCACAGGTGGGGGGCCGCTTGTCTCGCTTTCAGGACGAGTGGCTACTTCACGTTCCAGATCAGTGGGTTCGAGACGTGGTCTCGCGAGGTTACAGGATAGAGCTGACGTCAAAACCGATATCCCGATTCCATCGGTCGGTCCCCTCCCCAGAAAAAGCTCAGGCCTTTTCTTTGGTGTTGGAGGGACTCCGCAGAGACGGAGTGGTGGTCCCGGTGCCTTCCGGGGAGAGGTTCAGGGGTTTTTACTCCAACCTCTTTATCGTCCCAAAGAAGGACGGATCCTTCCGCCCGGTTCTGGACCTGAAGTTGTTCAACCGCCACGTGCTGGTTCGGAAGTTCCGTATGGAATCACTGCGCTCAGTGATCGCGGCTGTGTCACAGGGGGACTTCTTGGCGTCCATAGATATCAGAGACGCTTACCTTCACGTGCCCATTGCACCGGCTCACCAGCGATGGTTGAGATTTGCAGTGGGGGAGGAACACTTCCAATTTGTGGCGCTGCCGTTCGGCTTGGCCTCGGCACCGCGGGTGTTCACAAAAGTGATGGCCTCTATGATGGCTCTCCTGCACGTGCAGGGCCATGCCGTCATTCCCTATTTGGACGACCTGCTGGTCAGGGCGCCATCGGAACACCTCTGTCAAGCGAGCCTGGATGTGACCATGCGGTCTCTGGAACAATTCGGTTGGCTCCTCAATGTTCAGAAGTCAACCTTGGTTCCGACCCAGTCCTTGACTTATTTGGGCATGGACTTCAACACGTCCTCAGCCCTGGTGTCTCTGCCACATTCCAAACAGGTGGCGATCCGATCGGGAGTACAAGCAGTGCTCCTGTCACCACAATCATCCCTTCGTGGGTTGATGAAGCTGGTGGGTCGCATGGTGGCGGCGATAGAGGCGGTGCCGTTTGCACAATTTCGCCTCCGTCCTCTCCAGCTGGAGATCCTACGCAGGTGGGACAAGAGGACGATCTCGCTGAATCGGCTGGTGACACTGTCACAACCGACCCGAGATTCCCTGCAGTGGTGGCTTCAACCACATCACTTGTCGCGGGGCCGGTCCTTCATAAAACCGTCTTGGTTAGTGGTGACCACCGACGCCAGTCTGAAGGGCTGGGGTGCGGTGTTCTTACACCACAGGGCCCAAGGCCTCTGGACTCTGTCGGAGTCGGCATTACAGATCAACGTGCTGGAGATCATGGCGATCTATTTAGCACTCCTGGCTTTTCAGAGATTCCTCTCAGGACAACCCATCCGGGTTCAGTCCGACAATGCGACGGCCGTCGCTTATATAAATCATCAAGGAGGAACCAGGAGTGCGGAGGCTCTGGCCGCAGTCCACCGCATCCTATCCTGGGCGGAGGACAACAACTGCCTGATCTCCGCAGTTCACATCCCAGGGGTCGAAAACTGGGAGGCCGACTATCTGAGCAGGCAGGGGATGGACGCCGGAGAGTGGGCCCTTCATCCAGACGTCTTTCGGGACATCTGCAGCAGATGGGGCACTCCGGACGTGGATCTGATGGCCTCACGGCTGAATCATCAGGTTCCGCAATACATGGCGAGGTCATGGGACCCCCAGTCGTTGGGAGCGGACGCCCTGATCTTGACTTGGTCCAGATTCAATCTACCATATGTGTTCCCTCCTCTGGCTCTGATTCCCAGGGTGCTGTGGAAAATCAGGTCGGAATGCAGGGTAGCCATTCTAGTGGCTCCAGACTGGCCCAGGAGGTCCTGGTATCCGGACCTGTGGCAACTGTCAGGCGGACACAGGTGGGCTCTTCCAGAACGCGCAGATCTTCTCGCGCAAGGCCCATTCTTCCACCTCAATTCCAAGGCCCTCAGATTGACTGCATGGCTCTTGAGGCCTGGCTGCTGACATCCAGGGGGTTCTCCCCTACAGTGGTTGCCACTATGAATCGGGCTAGAAAGCCAGTTTCCAGGAAAATGTACCACAGGACGTGGAAAATCTTTTTTACCTGGTGTGCCTCTGGGGCCGGTCCCCGTGGCCCTTGTCCATCCCGACATTGTTGGCATTCCTACAGTCGGGTTTGGAGTTGGGATTATCCCTTGGCTCCTTAAAGGGTCAGGTCTCAGCACTTTCTGTGCTGTTTGACAGACGATTGGCGCTTCTCCCGAAGGTCCGTCAATTTCTGCAGGGGGTGTCGCGGATGGTTCCACCCTACAAAAGACCTCTGGATCCGTGGGACCTTAACATGGTCCTGGCGGCATTGCAAAAACCGCCATTTGAGCCTCTGAGGGAGGTTTCCCTTTCTCGTCTGTCCCAGAAGGTGGCTTTTCTGGTGGCGATTACATCTCTGAGGAGGGTCTCAGAATTGGCTGCACTATCGTGCAAGTCTCCCTTTCTGGTGGTTCACCAAGACAAGGTGGTGTTGCGTCCACGGCCGGAATTCTTGCCAAAGGTGGTTTCAATGTTTCACCTGAACCAGGAGATTGTTCTCCCATCATTTTGCCCCGCTCCCGTTCATCAGGTTGAGCGCGACCTCCATACTCTGGATCTCGTGAGAGCTATACGCATTTATGTGTCCAGAACCGCCTCCTTTAGGAGTTCGGATTCTTTGTTTGTTCTTATGACAGGTCGCTGTAAGGGGTCCGCGGCTTCAAAGTCAACCTTAGCCAGGTGGATTAAGGCTTCCATTCAAGAGGCTTACCGGTCTTCTGGTTTGCCTCTCCCGGTGGGATTGAAGGCTCACTCTACCAGAGCCGTAGGTGCCTCATGGGCCTTGCGACATAGAGCATCTGCTCTACAGGTGTGTCAGGCGGCCACTTGGTCCAGCCTACACACTTTCTCTAAGCACTATATGGTGCATGCCCATGCCTCTGCGGATGCAAATTTGGGCAGGCGGGTTCTACAGGCGGCGGTTGCCCACCTTTAAAAGGGAACCATGTTATCCGTCTTGTTGAGGAACTCTTCCCGCCCTGGGGTATTGCTTTAGGACATCCCCATTGTCTGGGTCTCCCATTATGATGACCAGAAAAAAGAGAATTTTGTTTACGTACCGTAAATTCTTTTTTCTTTAATCATCAATGGGAGACCCAGTACCCACCCAGTTGTTCCTTTGCATGTTTTGCATTGGCCCTGTTCTCTGTTGAGACAGTGTTTGCCGGGTTGTTGAACCGTTTGTGCACGGCATTCTTCCCGATGTTTCGGGTGTGGTTTATTTTCCTCCTCGCAGCTTGTAGACCAAACTGAGGATGTTCCCTGCGGTAGGGGTTTATAAGCGGAGGGGGCGGTGTCTACAAACTTGTAGTACCTAGTGTGACCTCCGGAGGGCAGTGCCCTAAACCCCATTGTCTGGGTCTCCCATTGATGATTAAAGAAAAAAGAATTTACGGTACGTAAACAAAATTCTCTTTATACTTATCAATGGTCATCCAACTTTCCTAAAAGACAGATCAAAGGGAAATAACAAAACAGCATAGCAAAAAGCATACAGCTATTCACTTGTCATAATATGATTAGTATACAGTTAAGCAGGCAAGAACCACATTATTTACTCATTTATTTACTTACTCTACTTAATAGCATTTTAACCAGTATATATTTGACATCTATAATACCTTGGATAGAAGAAAGAGATTTACACATATATTAGGACAATTTTTATACAGTTTTCTTGGTTTCCTTGTCCGCTCACTATTTGCAATTTCCAAACCCATGGAGCGATCGCCGCTCGAAGCCCGTACCTTTCTGAGTTGTGTTGTGCGCAGGAATAATGCAGGATAGTATACACAGCTTACCTGTACCAGGAGCGAACTAGGAGGTACTCACCCGATCTCACCCGTGACCTATTTTGAGGCGTAAAGTGAGGCCAAGCAGAATCCAGTCTAACCTTTGCTGATAAGAGACATCATGGCCTGCCCTGTCCACTCTCACGACTCCTAGTTTAACACTGTTAGTGGTTCGGTCAGTCTCTATAAGGCAGTCGACTATAGAGAGAGCTCAGGCCGCCAGACGCAATCCGGCTGGGATGGGGCAACCACCCGCCACTACCTTTCCTACCTTTTGTGGTAGCTTGCCTTCTACCTCCGAGAGGACAGGACACCTGTGGTGATTGTCAGTGTGATTATACCATCCTAGACTGATAACATGGTGTCTACCTCACCGTGATTTACCAATACTGCATTTAGTAGGCTTACCGTATTGTTAAGGAATTCTTCAACCGGAAATCGCTCCATTCGCTCAGAAAGTGCAAGTCAGAACCAAACATTCTGATTACCTCATGCGAGGATTCTACCTGCGTCCAATGTAAGAAATCATATCTCCTATACCTGAAAAACAATTCAAAAATCTATTAATATCAAAGATCAGAAAATTCTTATTCAACATTATAATTATAATTTTCTGCTAGTTATTTTGAATATATTTCTATTACTGGACAATAAATGGTAGAAAATACTACATGGGCGCTGTACATCAGAGCAGACATATGTAACATCACCTTTAATTCAAAATTCCTGCTATCAGCATTTTCTCTAGAAAGCCTCCGATAACGGACTACAAGAAATATTCTCACACAGTGGGAACAAAGGCTGCTCTGATAGAAAGAATTTAAGGAGGTGTGGAGGAGTGGTTAACTCCCTTCCATATTTTCAAATCCTTTGGCCTTGATATACCTACAAAATGTCCATAAAGAATACACTCAGAAATATCAGTTCACCTTCCCACAGCATTAATATATATATTATTTCCCCTTGGGCGCTCAGTATATTAATCTTCCCTCTAGGTAGCTTAATTTTTGAAAGGCCTGAATCATAAGAATATATTTGAGGATATCTTTGTTATCCTGATATTACGTCTTATATTTCAGCATATTACAGTTTACACAAACCTTTGTAAGATAATTTGAATACAAGAGAGTCCTAATTACAGCTTCATTTAATACTATATATATTAGTTATATCTCCCTAAAGCAGTTAAATCTACCTGGCGTCATACACACACACGCATCAGCATTGGTCTAGGACACTGGTCAAATTATTCCTAGACACAGGTTTAGCTACTTGAATCCCAGGGCAAACCAGGCATCCCCAGGGATTGACTCCTCAGCACATATTCTACAGGTGACCAGCCGCTCCCAGGTCTGCCATCACAGGTCCAGACCTCCAGAACAGCTACTGCACCAGAACACACCATCGCAAGTAACTTCAGGTTTAACCCGTCTTCCCCACTGGAGGGGCTACAAGAGCCTCAGTCTTCTAACCTCATATCTCTATACACAAGAGCTAGGCACTACTTTTAGTACACATGCATACACACCTTTTTTTTTTTTTTTTTTTTTTTTTTTTTTCGTATAAATCAATAAAAATCTGATTATTATTATTGCATCTAATATTAGGCATTATTTTTAGTATTCAACTACCATAAATGTGAAAAATTCATTCTTGCCATTCAGGATCCTTGGAAATATGGATAAGATTCCAGTGTGCATGTCACAGTGTGCAGATTCCACCCTTCACTCCCTCCTCCCAACACAGGCAGCTTCTACAAGGTTACACGCACAGCTATTTAGATAAGGAATTCAATAGAAAAAAGAAATCTTTCTCTCCCAAACTGAGCTCACAAATTTGATTAACTGTTTCACACTTGTAGCTATATACAACTAACAATTCTAGCCATTATCTGAGACCCCGTAGCTTAATATCTAACTTTTCATTTATTCTTTATCACTTCAAGAACTTTCCATGACAGGAAAAATAGTAAAATATATTGATAGACGGACCGTGAACAGAGTGTAGTGACAGTCGGCATGACTTCAATGAAACAGAATAATCTCCATAAGATTATATACACTTTACCCTAATTTACCCTAACCACTCTGGAGCTAGAAACACACCCACACATCCGGGGACCCCGCGCCGCCATTATAGGGTGGTGGCTGGGATGGCGTATTTACCAACAAAGGCACGGCGGCCATTTTACATTGTATAAAATTATTGTTAGGAAGCAGCTTATAACTAAACACAGGCTCTGCATCATCTTTTCCCCTTTCTCCATCTATTTCTCTTCATTCCTCACTTTTCAGACTACGTGCAACCCGTAAATAAGCTTGTGCCTGATCTAGCAGCCCTTGATCTTTCAGCTTGCCTTTTTCTCTCTGGATGAGATTATTTCATATAGACGGCTGCAATCTCCTTGACAAAGCAATTCTACGTACTTGTATAACTTTTTCACATTCTTAACAGCCTGCTTGCCTTCCCGTGATTCTACCAATTCCTTCATTTCCACAGCATCCTCATCTAACTTATAGGGTACGTTTTTTTTTTTCCGCTTTAGGAGACGCAATCATGACGCACAGAATACTACGGCCTGCTGCAGCTCAGTCCGCTGACAGCGACAATCAACACTGTGCCCCTAAAGCGTGGCACGGCTCTTCACGCTTACTCCAAGCGTGGCACGGCTCATCACGCTTACTCCAAGCGTGGCACGGCTCATCACGCTTACTCCAAGCGTGGCACGGCTCTTCACGCTTACTCCAAGCGTGGCACGGCTCATCACGCTTACTCCAAGCGTGGCATGGCTCTTCACGCTTACTATATTTTGCCCCTAGGCTAGACACCAGTGCTTACAGATTGTCCTGTCACGATATTCCAACCGGGAGGCAGTCTCCTCTCCCAAAATATAGGTGCCCAAACACCTTAGTCATGTGCAGATATAATAATGTCTCCTATTTTCCTATCTACACCGTCCCCAATCTATACCCTTCTCAGTATCTCACAGTGTCTCTAGATTGGAATTTGAACAATGCAGTTGAACAACAGTCACGGGCCATAAAATTACACCTCAGTTCACAAGCTAACAGCAGGCACAGAAAGGGTTAATTTGCAAGTGAGGAATGAATGATGACCGTGGAGGAGGCGTGGTGCATGAGCGAGCACGTGCACAAGGCAATATATCTCGCGTTGCTGGTTCGGAACATAGCTCTGGATCACGCTTAGTCTCACCACTCGACCGGTCACCCCCCTAGACCCAAAGGACACCCCAGACTTAACCAATATCGGCTGAAACACTGTAAGGGCGACACACATATGAATGCGATCTCCACTTACCGTGTTTGGAGGTCGACCAGGGGTCAGCCAATACGGGCGTCATCCAGGGGCATCCGGGCACGGGTCCGTGGGGGTCGCGGATCACTGGCTATGTCCCATCTGGGTCGCCAATTGACGGGGCAATTTAACTCTTCCACTCCTCCACCGGTCACTCCAAATCAGACTATGAACATATGGTACCAGATAAGAGTAAATCAGATGGAGAATCTGGTTCAAACTTATTATGTTCGTTGCTTTATTAAGCAATGGCAAGATATACACAGCAACTGAACTACATATCCGGGTACACCATCTTTTATAGTCCAGAAGATAAGCATGTAAATGTCCAAAACGGGTGGTATTTATGCTAAGAGTTTAGGTGGGATTACGTTAATATCTATTTGTTAGTAATAAGTAATTCTTTGTCTTTTGTAAGTCCATCCTCCAATCAGTCCAGGTGTCATCTCTTAGCCTCTGGAATACTGCTATCTTCAGTTTCTCACGGCACAGCCTGGCACCAACAAAGCAGGCCTCTCTACTTCAAGGACAACTTGGTACATGGCATCTTGTTCCTTCAGCAGTCTTACATACATCTGCAAAACACCTTGTTTAGAACATATTCATGGATAGGGGGAAGGGAAGCCAAAGGAGAGAGGTGAAAAAGAAGAGAAGGAAAGAATAAGAGAGAGAGAGAGAGGGAGAGAAATAAATAGATATATATATATATTTATCTTGAGTACATACCTGAACAGAAGAAAAACTTATTGTTCCATTTAATGCTATAAGCCAATATATTAGTTATAAAAGAAAAACAAATATAAAAGTATAAATGACATAGATATATATATATATATACTATCAAATATAGGTAAAAATATATCTTTACCTTGACAGCCTAGTCAGTCTCCTGACCTTAACCCAATTGAAAACTTGTGGAAGGAGCTCAAGATTAAAGTCCACATGAGACACCCAAAGAACCTTGATAACTTGGAGAAGATATGCATGGAGGAGTGGGCCAAGATAACTCCAGAGACCTGTGCCAGCCTGATCAGGTCTTATAAAACACGATTATTAGCTGTAATTGCAAACAAGGGTTATTCCACAAAATATTAAACCTAGGGGTTGAATAATAATTGACCCACACTTTTATGTTTAAAATTTATTAAAATTCAACTGAGCAACATAACTTTTTGGTTTGTAAGATTTATGCTTCTGTTAATAAATCCTACTCTCGTTTGCAGTTTGAAGGCTCTAACGTATTTGCATCTTATCAAACCAACTAAATCTGCAGGGGGTTGAATACTACTTGTAGGCACTGTATATGGGAGCTGCTGCTAGCTTATGGAAGCTGTGCTGGGTTATATGGAGGCTGCTTCTGGGCAATATGAAGGCTGTGCTGTGTTGTATATATTATTTTAAGGCTGTGATGTATATATCAAGTGGAGGCTGTGTTGTATATCTTATTTGGAGGCTGTGCTGTATTTATGATATGGAAGCTGTGCTGTATATATCATATGGATGTTGTGCTGGGCTACATATATATCAGGAGACTGCTGCTGTGTTGAATATAATATGTGGAGGTTGTGCTGTATATATAATATGGATGTTGTGTTGTGCTGTATATATAACATGGAGGCTGGGCTAAGCTATATTTATTATTTGGAGGCTGTGTTTGTCTGTATATATTATTTGGAGGCTGCTACTGGGCTGCCACTGCCTCCAAATAATATATACAGCCCAGCACAGCCTCTAAATATATACAGCCTGCAGCCTCTATATTATATTATATATACAGCCCAGCAGCAGCCTCTATATTATATATACAGTCTAGCAGTCTCCATATTATACATTGATGCCAGCAGCTTCTATATTATATATGCAACCCTGCACAGCCTCAATATTATATTATATATACAGTCCACCCAGGAGCCTTTATATTATATATACACAGCCTGCAGCTTCTATATTATATTCATGAATCGTGGTATATGATAAATGGGCCTACTGAGACTGTTTCGCCCCGAGCCCACAAAAACCTGAAGCCGGCCCTGATCTCCACCATCTCCACCACCAGTGGTTAACATCTGGGGATGAAGGTCTACATTATGCTTGGACCCTACTTTGTCTGGCCCCAGATCCAACTCCAAACATTTTGGGCATCATTGCAGATCATTTCCTCCTCAAGACTTTGTGAATCTTTGGATCAGACCTCTGATACCCATGCAATAGTATGAGTGAACTGCTCTGCAAACTCTCCCATCTGTGGTACCCCACAGTCAGTAGAGTGGCCGGAGAGTTGTGACACATATGGAAACATCAGTGATTGAGGTGCCACCTCTGAGGACAAGACTGTTTGTGATATTGAAGCTGAAGTGGAGGAGAGGCCACTTGATGCAGAGCTTGACATCCACTGTAGCACAATGTGAGGTTCTCAGACTTTTTTGCCATATCTGCTGTCATTTTTGTTTTGAATCTAGTTTTTTCCATCGACCAACTTGCTTCCTGTACATCTCTGATTTTCCAGAAGAAGAGGCTGGCATGCTCTGAAACACGTAGAAATAAATCGCATATGATTTTTATAATAAACATCATGAAGATTAAAGTTATGGCGGTTAAGATTCCGGGCACCACGCTGGATAGACCATCCGCTCACACAGCACAGAGCAACAGGCCAAAGCAGCCAAGTTCAGGTCAAGACAGTGGTGATGCTCCCTCCAGTGGCAGGTAACAAGTACATTCAATCGTTAAGTAGGAGACAGAGGGGCAATCACCCATGTAGTCTTCAAATGCTTTTATTAATCACTGGGGACATCATATGGCTAGATGGTGTAGTGGGGGTGGGGAGGGGAGCAAGAGACACTGGACGACATCGCCGCATTGCACCTAGTTGGTGCTTCTACGGGTCCACAGATCATGTTCTCCAGCCCCTCCTTAAATGCAAGTGGGTGGGGGACATAATTAAAAACAGGTATTTAAAACCAAGTCACAGAATGTTTTCATCTAGACAGGTTCTACAATCAATAAGTTCAAAAACAGCAAATACAAGAGAATAAGAGATTGTAAGAATATTTAGACAACCTTATGTGTTGTCTTCTACAAGAAAATAGCTAAATCAATTCTGTCATTAAGGCCACTAACCTCCTGAGCTTTCATTTGCAGAATCTTCCTGGATTCAGAACTGAGGAATTTTTTGTGTAATTCTCCTACTTGGAGCAAGGGTAGAACTCTTTCAAGCCTAACAAATGATAATGTTGTGGGGTTTCCCACATGGCAATCTCTTATATGTTTAATCAGGCAGGGTGAGCCTTTACCAGAATTGATAGACTTAAAATGTTCTTTAAACCGAACATAAACCGGTCGGATGGTCTTGCCTATATAGTACAGGCCACAAGGGCAAAATACTACATATACTACAAATTTGGCCTTACAAGAAATGAACTGACTCACATTGTGCCACCTATCTCCTATTCGAATAGGATTTGAGGTTAAATGGAAGCAACAATATGGACAAGTCCCCCATTTGTGGTTCCCCACAGGTCCTGTTTGATTCAACCTCGTCTTTTTGGGTGTTAATCCATTTCTAATAAGGATATCTCTCAGATGATTACACCTTCTATGGTTGATCAGTGGTCTTTGAGTGACCATTTCTGAGAGAGTCTTATCCCCTTCTAGAATGTTTCAAAATAGTCGATCTGATCATCTTATTCATCGGACCAAACTTGAAGTTGAATACAAACCATCTCTCCCCTGTTCTTTTCGGGGGTTGAGAAACTCTTGTGGACTTAGAACCGTGGCAGGGGATCAAAGATCTACGACCTCCAGGGTCAGTTGGATCCAGAGAGGAGCCAAAGGCTTTACTGTGTGCCGCATCCAACAAGATTGGGTGATAAACCCTGGTCAGAAATCTATCCCTGAGATCTGAAATTTGTGATTCAAGTCTCATGGTGTCATTGTTGATTCTTTTAAATCTCAGAAACTGACTGTAAGGAAGGGAATATCTAACATGGTATGGGTGGGTACTGTCATAGCACAAGAGAGCATTCTTTGCTATGGCTTTCCTGAAGACCTCTCTTTGAATCTTACCATTGACAATATTTAACTTGACATCAACGAATTCCAAAGTATTCTCACCAAACACTGATGTGAATTTCATGTTAAAAGTGTTTGTATTGTTAAGGTGATCCACAAAAAGTAAGAATTTTTCAGCTGAACCATCCCATACCATGAATATATCATCAACAAACCTTATGTACTTTTTGACATTTTTTAAGAAATGATTGGAAGAGTGGTAGACACATCTGTCCTCAAAAATTGCCAAAAACAAGTTGGCCAATGAACACACTACAGGGGTACCTATAGCAGTACCCCCCACTCGCAAATATCAGTTCTCAAGGAACTTAAAGGAATTATGTTTGAGGATAAACAAGAGACCACCACAAATCAATAGTCCTTGTTGGTTGGTTTGAATTATCGAGGACCTCTCTGACCGAAGCCACCCCCAAATCCTGAGGGATGCGGGTTTATAGGCTTTCCACGTCAATAAAGATGAGGTTAAAGCCCAGCTGCCACTCAAAGTCATCAAGGGAATTCACAATTTGGTTGGAATTCCTAGATGTCAAGTTGAATATTGTTTCTGAGACTTAAAAGAATCAACAATGACAAATGTGGGAGTTGTCCGTATTGTTGCTTCCATTTAACCTCAAATCCTATTTGAATAGGATACAGGTGGCACAATGTGAGTCAGTTCATTTCATGTAAAACCAAATTTGTAGTACATATAGTATTTTGCCCTTGTGGCCTGTACTATATAGGCAAGACCATCCGACCGCTTTACGTTCGGTTTAAAGAACATTTTAAGTCTATCAATTCTGGCAAAGGCTCACCCTGCCTGATTAAACATATAAGAGATTGCCATGTGGGAAACCCCACAACATTATCATTTGCTGGGCTTGAAAGATTCTACCCTCCCCCCAAGGAGGAGATTTATACAAAAAAACTTTTATGTTGTGAATCCAGGAGGATTCTGCAAATGAAAGCTCAGGGTGTTTGTGGCCTTAATGACAGAATTGATTTACCGTAGCTATTTTTTTTTGTAAAAGACAACACATAACGTTGTCTAAATATTCTTACAATCTCTTATTCTCTTGTATTTGCTGTTTTTGAACTTATTTATTGTAGAACCTGTGTAGATGAAAACATTCTGTGATTTGGTTTTAAATACATGTTTTTAATTATGTTCCCCACCCACTTGCATTTAAGAAGGGGCTGGAGGACATGACCTGTGGACCCTTGAAGAACCATCTAGGTGCGAAATGGCGCTGTCATCCAGTGTCTCTTGCTCCCCTCCTTGCCCCCACTACACCATCTAGCCATATGATGTCACTGGTGATTAGTAAATGGATTTGAAGACTACATGGGTGAGTGCCCCTCTGTTTCCTGCTGAACCATCATGAAGATTAATTTGTTACGTGGACGGGAGCGTGATTATAACCCCATTTCTCTATGCTGGATACACCTGGATTTATACCTCATAGGTGACTGCTACAGACCGTTGTATCAGTGGATATCAAGGAGATATCATGTGTATGTAAAGTGGTAGTGACTGAGAAGTGCAAAAGAGGGATAGAACTTCTGTATAGGAGGCGCACAACTGTTTCAGGTGAACAAAAATAATTATTTATTTGACGCGCAATTGACAGAAAACCGTGACCAGAGTTAAAAACACTTACAATCAGTACAAGTACAAACACTGTCCCCCACACATTTGTGAAAAAGGGGTCAATCACAAAAGGGCTAAAAGGGTAAAAAAATACGGTGCAGGCAGGCAATGAATACAGTAGCATACAGGCAATGCAACATAGAGTTACAAATGAAATTAGTACATAGAAAAGATCATTCAAGGTAATAGCGTAGAGTTGGGGTAGATTAGGAAAATGGCGCATGTAATTAAAGGGTCGTATGGTGTTAGATGTATTCCTGAAATGGTTAATTCAGGGTTAAGAGAGCATATACTAGAACTCGTATCTTGCACATCCAAAGTAAACTTTGCTTAGTGCAATGCATATACAGTGCTTACAAGTAGTATTCAACCCCCTGCAGATTTAGCTGGTTGACACATGCGGAATTAACTTGGCATTGTGACATTTGGACTGTAGATCAGCCTGGAAGTGGGAAATGCACTGCAGCCAAAAAGATTTTTTAATTTTTATTTTTTTTTTTTTAAAGCGTTAAAAGTTAATTCAGAGGGTCATTTATTATTCAACCCCTCAAACCACCAGCATTCTGTTTGGTCCCCCTAAAGTATTGAGAAGTAGTTCAGGCACAAAGAACAATGAGCTTCACATGTGTGGATTAATTATCTCTTTTGCCAGCCTTTTCTGACTATTTAAGACCCTCCCCAAACTTGTGAACAGCACTCATACATGGTCAACATGGGAAAGACAAAGGAGCATTCCAAGGCCATCAGAGACAAGATCGTGGAGGGTCACAAGGCTGGCAAGGGGTACAAAACCCTTTCCAAGGAGTTGGGCCTACCTGTTTTCACTGTTGGGAGCATTATCCGGAAGTGGAAGGCTTATGGAACTACTGTTAGCCTTCCAATGCCTGGACAGCCTTTGAAAGTTTCCTCCCGTGCCGAGGCCAGGCTTGTCCGAAGAGTCAAGGCTAACCCAAGGACAACAAGGAAGGAGCTCCGGGAAGATCTCATGGCAGTGGGGACATTGGTTTCAGTCCATACCATAAGTAACGTACTCCACCGCAATGGTCTCCGTTCCAGACGAGCCCGTAAGGTACCTTTACTTTCAAAGCGTCATGTCAAGGCTCGTCTACAGTTTGCTCATGATCACTTGGAGGACTCTGATACAGACTGGTTCAAGGTTCCATGGTCTGATGAGACCAAGATCGAGATCTTTGGTGCCAACCACACACGTGACGTTTGGAGACTGGATGGCACTGCATACGACCCCAAGAATACCATCCCTACAGTCAAGCATGGTGGTGGCAGCATCATGCTGTGGGGCTGTTTCTCAGCCAAGGGGCCTGGCCATCTGGTCCGCATCCATGGGAAGATGGATAGCACGGCCTACCTGGAGATTTTGGCCAAGAACCTCCGCTCCTCCATCAAGGATCTTAAGATGGGTCGTAATTTCATCTTCCAACAAGACAACGTCCCAAAGCACACAGCCAAGAAAACCAAGGCCTGGTTCAAGAGGGAAAAAAAATCAAAGTGATGGAGTGGCCTAGTCAGTCTCCTGACCTTAACCCAATTGAAAACTTGTGGAAGGAGCTCAAGATTAAAGTCCACATGAGACACCCAAAGAACCTACATAACTTGGAGAAGATCTGCATGGAGGAGTGGGCCAAGATAACTCCAGAGACCTGTGCCGGCCTGATCAGGTCTTATAAAAGACGATTATTAGCTGTAATTGCAAACAAGGGTTATTCCACAAAATATTAAACCTAGGGGTTGAATAATAATTGACCCACACTTTTATGTTTAAAATTTATTAAAATTCAACTGAGCAACATAACTTTTTGGTTTGTAAGATTTATGCTTCTGTTAATAAATCCTACTCTCGTTTGCAGTTTGAAGGCTCTAACTTATTTGCATCTTATCAAACCACCTAAATCTGCAGGGGGTTGAAGACTACTTGTAGGCACTGTAGGTAGTATGACCCACGAGTATGCGCAAGTACTTTGAAACAACGCTAGGCATGTGATAAGTAAGCATGCAAGCCTGTCAAACAGGGAGTTATATGCTGAAAGCAGGTTACACTGCTGTGCAAATTAATTGGGACAAAGCAAGTCTTTACTTATTTTTCTTGCATTAGTTTTACTATTGCTGATAAGTGTTTTATCAGTTCTTGGTGTCATTTTCCTTTTTCTCCCACATTTCCATTTACCAACCGTGGAAGCGATTTCTCTTACAGCCAGACTTGTATGTTCATTTTAGAGTAATAATTCTAGACCTCTTCCGTGGAGTAACATCCATTTTTACAGGCACGAATCACATTGAGAGAAAAAGTACACTAAACCACTCCTCACAGAAACAAGCTCTCAACTAAAGCTGAGGGGGCAGCTAGCTGTTATTTTCTGACTAAAACCAGTCAAACCACATTTTGTTACTCAAGGTTGTACACTCACACCTGTTCAAAGCAGTTAAAACTGGTTTGAATCACTGACTGGTAACCCCCAACTTACGATTTAACTTAAAAAATGCTTTGTCCCAATTCATTTGCACAGCACTGTATAATGCAGATAGATCAAGCCAAGTCAGGTACGCAACAATACTTACCATATGTGTACCGCATCAGGGTATATGGGGTACTCGGGTATCTGGGCTCTTGATGAGGTTGGGATGTCACTGGTGGCCTGCCCATACATAAGTATAAGTATAAATGGGAATAAAGTGTTTGTGACGCCACCTGTAGTTTCTGGTGATTGCACCAACGCTGCTTTGGGCCTCCAGGGATGATGTACAGGCAGCTAGGTGTTGTATCTCCCCACAGGTGGAGCTGGATCCCCAGGGCTGTGGTGTGATGGAGAGGAGACGCAGAGATAGTCTCCACGAAGGACAGGGACAAGTGGGTTGAAGAACCGACACACACATTGTAGATTGTCTCTTTACCTTTTACTGATGATAAGGCAGGTAAAAGTCCAGTACACTGTCGGGTGGTCAGGAGACACTTCTGGATCTCCACAGCGAGTGGGTATAAGGCTTCCTTGTCTCTTTTCCCTTGGGTGAAGCCTCTGCCCTGTGCGAAACTTGACTGGCCTCCTCTGCTCTCCTATCACTTGTGCTGAATTGGGATAACCCGCGTTGGCCTGCCGCTACCTCTATTCTTGCGGTGCCTGGCTCCTTTGTTGGTGACTGCACAGATACCCGGGAGACTGAAGTCTTCACAGTAAACCGGTATTCTCTGCTGGGCTAGGTGCTCTCCTGCAGACACGGACTCCGGTGTCCGGAATGCTTTCTGGGGTAAACCAAGATGGCTCCTCGGTCCCCAAACTACTCTTTCCCTGATACTCTTTCTCCTTGCCTTCGACCCCACTCTTGGGCCCTGCAAAGACTAGGTTGGAGGCTGTTCCGTGTCACTGGCTCGGGCCTAGCGTGGCTCCGACCACCAGGATGTCTTCACAGCTCTTCTAGCGTCTGCACACTCTGACTAACTCTGCCCCATCACCAGTAGGGGATCTTGCCTAAGGGCAGCAAGTTGAGCTCCCCATACTGTGCTGTGGTGGAAGGTGTTGTTTGCGTCTTGTACCCGCTGTTGATATCCATCCATGGTCTAGGTGAGTCTAGATGAGTCTGTGATTACCTGTGTGAGCAGGGCGCCACATATGCAGTTTCAGTAATCGCTGTAACAATCAAACCAGTTTAAGGGACTGTGTCCCAATCCTAAGCCTCGCGTCATACAATACCCGCTACAATACCCGTCAGGACCAGCTTCTGACGAAGCCACGTAGGTGGCAATATGCGTGGGGCCTTCCTCTCCTATCTCTCCGCACGCCGGGCAGACCGACTGGTCATTTTATCACGGTCTGTCCATTTTGCCCCAACAGGTTATGCCGTCTCAAAAGCCATGTTCATCTGGTCATGTGGAGGTAGATGACCACAGGGTCTGTATGTTTCCTCCATTTTTATGTCTCAGTTCACCATTTCTGCAGATATAGTGATTGGTGGAAAAATTGAGACTATTCCATTTCTTGTGGATAGTGGAACAGGAGTCAATTTGATGGATTCTTGCTTTGCTCAGACCCATGGTCTAAATTGTAGTATGCTAGCGAGATCCTTTTTGGTGCTTTCCATTGATTCTGCTCCTCTCAGCCAGAAGAGATTGACCCAAGTCAGACACAATGTGAACTTACACTTAGGGACTCTCAAAAAGAGTTCCTGCTGTGTCTTGGAGGGATTGCCTACTCTCATCGTTTTGAACATTTCCTGGATGAAAAAACACAATTTGATAATGGATTAGTGGTTCCAAGAAATATTTAGCCAGGGCACGTTTTGTGAAGACAATTGTCTGGGTACTACTGTTTCTGCTGTCTTCGTAAAATCTACTCTTACCTCTCTGGCATAGGTAGGTGGCTAAGGTGCTACTGGAGAATAGGGATGAGTCTAATCCCACATCTCAGGTTAATACTAGGCCTCAGTGTCCTCCTGGGAAAGTGGGCATGCCAATGAATAAGGACAGTGTGTCCGAAATGCGTCCGGCTGGACGTTTTTAAAGTGATTTAATAAAGTAACCTTTTCATGGACAAGTGGCCCTGGATTCTCTTCATTTCATCTCCTGGTACTTACCTGTGTGCAAGCTCCGATCCTCACAAGATCTCTCCTCTTATCTCCACTTTCCCCAATAGCATACAAGACTTCTACCGTGCCCCATTCTCTGACATACTCTGTCCCAACACATCAGACTCTTGCCTACCTTGGAAACCTTCAAAATCGACCTAAAGACCCACCTTTTCCAACAAGCTATAACCTACAGTGAGCCTTGTTCCACTATACCGCTGCATGATCAGATCTACCATCATCTTCTGTATCCTCACCCACCCCTTGTAGACTATGAGCAGGGTTCTCTCTCCTCCTGTACCTTGTATTGTTCTTAATTTTTTGTACTAGTTTTTTTTTTATGTATGCCCCTTTATCTAAGTAAAGCGCCATGGAATGAATATATTGAATATAATGATATTAATATTAATGATCATTCTATTCATATCTAATTATGGTTAGACAGATTTAGCAGATCATGAAACAACTGATAATTAGCTTGGATGTAGCTAGCTGATCCGCAATCATTTAACAGCTTCCAATGACCTGTAAACCCAGCATAAATTTGACAATATATTTTCATGTTTTAAAAGTAGCAAATTTAGAAATAGCTGATGGAAGTGTGTAGAAATTTGCAACTATCGCTTTTATTTGTATCCAAATCATCCTGGTGCATTTTATTTCACAAATCACTTGGAACTGTCTAAGGGACCTCTGCTGATAATTTATAGATTTCACATATAATATTAATAATTTCTTTGTGGATTCAGAGGTTAATACATACAAAAATACTACCCACATTATCTACAAGTTAAATGGGGTTATTACCTTTTAAAGATTATTGCTCCGGGTCATTCCGTGTCAAGTGATCCAAAAATGAATATTTTTTTACCTTGACATCTTCAGACTTTTTCAATTTTTTTTCTATATGAAGAACAACTTTAGTTAATTACAAAAAAAAAGTTTTGAATTTTTTTCTTTATCAGTAAATTTTTTACAGATTTTTAAAGTTTTAAAAAAGTGCGAATTTTGGCCTGGTATGACTTTACATTTTCTATCATATCTCGGGCTAGAATGAAGATAGAGAAAGAAAATAAACACCGTTCTACTCAGAACTGTCGAGGCTTTTACCAGATATGTCACAAGAGTATCTTTGTTAATATTTTACCCATGCAATCGCAAACGCAATATTTTAAAACGCATTTCCGAAAAATCTGCATAATTTAAATATTTCAAAAACTGCCCATATGTCTGATGTGCTCTTAGTCATATCTGTGCCAAGTTTCAAGTTGGGATCGCAATGGGATCATATTTTAACATATTTTACTATTAATAGTGTCAATGGGTCATTCCATATCAAGTGATCTAAATATGAATATTTTTTTACCTGACGTCTTTAGATTTTTTTCATTTTTTTTCTATTTGAAGTACTACTTTAGTTAATTACAAATTAAAAGTTTTGAATTTTTTTCTTAATCAGTTAATTTTTTACAGATATTTAAAGTTTTAAAAAAGTGCGAATTTTCGCCTGGTATGGCTTTACATTTTTTTTTATCTCGGGCTAGAAATAAGATAAAGAAATGGGAGAGGCATCATTTTACTCAGAATGGTAACAGCTTTCATTTGATATGTCACAAGACTATGGTTTTTTATATTTTGTTTGGGAAAATCAAATTCAAAATTTTGATGCGCAATTGTGAAATAAATGTTAGTTTGAAAATTGTGAAAAAATGCCTGTGTGTTACTTGTGTTCTTGGTTATATTTGTGCAGGGATTCAACTTGGGACCTGTCAAATTTATACATTTTTTATTTTATGGTTGTATGAGTTATTACAACTTAAGTATTGAATAAAACATTTATATGCAACAAATAAGAAACACAAAAAACAAATCCCGTAAGTGCCAGGATAAAGATATCTTAATCATCAGAACACAACGCACAGCATTTTCAACCTGAATGCATTGAACAAACCAAAAGAAAAAAGGTGATCATATCCTCAAGTTTGATTAAATAAGATTAAAGGGATCCTGTCACCTCTAGAACGCCTCCTAAACTACCAAAACATGTCCTTGCAGGATCCTATCACTAATCTCACGCTCCTTTTGTCTCCTAAAAGCATCCTGTGAAAGTGCATAAAAACGTTTTAATACTTACTCAGTAGGGATTATAGTTAGCAGGGGCCATGTTCTTTAGTCACCAGGGAGTGTTGTTTTGCAGCCTCGAGGATCCACCCTCTCTCTGTCTGTGCTGCTGTGAAACTGAAAATGAAGGCAGGACTAATGATTTGCATTCTGTGCGTGATAGAGAAGGGGGAGGGCAAAGCCTGCACATCACAGCAAAGACACAGAGACACGGTGGATCCTGGAGCGGCAAAACAGCCCGCCTTGGTGACTAAATAATATAGTCACTGCTAATTATAATCACTAATGAGTGAGTATTAAAACGTTTTATGCACTTTCACAGGATGCTTTTAGGAGACAAAAGGAGTGTGAGATTAGTGATGGGATGCTGCAGGGACATGTTTTGCTAGCTTAGGAGGCATTTTGGAGGTGACAGGATCCATTTAAAAGAACCAAAAATGTTAACCCCTATTTATACATGTAAATGTGTTTTCTATTATATCACTAAACATGTAATTTATGAAGTGTTTAATAAGAATAGTACAGTAGTTAAATCATCGTTCTATAAAATATGAACTAATCAAACAATTAATAGTATGTTTTTAAAGTGGCTTTTTATCATCAACTTGTCCCTTTTAAGTGGGTGAAATGTAATCTTGTCCATAAGCGCTTACTAGCAATCGCCATTTCCTTTTGTGTCGGAGTATGTACGGCCTGTCACTGAGTTATTATCTGACTTTTTCACAATCTTTGGAGAGTACAGCAGCCAGCCCCAGCGCCAATCATATTCACAGGTCACATAGCCAGTTATGTCATAAATTGCCAATCTTGTGCCGTCTTCTACCACTCCATGGACTTCACTGTCTTTGCTGAATGAAAAAATCCTTGTTTTTATTTCTGCTTCATTACATGGAATGAAAGTGTGGGATTTCTGAGTCCCTTTGATGGGTTCTGCTTCCTGTAACCGATGTTTTAACAAACTCTCCTCCTCTTCATAGTCCTGGTTTATACAATATTCAATACAATATTGTTAATTCTCAGGTTGAGCCCTAACAAAGCTTTCTCCTATATGTCCTCTCCTGCTTCTAAGCTGTAACATATCAAAATAATACAGTAATGTCTAAAAATCATGGATTATTTAGTGAGTATAGACCCCACACTTTAATACCACAGGCTGAACATATCTGAATTCAAGATTTTTGAATTGACACTATAATAGTTAAATATTTAAAAATATGATCCCATCGCGATCCCAACTTGAAATTTGGTACAGATGTGGCTAAGAGCATAGCAGACATATGGGCAGTTTTTGAAATATTTAAATTATGCTGATTTTTCGGAAATGGGTTTTAAAAGTTTGCTTTTGCATGGGTAAAAAATTAACAAAGATCCTATTGTGACATATCTGGTGAAAGCCTGGACAGTTCTGAGTAGAATGGTGTTTATTTTGTTTCTCCAAGAACACAAGTAACACACAGGCATTTTTTCACAATTTTCAAACTAACATTTATTTCACAATTGCGCATCAAAATTTTGAATTTGATTTTCCCAAACAAAATATAAAAAACCATAGTCTTGTGACATATCAAATGAAAGCTGTTACCATTCTGAGAAAAATGATAGCTCTCCCATTTCTTTATCTTATTTCTAGCCCGAGATAAAAAAATGTAAAGCCATACCAGGCCAAAATTCACACTTTTTTAAAACTTTAAATATCTGTAAAAAATTAACTGATTAAGAAAAAAATTCAAAACTTTTAATTTGTAATTAACTAAAGTAGTACTTCAAATATAAAAAAAAAAAAATCTAAAGACGTCAGGTAAAAAAAAATATTCATATTTAGATCACTTGATATAGAATGACCCATTGACGCTATTAATAGTAAAATATTTTAAAATATGATCCCATCGCGATCCCAACTTGAAATTTGGTACAGATGTGGCTAAGAGCACAGCAGACATATGGGCAGTTTTTGAAATATTTAAATTACCGTATATACTCGTGTATAAGCCGACCCGTGAATAAGCCGACCCCCCTACTTTTGCTCCAAAAATCTGGAAAAACCTATTGACTCGTGTATAAGCCAAGGGTGGACCCCAGCACAGGTATACAGCCCCCAGCAGTGTGGTATACAGGCCCCCCCCAGTGGTATACAGGCCTCCCCAGTGGTAGTATACAGCAGCCCCAGTGGTAGTATATAGCAGCCCCAGTGGTAGTATACAGCAGCCGCAGTGGTAGTATATAGCAGCCCCAGTGGTAGTATATAGCAGCCCCAGTGGTAGTATATAGCAGCCCCAGTGGTAGTATACAGCAGCCCCAGTGGTAGTATACAGCAGCCCCAGTGGTAGTATATAGCAGCCCCAGTGGTAGTATACCGCAGCCCCAGTGGTAGTATACAGCAGCCCCAGTGGTAGTATATAGCAGCCCCAGTGGTAGTATATAGCAGCCCCAGTGGTAGTATATAGCAGCCCCAGTGGTAGTAAATAGCAGCCCCAGTGGTAGTATACAGCAGCCCAAGTGGTAGTATACAGCAGCCCCAGTGGTAGTATATAGCAGCCCCAGTGGTAGTATACAGCAGCCCCAGTGGTAGTATACAGCAGCCCCAGTGGTAGTATATAGCAGCCCCAGTGGTAGTATATAGCAGCCCCAGTGGTAGTATACAGCAGCCCCAGTGGTAGTATATAGCAGCCCCAGTGGTAGTATATAGCAGCCCCAGTGGTAGTATATAGCAGCCCCAGTGGTAGTATATAGCAGCCCCAGTGGTAGTATATAGCAGCCCCAGTGGTAGTATACAGCAGCCCCAGTGGTAGTATATAGCAGCCCCAGCAGCCCCAGTGGTAGTATACAGCAGCCCCAGTGGTATACAGCAGGCCCCCAGGGGTACATATAGCAGCCCCCAGGGGGTCCCCAGCAGCCCCCTGGGGGTCCCCAGCAGCCCCCAGGGGGTCCCCAGCAGCCTCTAAATGCTGGCACTCGCCCCCCCTTGCAAGGGCCCCCCCCGCTTCTCTTACCATCCCGGTCTTCTGATCAGCGCTGCTCCTCGGCGCTCCGTCCTCTCTGCTCCCGTCCTGCTACATCCGGGATCCCCGGCCGTCGCGCGATGACGTCATATGCCTGCGACGGCCGGAGATCCCGGATGCAGCAGGACGGACGGACGGAGCACGGAGGAGCACCGAGGAGCGGCGCTGATCAGAAGACCGGGATGGTAATATAACCAGCGGGGGGGGGCCCTTACAAGGGGGGCGAGTGCCAGCATTTGGGGGCTATATGCACTGCTTCCCCCTGCCGCTGATTGACAGGGGGAAGCAGTGCATATTTAATGAGCGGCCGCACGTGACGGGGCCGCTCATACAGCAGCCCCCCCCCGCCTCCTGCAGCCTCCACAGCCCCCACCCGTATTGACTAGTGTATAAGCCGAGGGGGAGACTTTTCAGCCCAAATTTTGGGCTGAAAAACTCGGCTTATACACGAGTATATACGGTATGCCGATTTTTCGGATATGCGTTTTAAAATTTTGCGTTTGCGATCGCATGGGTAAAATATTAACAAAGATCCTCTTGTGACATATCTGGTGAAAGCCTGCACAGTTCTGAGCTGAATGGTGTTTATTTTGTCTCTCTATCTCATTTCTAGCCTGAGTTATGAGGAGAAATGTAAAGGCAGGCAACACCGAAATTTGCACTTTTTTTGAACTTTGAAAATCATTTAAAAAAAAAAAAATTTTTTTTTTTAAATTTCTCTTCACATTTTGCATTGTCTGACATGCTATTATCAAATAACAAAATTTCAAAAGAATTAAAAATATAGAGGTAATAATCATTGGTTCACTTGACATGGAATGGCCCCTCCAGGGTCCAAAAACTGAACTGTCACTCAACCTACTGGGGAACTAGGGCACCCTCTAGCCACTGATTGTGTACAGGCTGCAGAGTTGATGTCTTGTAAACAACAGCCAGTTGTGTCAGTTTCTGTGTAGAAAAGGAGACCTCTCCCTTAAAAGAACTAGTGGAAGAACAATTGACTCTGGATGCCCTGGCACACTACATGAAAAACTAGGTCTTGAGTCAGTGTGTGGACTTTTTTTCATGTGGTTTGTACGTTTGTGTGGACTGCATGCTGCCACTGACGTCGGCTGGCCAGGACCATAAGATGACTCAGGAGACCACTGGTCCATCTTAAACAACAGTACTTTATTCAACAGTTCCTCAGTTACAACGGCACTCAATGGATAGTGGGCATATAACTTGAACACAGTTAAACCTGCCATCAACTCCTTACTATCCAAAATTCCACAATGTTTGTCCTCCATCTCATCCTTCTTCTCTGCTCGCTTTCTAAAACTGAACATGGACAAAACTGAGTTCATCATCTTTCCCCTAAGTCGCTCTTCCCCTTTACCAGACCTGTCCATTAATGGCAATATCTGCTCACTCTCCCCAGTCCGCCACACTAGGTGCCTTGGGGTAATCATGGACTCTTCCCTCTCCTTCAAGCCTCACATCCAAGCCCTCGGCACCTCCTGCCGACTCCAGCTCAAAAATATTTCCCAGATCCTCACTTTCCTTGACCATGACACTGCAAAAACACTTATTTATGCTCTCATTATTTCCCGCCTCGACTACTGTAACCTTCTGCTCACTGGCCTCCCTGCTAGCTCCTTTGCACCACTCCAATCTATCATAAACTCTGCTGCCTGACTAATCCACCTGTCTCCCCATTATTCCACAGTCTCTCTCATCTGCCAAGACTTTCACTGGCTCTCCATTTCTCTGAGGCCCCAGTTCAAAACCTTAACCATGACATACAAAGCCATCCTCATCCTGTCCCCGCCATACATGTCTGTAGCTCCAAAAGATAATGTGATATAATGAGCGCTAAGATACCCACAAGGACTCGGCCATTAGATATTTTACCTTACAGCTTTAATCATCAAATGGATCCCTCTAGTCACAACGCGTTTCAACGCAGATAGTGTCTTTCTCAAGTGATTGTGCGGACCTGCACAACCCTAGAAGGTGAGTGGAGGGGTTATTAAACCGACCCCATATAATCTTTTATAGCAGTTTGGGGCAAACGATTCTGTTACTTTTCCGCCATACATGTCTGACATGGCCTCCCGATACCTACCCTCACTCAACCTGCGATCCTCTCAAGATTTCCTTCTCTAATCCCCTCTTATCTCTTCTTCTCACCACCGCATAAAAGACTTCTCCTGTGCCTCCGCTATACTTTGAAACTCTCCCCCAACATATCAGACACTCGCCTACCCTGGAAACCTTCGAAATAAACCTGAAAACTCACCTCATCCATCAAGACTACAGTGAAACGTGATCAACTGCACCACCGCACGATCAGCTCTACCCCCTCCTAATGTATCCTCACCCATCCCTCGTAGACTGTGAGCCTTCACGAATTGGGTCCTCTCCCCTCATGTACCTGTGTGATTTGATTGTCCATACATATTGTACTTGTCTTTGTTTGTCCTTTCCACATGAAAGTGCCATGGTATTTAATGACGCTATAAAAATCAAATAATAATAATAATAATAATAACACAGTTCCAATTTTACAGAACATTAGATACAGTTACAGTGTTGGCCAAAAGTATTGACACCCCTGCAATTCTGTCAGATAATACTCAGTTTCTTCCTGAAAATGATTGCAATCACAAATTCTTTGGTATTATTATTTTCATTTAATTTGTCTTCAATGAAAACAACACAAAAAGAATTGTCCTAAAGCCAAATTGGATATAGTTCCACACCAAACATAAAAAAGGGGGTGGACAAAAGTATAGGTACTGTTAGAAAAATCATGTGATGCTTCTCTATTTTGTGTAATTAACAGCACCTGTAACTTACCTGTGGCACCTAACAGGTGTTGGAAATAACTAAAGCACACTTGCAGCTAGTTGACATGGATTAAAGTTGACTCAACCTCTGTCCTGTGTCCTTGTGTGTACCACATTGAGCATGGAGAAAAGAAAGAAGACCAAAGAACTGTCTGAGGACTTGAGAAACCAAATTGTGAGGAAGCATGAGCAATCTCAAGGCTACAAGTCCATCTCCAAAGACCTGAATGTTCCTGTTTCTACCGTGCGCAGTGTCATCAAGAAGTTCAAAGCCCATGGCACTGTGGCTACTCTCCCTAAATGTGGATAGAAAAGAAAAATTGACAAGAGATTTCAACACAAGATTGTGCGGATGGTGGATAGAGAACCTCGACTAACATCCAAACAAGTTCAAGCTGCCCTGCAGTCCATGGGTGCAACAGTGTCAACCAGTACTATCCATCGGCGTCTGAATGAAAAGGGACTGTATGGTAGGAGACTCAGGAAGACCCCACTTCTTACCCCGAGACATAAAAAAGCCAGGCTGGAGTTTGCCAAAACTTACCTGAGAAAGCCTAAAATGTTTTGGAAGAATGTTCTATCATTTTGGGCAAAGGCATCAACATAGAGTTTACAGGAGAAAAAAAGATGCATTCAAAGAAAAGAACCCGGTTCCTACAGTCAAACATGGCGGAGGTTCCCTGATGTTTTGGGGTTGCTTTGCTGACTCTGGCACTGGACTGCTTGACCGTGTGCATGGCATTATGAAGTCTGAACACTACCAACAAATTTTGCAGCATAATGTAGGGCCCAGTGAGAGAAAGCTGGGTCTTCCAGCAGGACAATGACCCAAAACACACTTCAAAAAGCACTAGAAAATGGTTTGAGAGAAAGCACTGGAGACTTCTAAGGTGGCCAGCAATGAGTCCCGACCTGAATCCCATAGAACACCTGTGGAGAGATCTAAAAATCGCAGTTTGGAGAAGGCACCCTTCAAATATCAGGGACCTGGAGTAGTTTGCCAAAGAAGAATGGTCTAAAATTCCAGCAGAGCATTGTAAGACACTCACTGATGGTTACCGGAAGCGGTTGATCGCAGTTATTTTGGCTTAAGGTTGTGCAACCAAGTATTAGGCTGAGGGTGCCAATACTTTTGTCTGGCCCATTTTTGGAGTTTTGTGTGAAATGATCAATGTTTTGCTTTTTGCTTCATTCTCTATTGTGTTTTTTCATCGAAGACAAATTAAATGAAGATAATAATACCAAAGAATTTGTGATTGCAATAATTTTCAGGAAGAAACTGAGTATTATCTGACAGAATTGCAGGGGTGTCAATACTTTTGGCCAACACTGTATAGTTCTTTTTGATACTCTGAGTTCCTGCACAGCACAACAATACAGTCTGTGAAGGTCATCTTCCCTTCTAACGAGTTGACATCTCTTCTCCTCATAGAGGACAAGAGGATCTGACCCCTAAGGTAAGAATAGAGTATCATGCTCTAAGATGCTTCCTTATGAAGGTCTCTACTCCCCCGTAGGAGAGAGGATAGATGATTTGCCAAAAAGTTAAAAAAGAACCTTTGACTGCCAGATGCTTGCGGAGGTCCTGCCCAGGAAAGTTGTGCATATGTAGGATGACAGGAAAGGCGATTACATTTGTGGCGCCCCTGCGTGCAGGAGGCCACAAAAGGGAACTGCAGCCAGGCAGGTAGGACACTTGTTGCACATCAACACCCTTACAGCCCACATACCCACGTGTAAGAGGAGGTAACATCCAGCCCTGAGATTAGATACTCTATGAGATTGAGGGGTGGTGGATTCAGAGGAGTGGGTTGGGCACACCCGAAGTCAGGTGACTTGACAGTATATAGGAAGGGGGAGGAGTGAAGGAGTTCAGTAGGCCGAGGTAGGCTGAACAGCAAAGACCAAGAGCAGCAGAGAAGCTGAGATGCAAAGGCCAGAGAACAGCAGCAGGTTGAGCTGAAGCTGAGCAGACAGAAAGCCACACGTTCTGGAAGAGTGAGGGCAGAAGGATGCAGAATCCGTACTGAGCCAGTGTGAGCCAGAGGGGAGAGAAAGCCTATCCAGAGCCGGATCCCCAGGACTGTGAGAGGACAGAGAGGGACGGTGTAACCCGGGGCCCTAGAACTACAGCTAAAGCAACTGACTGCAGGCGGAGTAGCCCTCCTATATACCGAGAGAAACAGAGAGAAAGGAGCCTGGTAGAGCCTCGTGCTGGAGGACTGCTGGAGGCTGGACTGAAGTAGAGTGTCAGCTCTAGAGAAGACAGTAGTTTACCCGGCATCCCAAAACAACACGACGGGGGGGTCTGAGTTTCAGATTGAGATCCCTACCCAAAGGAGAGGCAGCTCAGTGACAAACTTAGGACTCACAGAAGCCCGAGTCACCGCCATACTGTCCAGCGTTTCACACACACCCTTGGAGACGGAGACTGCTATAGCCCGGAAAGGACACTGAAGACTGTGTGAGGGGTCACAGAGAGAGAGGCCTGGCTGCAGGGAGCAAAGGGAACCCGGAGAGGGAGAATGTGCCCGTGTACGAAGAACTGAACTTGAACTGTGTAAGAACTGTAACTGTGCTGTAAAGTAACTTGAAGAGCTGAGAGTAAAGCTTTGGAAAACCCTGGAACTGCTTCTCTTGTGTCTCTGCGTGAAAGCTATTCCCTCCTTACAGGATACAGCCTGTCAGCACCAGCCAAGAGGAGAGATCCCTGCAGCGTCTGCCAAGTAAGTGTGCTACACACTCCAGAATAGACTTAACCCTTACTGCCCCGGGGAACACAGTTCTACCCACTGGAACTATACCACCTAAGCTGCTATCCCATCGTCCCCGGAGGTTCTGCAGCAGCGGCGGCCCCCATCACTGGCCGCATCAAGTGGGTGGCGTCACGAGTGACATCCCCTGTAAATATTCCCCTTTATTTGCCAGGGCACGGGACACGGTCCGGACCAGGACCACCCGTGACTTCCCCAGTAAAGACCCGGTCCGGTACCGAGTACCCTCGTCCCAGTGGGCTCAACAACCTGGCGTCACGAACAGGATCTACCTGGTCCAAAAGAATTGGACCCCGTGCGCCTAAAGTACGTGTTCTGGACTTTTCCCGCCAAAATCCGACCTTAATGGCGGCCAGGGGAGACTAACGCCATGTGCAGAGGAGGCATTCCAGAAACTCCCATCGTGGGCTGGCCCGGCCCAAGGCGCGAAAAGAAGGACCCGCCCTGGCTCCCCTTAACTCCGGGAGATTCAGCTGTCACTCTGAAAGAAGAGCCTCCGCCCCTAGACCCTCCTCCTGACAACCTGGTGGGAACGAAGAAGGAAATCGTCATCAGGAGGGGGCGGAACGAAGAACCGGAAGAGAAGAAGTCGCCATTCCAGTACACGAGGACGGAAGCGGAGGACGCCGAGAAGAACGCTGCATCCGGAAGACCGCAAGTGATCCCAGAAGGCCCACGGAGTGACTCGGTGGAGGAACCCAGCAGAAGAAAAAACTTGTGTGACCGTGGAGAGATGGCGGAAGGCAGAGAGCGTCCATACGTCCAAGACACCCGGCGGGGTGTGATGCGACTGCTGCCCCGACAGATGACCCGTGTTCAGGAGCAGCGAACCCGGGTCCAGATCGATGTGGATCATTGTCAGCGGAGTTATGAGACTTTAACTATGCAACCCGGCTGGGCTGAAGACACCCGTGACCGTATGGAGAGTGAGGGTGAATGTCGTACCGCGAACCTGGTGGACTTATCTGTGCCCAGCGCTGCACCGCGCCTTGCTAAAAAAGAGACCGACCCGCTCGGAGCCCTGGAGGAAAAATGGTTATCCCTGCTGGAGCCCCTGATACCAGCGCCTAAGATGACAGAGGTGAGGGGAGAGCAGCTCTGCTGCTGGTGGGAGCGGGATGAAGCTAGCGACGACATTATAGGCTTCCTAGGAGACTCCGACGGCGAAGTAGGCCCCATAGAAATAGTCACAAGGAATGGGTACTTGAGAAGATGTAGTAAGAGATGGGAGCAAGAAGAAGTGAAAAAACAAGAGAAAAAGCGGGAATTAGTTGCACTGACTCAATATCTAAAAACCGTTGCTAGACGAGACAAGAGCGTTACTGGATCACAGAGGCATGAGGGCAGGATTGTGAAAGTTAAAGATGCTGATGGATATGCCTTTGCCCGCGAGGAAGGAGTATACGGTGATATTTTCATCAACCGCCGAGATGTTGAATCGCACTTGCCAGAAAAGCACCCGGACAGGGAAGTGCAAGTCGGAGAGTGGGTCTCCTATATTATTGTCCAAGGAGCAAGAGGCCCGTATGGCATAAGAGTGCACAGACTTTGCTTAGATGCGTCTTAAGATGACATGCTTGCATTAGAGGAAACTAACCCAGAAGTACCACCGGACCCAATTGTTAACCCGGGTCCTATCACAGACTTATCAACTGTCCCAATGAAGAGCACCGCAGATATTGCGACACAGACTCCGGAGAGTTACCTACTGATACAAGCGTTGCAAGAACTTGAGATGTTTCCCAGAAAGAGAGGACCACCAACACTCCCATGGAATGTCAAGCATGAAGAAAAGAAGGAGTGAGACACGTGTCCTGCAACAAGAACAGATGAAGACTTGTAAGTGTGAATGAAGTGTTTTACTTATTGATCCCATCCCATACCTGAATGAATGCTAGCATTCCCCTGTATGTCTTGTATATGTTTGAACTGAACATTTGATGCCACGAACAATGAGCTGGTTGAACTGTATATAGTTGAGCACCTTAGTGTGCTCTCCTTTGGTTTTAAGACCAGGTATCCACATGAGAGTTGGTGCATGAGACTCTGCATTTTTGAATCGTGAACTTTGCACCTTGAACTGTTTTTGAGAATTTTGCACTTTTGAAAGAAGAATGTTTTATACTTTTTGAAAGAAAGTAATGTTTGATAATGTGTGTTTTAAAGAAAGTAAATGCGTTGTAGCATTAGACCCGGCAAAGGTCTAGAAGGGTGGAGGAACTGGATTAACCCCCATGTATATTAAGTTAGGGAAAGCAAGTGTCTGGGGGTGGTGTAGCGAGAATCCAGGCCTCCTAAGCCGATACACCCGCGAGCCAATGTATATAGTTAACTCAAAGTAACGTTTAAGAAGAATCGAACCTCCCGGATGGGAAGAAACCAAGAATGCTTAATGTTTATTGTTGTTTAAAAATAAAAATGTTTGAGGGGGATCCATGACGGGCAGCGCGCGGACGCACTAGTTAACTCCGGGAGAGTGTGGCGCCCCTGCGTCCAGGAGGCCACAAAAGGGAACTGCAGCCAGGCAGGTAGGACACTTGTTGCACATCAACACCCTCACAGCCCACATACCCACGTGTAAGAGGAGGTAACATCCAGCCCTGAGATTAGATACTCTATGAGATTGAGGGGTGGTGGATTCAGAGGAGTGGCTTGGGCACACCCGAAGTCAGGTGACTTGACAGTATATAGGAAGGGGGAGGAGTGAAGGAGTTCAGTAGGCCGAGGTAGGCTGAACAGCAAAGACCAAGAGCAGCAGAGAAGCTGAGATGCAAAGGCCAGAGAACAGCAGCAGGTTGAGCTGAAGCTGAGCAGACAGAAAGCCACATGTTCTGGAAGAGTGAGGGCAGAAGGACGCAGAATCCGTACTGAGCCAGTGTGAGCCAGAGGGGAGAGAAAGCCTATCCAGAGCCGGATCCCCTGGAGTGTGAGAGGACAGAGAGGGACGGTGTAACCCAGGGCCCTAGAACTACAGCTAAAGCAACTGACTGCAGGCGGAGTAGCCCTCCTATATACCGAGAGAAACAGAGAGAAAGGAGCCTGGTAGAGCCTCGTGCTGGAGGACTGCTGGAGGCTGGGCTGAAGTAGAGTGTCGGCTCTAAAGGGGACCATAGTTTACCCGGCATCCCCAAACAACACGATGGGGGGTCTGAGTTTCAGATTGAGATCCCTACCCAAAGGAGAGGCAGCTCAGTGACAAACTTAGGACTCACAGAAGCCCGAGTCACCGCCATACTGTCCAGCGTTTCACACACACCCGTGGAGACGGAGACCGTTATAGCCCAGAAAGGACACTGCAGACAGTGTGAGGGGTCACAGAGAGAGAGAGGCCTGGCTGCAGGGAGCAAAGGGAACCCAGAGAGGGAGAATGTGCCCGTGTACTAAGAACTGAACTTGAACTGTGTAAGAACTGTAACTGTGCTGTAAAGTAACTTGAAGAGCTGAGAGTAAAGCTTTGGAAAACCCTGGAACTGCTTCCCTTGTGTCTCTGCGTGAAAGCTATTCCCTCCATACAGGATACAGCCTGTCAGCACCAGCCAGGAGGAGAGATCCCTGCAGCGTCTGCCAAGTAAGTGTGCTACACACTCCAGAATAGACTTAACCCTTACTGCCCCGGGGAACACAGTTCTACCCACTGGAACTATACCACCTAAGCTGCTATCCCATCGTCCCCGGAGGTTCTGCAACAGCGGCGGCCCCCATCACTGGCCGCATCAAGTGGGTGGCGTCACGAGTGACATCCCTTGTAAATATTCCCCTTTATTTGCCAGGGCCCGGGACACGGTCCGGACCAGGACCACCCGTGACTTCCCCAGTAAAGACCCGGTCCGGTACCGAGTACCCTCGTCCCAGTGGGCTCAACACATTCACATGCAGTTTGGTCTACTCGATACCTTGATAGGTAAAAGGTTTGCTATTAGTCTGTACTTCTTCTCCTGCAGTCTATGGCTGCTCACTTAATTGTCGGTCTCTAGCTCTCTAATTGTTCCCCTCCGATGCTTGAACCAGAACCCAAGGATCAAACTATCTGCAAACCGGTCTCCTTTCCTTTTCTCCTTTCCGAATGCTTACTGCCTCAGCAGCCTGCAGACTATATGGCCATTCATGTTCCACACTAGGTCTCAACTCAACTGACATTCTAGAAGGAAAACTGTCTTACCTTTAGAATTGATTATTCTCATTGTGAGCTAGTCCCAACACTTAACTGTCACTGATGCTGCAGTCTGCTGCTGGGCAGAACACTTACCAAAATATCCTGTACAAATCAGTGAGATACATTATTAAAACATCCTATGTATCTCACCTAAAACACTGCTATACCTTATATTATTAAAAATCATTATGCATTATATGTATCAACACATTATGACCACATTACATTATATCACAGTTCACATTATACCCTATACTCATACAGTAGATGCATGGCACAATTCACCTACAACACAATGATGCGATCTGTGTCTTCAGAGAGGAACACAACTGCTTGCTCATCTCTTTACAGTTTTATGATTCCTCCACTTAGTGTGTCTTTGAAGCAGTGAGTGATAGTTGTTCTGCTCTGTCAAATCAGGCCATGCTAATCTGTCAGTTTGGTGAGTGACATTATAATAATCCAATCTAGCGCAGGAGCTGAGCTGTCGGTATGTTAATGGACAGCTCAATCATCCAGTCTAAGACTGGAAGATGCTGAGTTTGTTCAGGTGTTCCCTGTTCTGAATGATTGCCCAACTACTTCACTGAGCAGTTAGTCCCAGGTCACTGCCAGTTGTAGCATTTGCTCATTGGTGCATATTGGCCTTGATTATCTAATCTTTGGCTTGATCTATTGCTACCAGACCTTGGATCTCTTCTGACCATCTGTTTGCTTTTCCCCTTTGCTTTGATCTGCTATCCTCCTTGTATTCTGACCCCAGGCGATGACTTGTATATACCTTTGTCGTTCCCCTTAGTTTATGATGTGCTTTCTTGCTATATGACCCTGGAACATTTGACCAATCTGTCTCATGGCTTGTCTGTGAGTAGTCACTAATGTTACAAGGAAAATATGGAGCATTTGCCCTGGGACCTCAATCATCTGGTAATCACGATTTATAAATCACAGCCTTTTTAACTAATATAGTTTACTAAAGAGTTGGATGGAGGGATGAACCCCTTCACCAAACATTTTAGCATATGGTCTATTACAGTCCTTGAGAGTACATCTGCTCTCTATTTTGAGCTAGCTGGGGTCAGTAAACATAGCAAAAGGTGTAGATCTCAGATGCTACGGAATAATAGGAATGATAGAACTTTGTCTTGAAAATCACTGAAATTTTCAATACAGCCAATTTCACACTCATTCCAAAGTTCTCTTCATTCTCCCATTTTAGGTATAAACCCATCTCCAAAAGTTAAAATGATGTCAGTGCGTTGGAAATAAAAATTTCCCAAACTTTGTCTACCACTTGTTTCAGTCCAGTGTATACTATACAAAGAAAATACAGATATGAGGATTGATCTTGCATTCTGTGTGTTTTTATAATTTCACAAGGTGGTTATATTATTAATTATGTTGCTCACATTGCACCATGCTCCGCAGCTCAGTACAAAGTCTGTTATTACGCACATGATTATTATAGAAAATCATATACTGTGTACATTATTTATCCCCAACCTGTGACCCATATATAGCATCAAACTAGATGGCAATTTAAAATATAAGTTATATCATAAGCAAGACATAAATTAGTAAGATAGTTTCTTGCATCTACTATGATCAAAGCAAAAATTAAATTAAGAGCTCTAGGGGTTACTGGTCGGATAACCTGACATAACTTAAAGAAAGCAGGAAACCTTGTGAGAAAGATTCTATTAGTAATGACAGGATGAAAAAGAGCAGGGACAACACTTAACATCTCCAAAAGCTTTAAGAAGATTAAGAGGGCACTTTTAGTAAGGAGGTGATGCCTTAAGCCATATGCGATTTTCACTTTTGCTTTGATAATAATCAATATTTTTGCCTACCTGTCGATTCCTTTGCAGACTACAGATATAATCATTTCACCATATAGTGTAATTTACCTAGATAAAATATTGCCCCCTGGGAAATATGAATATGCAAATAGAGTCTGTGGAGCCTCTGTTAGCAGTCTCAAACACAGAACTAGCCATATATCCCTCCAGGGAACGACTGGTCTCCCTGAGATCAGTGAATACTTTGCAATCTTGGTCTACTAGGCCTTGCTCCCACCTAGCCAGAATCCTACTCCACACTGATGAGGGGCAACACCCCGAAACAGCTGTATGTGGATGGATACTTGGCCTTGGTATTCCCTTGTCATATCTGTAAACTTGTAAAAGAGTTGGATATTGACTTAAAGGGCCACTTCATATGGTGGTTATGGTGTTCTCCGCAAGGAACCACCCCTTGGCTGGGTCCTTCCCTGGAGGGATATATGGCTAGTTCTGTGTTTGAGACTCCTAACAGAGGCTCCACAGACTCTATTTGCATAATCATATTTCCCAGGGGGCAATGTGCCTAGGAATTCACTGTGTTTGAGCGCTTTAGCCAGCTGCCCGTAGTGTTTTCTTGGACTGGTCTCCCTGAGATCAGTGAATACTTTGCAATCTTGGTCTACTAGGCCTTGCTCCCACCTAGCCAGAATCCTACTCCACACTGATGAGGGGCAACACCCCGAAACAGCTGTATGTGGATGGATACTTGGCCTTGGTATTCCCTTGTCATATCTGTAAACTTGTAAAAGAGTTGGATATTGACTTAAAGGGCCACTTCATATGGTGGTTATGGTGTTCTCCGCAAGGAGCCACCCCTTGGCTGGGTCCTTCCCTGGAGGGATATATGGCTAGTTCTGTGTTTGAGACTCCTAACAGAGGCTCCACAGACTCTATTTGCATAATTATGACTTTTAGGATTGTTACCCTTATTGGGTGGGCATTAGAGTTTTTTTTAACTTCCTCACTGAAATGACAATTTGCATAATAATATTTATTCATTTTTTCAGTGCTATTAATTTCATAGCGCTTTACATACATTTGCAGTACTGTCCCCATTGGGGTTCACAATCTAAAAATCCTACCAGTATGTCTTTAAATCAAAGGACAATAAAAGTATCACACTTCTTATCTTTGAATGCTGATATTTACTGCCCCAGCTGTTCTTCTACTCTACAGACACTGATCATTATATGTTCTGCTTCAAGTCCATTTTGTTATGTACTGCATTATCCAATCCCCATTTTATGTATATATGTGTGTATTCAGAATTTGTGTCACCATTAGCCTGATAAAGAGACCTTAGGAGCTGTACAGCAATTCAGGCATCGCTAGTCTTTGAAGCTCTATCTTACAACCCAGATATCGAATATATAAAGCTTGAATGTGTGTATGTGTGTGTGTGTGTATGTCCGGGATTGGCATCTACACCGTCGCAGCTACAGCCACAAAATTTTGCACAGCCACACGTCTGGACCCCGAGAGCGTCATAATGTTGTGAGGCGAAATTTTAACCCTGCGCTTTCCAATTCACCAAACAATTTTGGCCCTATCTACATAATGGAGAGAAAGTGACAGTTACCAGTTGACAGTTGTGAATGAGAGGGGTTTAATAACAGCACCAAAGACTAACAGCATATACCAGCATATAGTCACTAAGGTGGGGCCCAGACATGGAATATTCACCACGCACAGGGATATGTATACACACCTTATGCACACAAAGAGTAACAGCTAAGGTGGAGCCCCAACATTGGATACTCACCACGCACCTGAACACAAGCACACACACCACAAAAAGACACACACCACACATACACCACCCCAAAGGGACACACACACATACACACCCCAGAGGGACACATGCACTCACCCCACAGGGACACACAAACCACAAGGACATACACACATACACACCCCACAGGGACACAGAGACACACACACACACCCCACAGGAACACACAGACCCCACAAGGATGACTCACACTACAGGGACACCCCTCCCCCCCACAAGGACACACGCTACAGAGACACACACGCACACACCCCAGGGACACACACACCACACAGACAGACACAAATGTGCACAAATCACCTCACACAACTCGCCTCATACGTCTGGTATCTTTAATTTTGAAAAATAAACATCTGATTAAAAACAGCCAATGTGCAACACATGTGCCATATAGGGAATTAAGGCAGATGTCAGTCACATGAGCTGTCTTTTATGTGTATGTGTGAGTTAATATATACTGCCCGTGCGGGGGGAAGGGTTTACTGTTGGCTGGAGATTTATTAGACTGCCTATAGCAACCAATCACAGCTCAGCTTCTATTTTCCTACAGGTCATTAATATGACATATTCAAATTCTATTTTGTTATAGCTAACAGCAGATATTTATTAACCCGGGCGTAGCCTGGTAGTACAGCTAGTAGTAAATAAAAGCCCATTCACATTGCAGATTTCAATCAACAACAAATACTTACATTTTGAATAATTGTTCAAGAATGATTTGATAGTCTTCTTGGAGCAGGAAGCAATTTTAACCCTAGAACGCATACCTGGGGCCTCGCAGGCCTGCCAGGTTACTTGTTTTCTATTTTCTGTAAAAGTACTTTAGTTTGAATTTTGAAAATCTAGGTAATCCTCAGGTATATAGTTGTTAGTAATTTCCAGTTAATCATATATTTTTATGTTACAGACATTTCAGTATAACAACCTTTTTTTGGGACTACCCCATATCCACGCACCTGGGGCCTTTTAGGCCCGTACTAGGTTTACATGTGATATTCAGTCTTTTTGTCTGTATTGTTGCTGGGGAAGAACTTTTATGACTCTGGGAAGAGTGTGGATTTTGCATGACAACATGGTCATGTGATCTTTGAAGGGAGGCTCCCTCACAAAATCATGTGTCTCTGACCTTATCACAGGTCTTTTTGTCCTAATTGCTGGAGCTATGGAGGAAGAAGTCAGTTTTCTTTTGTCTGGAAATAGAAACTTTCTGAGCTCCAAAACCAGAGGCTTCTACTGCACTACAAGAAAGTGATCTGTTGAAAGTAAGAGGAGGGGGGCTGCACTTTACCTGCTTTATATCGCTTGGTGTGCTGGGACCCTAACAAAGAGTCTTATCACATACTGTTTACAGTGCACAAGCCTGATTGTAATCTTTTTCTTTTTTTCTTTTTAGTTTACTGACATCTAAAATTACAATGGCACAGTCATTCCGCCAGCCTTAGCTGGGGTCACCAGGAGGTCAGATCCATTACGGATCCCCTCCTGGCGGACCCCAGCGCTACTGGGAATGCATCCTTACTTTGCAATTGTAAAATAAATTTTGAAAAGTATTTTTATTTGAGTTATTCCGTGTTATTTGCACACAGGCCTAAAAGGCCCCAGGTGCGTGAATATGGGGTAGTCCCAAAAAAAGGTTGTTATACCGAAATGCCTATAGCAGAAAAATATATGAACAACTGGAAATTACTAACAACTATATACCTGAGGAATACCTAGAGTTTCAAAAATCTAACTAAAGTAATTTTACAGAAAATAGAAAACAGGTAACCTGGCAGGCCTGCGAGGCCCCAGGTATGCGTCCGCCAGCCTTAGCTGGAGTCACCAGGATGTCAGATCCATTACGGAATCCCGTCCTGGCGGACTCCAGCGCTAGTAGGAATGCATCCTTACTTTGCAATAAACTTTGAAAAGTATTTTTTTTTTAGTTATTCCATGATAATTGAAAACGGGCCTAAAAGGCCCCAGGTGCGTGAATGTGTAGATTTCTATGGGTATGCGTTCTAGGGTTAAAGCAAGCAACAGCTCTTGCAAGAGCCATGCACTAGGCAGCTTATCGTAGGTACATATGTTGGAAAAGTAGCATTTACTGATATTCTCCACATACATTTTGTGGTTTCCCATAGATCTATTCCTTATTTTGTATCCAATTATTGTTCTCGATACGGAAAAACATTCTTATTCTTATTCAAATGATTTTATTGGTTTTATACAGGGTGCAATTGAAACAAGTATTGAACTTACAAACTTAGTGATAATTTTCTGAAGTTCAAAATAGGGTTACTTTAATAAGATAAGACAATTTGTAGTATTAACTTAGACGACTAAGCGTAACAAGAAGTATGAGTTAGTTTGATTTGAAGTTTGGTAGTTGTCGTATATATCTACTTAATGTGGTATTTTGACTACTAAAGTTCAGTAGAGGGTAACATTAATAAGATAAAACAATTTGTAGCATTAACTTAATCAACTAAACGTAACAAGAGGGGTGAGTTAGTTTGGTTTGAAGTTTTAGTAGATGTCGTATGTGTCTGCTTAATGTAGTATTTTAAACCAAAATCAAAGTTCGGAGTAATTAATCAGAAAGAAATGTGGGGGAAAGAGGAAGTGGGGGACGGGGATACAAGTAGAGTCAGACATTAATTATCCGCTAGTTTTCTTCCTACGGTAGTATGTAGTGGGGTAGGAAAGAGTTCGTTCCAAGGACTCCTTTTCTTGTTATATTTGCCCATAATGTTGTTCCGTAGTGCGTAGGTTAGTTCATACGTATTATGGAGGGCAATCTTTTCCAGTAAAGCTGAGAATGTGGGTGGTTTAGGGTCTCTCCATAGTGCTGCAATCATAGTTTTCGCCGAGAGGATGACGTGGACTGCTAGAGGTCTTAGTTGAGGTGGTATTTGCGCAGTGTTTGTGAGTAAGTTTACAAATTCAGGCGTGAGTGTTAGGGAGTTATTTGATAGGTCGTAGATTAAGAGTTGAATTTTGTTCCAAAAGTCCGTCAAAATTGTACAGGACCAGAAGATATGTGATATGGTTCCAATTTCTTGGTTGCACCTCCAACACATAGATGAGCTTTCCTCCTTCATCTGGTGGAGTCGGAGGGGGGTGAAATACCACCTTGAGAGTGATTTATAGTGGGTTTCGATCAGTGTAGTGCAGGAGATGGTTTTCTGTATGCATGCAAGTGTTTGAGACAGAGAGTCCACTTCTATTGAGACACCTAGTTCTTTCTCCCATGCTAATATTTTGGGCGTTTTGACTATAGATGAGTCTAGGTTTATCTCTTTGCAGAGACTCTTGGTGGACAAGAAAATGGGACTATGAGGGGATTTGAACATTTGCGCTAAAACATTCTTATTCTAATGCTCCACTCAAACACATGTGCCAATTTTTGCATCTGTCAAAATCAGACCTTTGTTTTTTCTGAAGTGTCATCTTTATTATTAAGGCGCATCTAGGTTTACTGGCACCTGGATCAAGAATTCTGGGGTTTAAGTACTCATGACATGACCGCTCATATGTGATTTGCACAATTGCCGACAAGCTAATTCTTTCAATGTACAGTGAAATATTACAACCTCTGCTTCACTAAGAGAAGCAAGAAGAAAGCTAGTTGTCATGTGACCTTAAATATGAAAATCATATATGAGTGGTAATGTGATGATTGCTGGAACTAACAAGGAGAGCTAAATCCTGACAGTGAGTACATTACACGTTGTTCCAATTGGACATGCTGCAGTGCTTAACCCCTTTCTGACATTGGATGTACTGGTATATCCTATTTTCCACAGTCTAAAGGCCCAGTTACACACACAGATAATTGTACAGAGATTGTTCGCAGATCTCTGGTTGCAGTGAAATCATGGGACACATTGTTACATTATGTGGCCGTGTACAAATGTAACAATGTGCCTATGATTACACTGCAACCAGAGATCTGCAAACAATCTCTGCACAGGAGCTGTGCATGCGCGATCACTGTCAAGAGCTCAGCTTAAGTGTAGCTGAGCACCATCAGTCAAAGCCTTGTCTGGTGCCCGAACCTGGCTGTTTAACCCTATAACTGCCACATCATTTTTAAAGCTTGAGGGACAAAGTTCCCTCTTTCACCAGATCGGGACCTGTCCAATGTGATCACAGGGGCCTGATCGTTGCCATTATATCGGGAAATAGTGACCTCCTGATCTGTCAGCTATGGGGCCTATTAGACCATGCTAAGTGCATGGTCTATCAGGTGTTCTGCAAGCGTCACATTGACAGGTGTAATGTACTGCAAAATATGTACATTGCATTACTCCAGCGATCAGACTAATAAAAGTTAAAGCCCCATAGTGAGACTAAATCAAAAAGTTTTAAAAATTGTAAATATATTAAAAAATCAAAGCAAAATAAAAAATCAAAAAAATAAACAAACATAATGCAGTAAATACAAATATTTATGCAATAACAAAAATAAATTAAAAAGTACACATATTTGGAATCTCAGCCTCTGTAATAACCCGATCTATAAACCTGTTACACTAATTAACTACTTCAGTGAACACTGTAACACTGTAAAAAATAAATTAAAATAATGGCAAAAATTTGACTTTTTTTTATCAAACTGTCAAAAAAGTGGAGTAAAACATGACTAAAATGGCAAATGGAAATAAATATGGTATCCCTGAAAAGGTCATCTCATATAGTACCGTATATACTTGTGTATAAGCCGAGTTTTTCAGCCCAAAAATTGGGCTGAAAAGTCCCCCCCTCGGCTTATACACGGGTCAATACGGTATGTGGTGTGTGGGGGCTGTGTCCGGGTGCTGGGGAGGCTGGAGGAGGTGGGGGGAGGCTGCTGACCGAGTGGCCCGTCACATGGGGCCGCTCATTAGATATGCACGGCTCCCCCCGCCTATCACAGCGGCAGGGGGAGCGGTGCATACAGCCCCCAGATGTATACAGACCCCCAGTGGGGTATACAGCAGGCCCCCAGTGGCACTCGCCCCCCACACTGTGCAGAGCCCCCCCCTCCCGCTGCATTATCTTACCATCCAGCGTCTTCATCACCGCCGGTCCTCCCGTCCATCCTCGTGCGCTGTGTTCGGGTCTCACGTGACCCGGCGCGATGACGTCATCCGAATGCGACCACCGGGTCACATGAGACCGGGAACGCAGCGCGCGAGAATGTACGGGAGGACCGGCGGTGATGAAGACGCTGGATGCTAAGTTAATGCAGCGGGAGGGGGGGCTCTGCACAGTGTGGGGGGCCTGTATACCTCTGGGGGCCTGTATACCTCTGGGGGCCTGTATACCTCTGGGGGCCTGTACACCTCTGGGGGCCCCCTGTATATGTGGAGCCCACTGGGACGGGGTACTCGGTGCCGGACCGGTGTACTGCTGGGGGATGTCACGGCGGTCCTGGTCCGGACCGTGTCCCGGGCCCGCACAATAAAATGGGGGTTATTTACAGGGGATTTGTCACTCGTGACGCCACCCACTATATGCGGCCAGTAATGGGGCCGCCGCTGCTGCAGAACCTCCGGGGATGATGGGATAGCAGCTTGGATAGAATAGTTCCTGTGGGCAGAACTGGGTTCCCCGGGGCAGTGGTAGTAGTAGTTAAAGTCTGTGAGGATAGTTATTGATGCTGCAGGAGAGTAGGGGTAGCAGTAGAGATGATGAGAGTAGAGGTATATGAGGGCAAGTGGGGCTTCAGTATAAGGATCACACACACTCACGGTTTCTGTTGTTTTCCAAGTCTTTACTTGCAGATGGTATATCACAATATTGTCCACGGAGTCTGTACCAGGTTGCTCCCACCCTGACCGGGTCCTTGGCTTCCTACTTAAGCGCTGTGTGTGGCCCTGCTGCTGCTTGTAGCTGTACTGCTGGCCCTGTCTCTGCTCACGGGTACCAATATGTTGGGCAACTTGAGTCCTCTGTGTCACTGACCCCTCCGTGTTGCTTTGCTATGGTGTTGTGAAGATGGTGGACCTTCACTATGCCGGTGTTTACTGTCCTGTCTGTCTCAGGCACAGCCTCGGATCCGGTATCCGTCTTAAGCGTCTCCCCGGGGTCAAGTTTTTGGGGTAACTCTTTATCCCAGGTATGTTCCTCTGTTCCTCTGTCTCCTCTCCTCAGACCTCTCAGGACCTCCACTTCTACTTGACTCTGCTCCTGCTCCAGACTCAAACTAAACTAACTGTCACTCTTGCTCTGTGGTAAACAACTTAGCTACTCCCACTAGTGCAGGTGCCACCTAAACTCGTCCCACTTTCTAGTGTAGTGTTGTGTGGGGAGTAAACCTGTGTTGATATTTCTGTGGCACATTAACCCTTGGGGTGCCACATTTACCTCTGGGGGCCCCCTGTATACCTCTGGGGGCCTGTATACCTCTGGGGGCCTGTATACCTCTGGGGCCCTGTATACCTCTGGGGGCCGCCTGTATACCTCTGGGGGCCACCTGTATACCTCTGGGGGCCGCCTGTATACCTCTGGGCGCCTGTATACCTCTGGGGGCCGCCTGTATACCTCTGGGCGCCTGTATACCTCTGGGGGCCGCCTGTATACCTCTGGGGGCCGCCTGTATACCTCTGGGGCCCTGTATACCTCTGGGGGCCGCCTGTATACCTCTGGGGGCCTGTATACCTCTGGGGGCCGCCTGTATACCTCTGGGGGCCTGTATACCTCTGGGGGCTGCCTGTATACCTCTGTATACCTGCTGTATACCATACTGCTGGGGCCTGTATACCACTGGGGGGGCGCCTGTATACTTCACTGCTGGGGGCTGTATACCACTGGGGGGACCTGTATACCTTACTGCTGGTGGCTGTATACCTTACTGCTGGTGGCTGTATACCATACTCCTGGTGGCTGTATACCATACTCCTGGTGGCTGTATACCATACTCCTGGTGGCTGTATACCATACTCCTGGTGGCTGTATACCTCACTGCTGGGGGTTGTATACCTGTGCTGGGGTCCACCATCGGCTTATACGTGAGTCAATAAGTTTTCCCAGTTTTCGGGGGCAAAAGTAGGGGGTCGGCTTATACACGGGTCGGCTTATACACGAGTATATACGGTACATAGAAAAAGTGTTGACATACAGTAGAGACCAAAAGTTTGGACACATCTTCTCATTATAAGAGTTTTCTGTATTTTCATAACTATGAAAATTGTAGATTCACACTGAAGCCATCCAAACTATGAATTATACCGCTTTAAAGATGAGAAAAAAGGAGGCACTCACCATTCAATGCTCTGTATTTTTTAATGTACCTTTTTGCCAAGTTACATTACAGCCAGGGAGGGGGTGGTGGAGGCCGTCAACGGCACCGTTTCGTGGTGATTCTGCTTCAACGGGTCAGTACCCGTTAGCGGTCTGGAGTGTGTATAAGGTCAAGAGTTGGTAGTTCCCGGATATATTCTTGGACTTTATTTAACAAACTATGAATTAACACACGTGGAATTATATACTTAACAAAAAAGTGTGAAACAACTGAAAATATGTCTTATATTCTAGGTTCTTCAAAGTAGCCACCTTTTGCTGTGATCACTGCTTTGCACACTCTTGGCATTCTCTTGATGAGCTTCAAGAGGTAGTCACCGGAAATAGTTTTCACTTCACAGGTGTGCCCTGTGAGGTTTAATAAGTGGGATTTCTTGCCTTATAAATGGGGTTGGGACCATCAGTTGTGTTGTGCAGAAGTCTGGTGGATACACAGCTGATAATCCTACTGAATAGACTGTTAGAATTTGTATTATGGCAAGAAAGAAGCAGCTAAGTAAAGAAAAACGAGTGGCCATCATTACTTTAAGAAATGAAGGTCAGTCAGTCCAAAAAATGGGGAAAACTTTGAAAGTGTCCCCAAGTGCAGTTGCAAAAACCATCAAGTGCTACAAAGAAGCTGGCTCACCTGAGGGCCGCCCCAGGAAAGGAAGACCAAGAGTCACCTCTTCTGCGGAGTATAAGCTCATCCCAGTCACCAGCCTCAGAAATCACAGGTTAACAGCAGCTCAGATTAGAGACAAGGTCAATGCCACACAGAGTTCTAGCAGTAGACACATCCTACAAGGGTGGTCTATACAGGGTGGTATAAAAATAGCTCACCAGTGGGCAAATAGTCACTACCCTGTCAGGTTGGTAGGGTGCTGTAGCAGAATGTATACTGGGACTGCTGAGTATCCTCAGACCCACGCGTATCGCCGCAACTGCGGCTTCTTCAGCAGTATACAGCAGTCCCAGTATACATTCTGCTACTGCACCCTACCAACCTGACAGGGTAGTGAATATTTGCCCACTGGTGAGCTACTTTTATATCACCCTGTCGGATCAGGGTTACCCCTTCAGTGTAGGGTGTTGTTAAGCTGTCGTTATTCCAGGTAACCTCCCACTGGACCTGTTGTCCATGGTCAGGGCTATAGTGCAATCAGATATAGGGGGATTGCAATCTTTGGTACTTTGCATACTGTGAATGTCTAATGCCTTTTACCTCCTGTATTGTGGAAATATTTACTTTACTTTATATATCGTTCTTGCACTTGTTATTCTTTGGATTTAACTGACAAATACGGCTATTTTGACACTGGGGAGTTCCTCCAACCACTAACATGTTTGATATTTTTGTGGCTATATATGTTTGTATTGGTTTTAATTGTTTTTAATTGTGTTTCTCTGTGTGGTTAAAAAAACTTGATATATTCTTAATCTTTACTTGATTCCGTGGCGTGCTTTGGATATATGTCAACACTTTTTCTATGTACTATATAAGTAGCTAATGTTGACATTGAGCACCCCCTTTGTTTAACCTCACTGATTGGTGTGGTGCTCCTATCCATTAAATATTCCCTGAAAAGGTCATCTCATCATGCATAAACAAACCACTGTACAGCTCTGTCAGCTAAAATATTAAAAACTAAAGTTGTCAGAATATACCATATTTTTCAAACTATAAGACGCACCCAGATTTTAGAGGAGAAAAATAGGGAAAACAAATAAGCAAAAAATGAAATGTGGTTATCATGCAGTTTTATGGGAGGGATCTGCTGCTGACACTCATGAGGGTAATGTCCTCATCCTTGGCCCCTTCCTGGTAATATATAATCTTCCATACTGGATATGACCCCATATCCTGAATATAGCTCCCATCCTGGTATATCAATCCCAATCCTGGATATAGCTCCCATACTGTTATATCATTCCCCAGCCTGGATATAGCTTCCATACTGGTGTATCATCCCCCAGCCTGGATATGGCACCCCCATCCTGTATATGGCCGCCCTGCTGCTGCTCACACAAAAATAATAAATGGTGTAACTTACCCATGCGCCGATCCCCTCTGTCTTTCCTGCTGAAGCATCATTGTCTTCCTGTCTGTGCATGCTGGCATCCGATCATGTGATGGTGCATGCAGCAATGACATAATTGTGCTTACAGTACTTAGTGTGCTGTAATATGCGCCGTACTGAGAGTTAATGGACAGCCGGATGCAGTGAATATTATAGTAGGCTAATGAGCGAGGACACGTGATTAAGGGCTGCAGCTGCAGCCTGCACCAGCCTCCTCCAGAGCTGCTGATCCACCCAGCACAGCCCCACAGCACCACAGCCAGCACACAGTCCATATATTCAGACTATAAGACACATCCTCCACTTTCCCCCACAATTTTGGGGGAAAAAAGTGCGTTTTATAATCCAAAAAAATACGGTAGCTATGCAAAATAATTTTTATTCTATAAAATTACTTTTATTGTGTGATGGATGAAAAACATAAAAAAACATATCAATGTGGTACCGTTGTAATCGTACTGACCCAAGGAATTGATTACTTTTACCAGTGAACACCATAAAAAATATTTCTCAATTGCTAATATTTGTTCATTCTGCCTCCCAAAAATTGAAGTACAAAGCTATCGAAAAATGTTATGTTCTCGAAAATGGTACTAATAAAAATGTTAACTCATCCTGCCAAAAAACAAGCTTTTATTTGACTGTGATGGCAGAAAAATGAAAAAAGGTATATCTCTCAAAATATTGTGATGAAAAATGTTATTAAAACGTTGTTTTAGTGTGTGATAGTAGCCAAAAATAAAAACACAATATAAATCTGGTAATTGCTGTAACTGCATCAACCTGATGAATAGAACACTTCTCTCTTATACCGTACGTTGAATGGCACAAAGGATAAATTAAACAAATCAACAGCAGGTTATCAATTTATTTATTCTGATTCCGAAAGATCACATTAAGATTCAAATCATGTTTATCTTGCACTCTACACTGAGCTCTTAGGATTTCCATGTAAATTTTCAAAATATGTGATTCTGATGGAACCTCCAATGACACATTCACTATAATGAAACACAGGACAGGGTAACACTGTGGGCTGTATCTGGCCTATAATCCAGCAGTGTCTGTCCTTTTAAGAGTTCATAAAAGCGTGGTTCGCTACTATTTTGTGCATTTCTGAAAAGACAAACACCACTGAACACTCCAGATTAACCCTGCTACCTCCTTAGAGTGAATGGATGTCTTGGGGTTTCCATCTGACTTTGTCTCTAATTTTCAATAAACTATCAGGGTTCAAACGCATATTAAATCATAACCAACCCTAAAATCAAACCTTTATTGGTATTTGCAAACTCACAACACAGAAAAAGATAAAAACTAGGTGCTCATTAAGTATGGAAGGAAGAGGCAACACCTATAAATAAATGGAGGTTTCCATCTGACTCACGTCATTCAGAAATTTAGATTTATACCCCATAGTAATTGCTTAGCATAAAGCATAGGACAAATGTGATGCAAAACATAATGTAAAAAGTTATCAAATAAAAGCTTTAATTCATTCAACATAAAAACAAGCCTCTGCTCAGGTACTTTATCTGTCAATTGGAATGTAATGGGCTTCTGTGGTGCCCCTCTGGCGGGACACCACAGGATTGTACTGCATCCCAAACAGAAGGTGTAGTGCCTCCATAGTCACAGCTAGAGGGGGAAGCTACAGAGTCTGTATCCAAAACCACAAAATCCCAATCACAGCCACCCTAGCACCAGGGACTGTATATTCAGTAGGTCCCAGGGGGGTGGAGCTTAGCAGAGCGGGAGACGTGACGTAGGTGACAGTTGACAGCAGTCAGTCAGTCGGTGTGAGGAGAGCAGCAGAGACAGACGCAGGGGACCCTGCGGTCAAGACAGGAGGGCACCTCTAAACTGAGAGGTGACCCAGACAATGAAGGGGACACTCCAGGACTGGTTGGAGCCAACTGGAGAGTCCAGGTCAACACCGGAAAACCGGAAACCGAGGCGGTTTTTTAAGGTTCATCCCAAACTGCTGACCGACAGGCTGTGGGCCTTAACAAGAAGGTGCCACAGCACCCATCAAAGTAGTCCAACCTATGTCCCATAGCTGGGTTGAAGACGCTGACAAGTAAGAGAGACTTTAAGCAAAAGACCTGGGGACCAGAAACCAGACTCAAGAGTGGGAGTGTAAGGAGCCAAAAGAGCCCATAAAGGAACAGGACTAAGAAAGTGTTAGTAAGGCACCTCTGACAGAATCCCCAAAAACCTGTGGCAACAAGACTAGACTGTACCATGTACCTAATGAACCATCTGGTACCAGTAAAGAACTGTTTGGGCTAATTTGGTGTCTCTGCATCAATTATTCGACGCCTGGTAGTCTCCTACAGCACCACAGAGCCAAGGACTACTACTCCCCTCATCCACTCCACTGCCCTGAGGTAAAGCTCCGCCTGTGTACTACCCATCACCATCACTTCAGCTGCAAGCTGCAGCACTGGTAGCTACATTACCAGGTACCACAGGTGGCGTCACTAATAATAATCACCCATTCCAAATAGTTTTCCCCTCAGCCATTGTGTGTCCAGGGCATAAGACCGGGATCCGACCAGCCGTGATCCCCACTGAAGTAGCAACCTGTCCTGGTATCTGACTATCCCCTACCCTGTCGACCGACTCATTTGTGGCGTCACGAACTGGATCCAATCAGCTTGGTAATACCAGGTAATTGTGACTTTATTAACTATTAAACTGTGAACCGAATCGCCATTGCCACAGAGATTAAGCTGCGTCACAGAGCGGTTGAAAAAGAGCTCTGCCAAGGATTGACGAAGTACAGTGGCTGGTCACAGAAAGACCCGAGAACTGATTGACTGAACTTTTCAGAATAGGTGGGTCTAAAAATGTAAAAGACTATGTGCTGGCCTAGGGGCGTGCCTCGGCCCCTCATCATGGTAAGGCCATGCAAGAGGCGCCAAAGTGTCTCCCTGCCCCCCTTGTCATCAAACAACCAAGGGGGCAGGTCAAGAACCGGACCGCACCTGCTCGGGACTATAAAAAGTGAACAGGGTGCGGCTGAAGGTCAGATCGGGAGACATTGGCAACTAGACCTGTTACCAATCAGCGGCCTGTTCACAATGTCGTTACCAATGATCCCCGACTTGGTCAGGGAAGTCGAGGAGAAAGTGAGGACCGAATATACTGCCACAGGGGTGCCCACCCTGGGAACTGTGGGGGTGGACATCAACTTCTGGGGAGCAGCTTTGCAGGATCTGCGATCCCAACTCTAGGAGACCGTGGAGTGGACCATCTGGCATTGGAGAGCTGAGATGGTCTTAAAACTGAGCCACAGGGTGGAAAGGCAACAGGGGCTCAGGCTAGACCCAGAATCGGGAGTGTCGGTGGAACCAGAGACCGAGCACCCAGTAGCTGGTGAAGACAACGCCCCTACAGAGTCGGACTTGACCACTACTGTTGAGACCAACAATCTGCCACCTGTTACGGAAAATACCACGACAGCAATGCCAGCAGTTGTGGAGCTCACAGAGGAGGAGGCCACCGAAGCGGAGGATTTGATCCAGTTCTCTGAGGAGCCCGACCTAATCGTGGATTAGTTTATTGAAGGAGGATCTACCAGCCAGGTGGGTTCCGGGAAGGAGGACCGAGGAGAGGAAGGAGCAATTGGCAGCGCAGAGGCGTCCAGGCCCAGCGAGCAATGGTGGGCCAATCGCCAAGAAGAACAACCAGACAATGGCGCAGAGACGTTCGGGCCCTGCGAGCTATGGAGGGCCGGTCGTCCTGAACAACCAGCAGCATGGATTGGCATAGACATGAGGCAACATGCAAGTCAGCCTTCAACCGCAGCTTATGACTCTTGGCAACCCGTTGGTAGGCCGTGGTTCATCCATCTTGCACGGTATCATGAAGCAGAACGGCAGAGGCGGCAGGAAGCATGGTGGATCAATGAGATGGAGACCCACCAGGCCCGTGCCTTTGCGCGAACCCAGCCGCCATTACCCGTAGACCAGCGGAAAAAGTGAACAATCACCATGTTCAATCTGGTGACCGGGTATGGCTTTGCCCAGGAGGATGGCCTTTATGTTGAGGTATTCGAAGTAAGGAAAGAGGTCGAACACCATCTCCCACCAGGCCACCCAGACCGCAATTTATATAAAGGCGATGTTATAACATATCAATGCCATGCGGGACGCCGAGGTTGGTACGCGATCCAGGTAAGTAAATGCTAAAATTGTTAAAGTAACCCCGGTATCGTGTTTGTTGTATGTAGTTGAATATTGTGAATTTTTCTTGCAGAACCTAAAGAGACTCACATGGACTTAAATTTGAACTTTTGTTTCGGAGCCTGATTGAAGTAAATCAGAGGCTCAATACCCGGCCCCCATTGGGCCAATGTGGACTAGAATATAGTTTTGTTTGCAACGTTCTAAGTATAAGTGCCTCCTGCAAAGAAAGAAAGAATGCATATGATTTGATGTGATGTTGATGTTTACAAGTTACCCGTTTATATGTAATAAAAATTTAAGCTCAAACCCGGTTTGGTTTTTTACACTCGAGGATGAGTGTATTTAACCAAAAAGGTATGTAGCACCCCTCTGGCAGGAAGCCACAGGAAGGTACTGAATCCCAAACAGAAGGTGTAGTGCCTCCATAGTCACAGGTAGAGGGGGAAACTACAGAGTCTGTATTCAAAACCACAAAATCCCAATCACAGCTACCCTAGCACCAGGAACTCTATATTCAGTAGGTCCCAGGGGGTGGAGCTTATCAGAGCGGGAGACGTGACGCAGGTGATAGTTGACAGCAGTCAGTCAGTTGGTGTGAAGAGAGCAGCAGAGACGGACACAGGGGACCATGCGGTCGTGACAAGAGGGCACCTCTAAACTGAGAGGTGACCCAGACAAAGAAGGGGACACTCTAGGACTGGTTGGAGCTGGCTGGAGAGTCCAGGTCAACACCGGAAAACCGGAGCCGAGGCAGTTTGTTAAGTTTCATCCCAAACTGGCAGACTTGAAGAAAGAAAATCGGGCACTGGGTCCTATCTTCGGGCAATTATTCCATTATGTGGGTTTGCGACACACCCGAGTGGTGTTGCTCAGCTCAAGCACAAGTGTAATCAATACTGTCAGAAAGAAGAGCGGCACTCACAGGGTTGCAGGCATATGGATAATTTATTCAGTCCATATCTGGGTTACACATGCATGGAGGGAGGGGGTGCAGAGCTGGACAACAATTAACTGTTTCACTCAGTCAGAGCTTCAACAGCCTGTTGAAGCTCTGACTGAGTGAAACAGTCGATTGTCGTCCAGCTCTGCACCCCCTCCCTCCCTGCATGTGTAACCCAGATATGGACTGAATAAATTATCCATATGCCTGCAACCCGGTGAGTGCTGCTCTTCTTTCTGACAGTATTCATCCCAAACTGCTGACCAGCAGGCTATGGGCCTTACCAAGAAGGTGTCACAGCACCCATCAAAGTAGTCCAACCTCTGTCCCATAGCTGGGTTAAAGTCAAGTAAGTAAGACTTTAAGCAACAGACCTGGGGACCAGAAACCAGACTCAAGAGTGGGAGTGTAAGGAGCCAAAAGAGCCCATAAAGGAACAGGACTAAGAAAGTGTTGGAAAGGCACCTCTGACAGACTCCGTGGTAATTCTAAAAACCTGTGGCAACAAAACTAGACTGTACCGTGTACCTAATGAACCATCTGTTTGGGCTAACTTGGTGTCTCTGCATTAATTATTTGTCGTCTGGGAGGCTCCTACAGTACCACAGAGCCAAGGAGTACTACTCCCCTCATTCACCTCGCTGCCCTGAGGTAAAGCTCCGCCTGCGTTTAGCTGTATTACCCAAAGCTGCGTCACCATCACCTTAGCGGCCGGCTGCAGCGCTGGTAACTACATTAACAGGTACCACAGGTGGCGTCACATATAATAGTCCCCCATTCTAAATAGTTTTCCCCTCAGCCATTGAGTGTCCAGGACATGGGACTGGGATTCGACCAGCCGTAATCCCCACTGAAGTAGCAATTTGTCCCGGTATTCGAGTACCCCCTACCCTGTCAACTGACTCACTTCCATTTTACTGGTAACCAAAAAGCATTCTTGCATTCACATGTTAAGCATTTCTGTAGTAAGTCCAGCAAGGAAGCTGTCTAGCTCCTGGCGGGGACCGTGGGGTACTCGGAATGGGGCCCTCTCGCTGTCGTCTGGGGGCTGCGGGATATCACAGTGGCGTGACCTGGTCTGTGATCCCCTCGTCGGTGAGCAGTATAATGGGGATTATAGAAATGGATGAAAGAAAAAAAATAAAATAAAAATAAAAGAGTCGTGACGCCACCCATGGAATGCGGCTAATATAACCGTTGCTGTAGTCTGAATCCCGGGAATGGTGGGAGTAGCAGTGTAGGTGGATCAGATCTCCACGGGAAGAGCGATTCCCCAGGGCACACGAATAGCCTGTAGATAGGCGGGGATCGTTGGGGGTGCAAGGACTTAGTGTACTGAAGGAATGACAAACACAGAAGTAACAGTCTCTTTTATTTTTACTGAAGTCAAACAGGTTCATCCAGGGAACAGTTCAAGTGGTGTTATGGGTCCGGAGACTGGAAGCAAGCTGGGCTGTCCGCAGCTGGCAAGTGCTGAGGCCTCCCTGTTGTACTGTACTGTTTGTGGGCCTGGGCTGCGTAAAGCTATGCTTCGGCTCCCTTCTCACTGTCTTGGCCATATGACAGGCAGCTAGAGCTCTCTCTGGGTTACTCTCTCTCTGCTTCTCCCGAGCTCACGGTTGTAGCTGTGTCTCCTGGTCTTTCTGGGTGGACAAGCAACGTGAAATTACCCGCCCTCCGGTTTTGGTTGTTGGGTATGTAGTCCCTGGCGACCTCGGACTCCAGTGTCCATACTGCACTAGGTGCAGAGGCCAGCTGGCTGTGCTCCACTCCTCGCACCTTTTCTCCACTTTCCTCAGACCCTTACCACGGGTCACCCAATCGGGCAAGTCAGTCCCCTAGGATAAGCCTAGCGTGACTACCTTCTGTAGGATGTCTTCCACAGTCCTCCTAGGACTGTACTGCCAGACCCTGCACCCAGACCAGAATTTATAGGGACCTGCCATGAACCCGAGCTTTAGAGCATACCCTTCTGGCCTGGAGTTGGGAAGGTGCTGTGTGTGTGCTTTACCTAATGTGGGTGCCTTCCCTTGCTTCCAAGCTTGATATTGTGGCAACTGGACCCTGTGGCGCCACAAAACCTTTAGTACTGGCAGGTAGTAATGAGCACATCTAACACAACTAGCCTGGCTATGTAGATGTCTGCAGTAACCACAGTACCATCACACATACACCCACACACACAGATTCCTAAATTCTCTTAATCCTGACAGGTTGTTAAAGGAGAGGAACTTGTCCATGGATACGCCCCCCCCCCCCCCCCCCCGAGCTACATTACATTTTCCCTTCTACTGCCAGGCACCTTGTGAGAAAACTCAGTTGCTTTTTAAATGAGCTGCAAAGCTTGGACTGGACATAAGAGAAAGACCAGACCCACTCAGCTCCTCCAGTCATTCCTAAAACCTGGACCAAAAATCCTGAATCTACTAAATAAACCCCTCAACATTATTAGTGCTGGATAATTCTCTCCAGATTTCACATCACTGAGGCTGTGTACCTTGGTGATACATGTCTCTATCATTCCAGGACTTGTCCAGCTGCCACTGTACAATCTAGTGCAGAGGTCCCCAACTCCAGGCCTAAAGGGTCTCCAACAGTGCAGGATTTCAGGATTTCCTTAGTATTACACAGGTGTTAATGTGATCAAATGCATAGGTAATGATTCCAAACCCTGTGCAATACTAAGGAGATCCTGAAAACATGCATTGTTGGCGGCCCTTGAGGCCTGGAGTTGGGGACCCCTGATCTAGTGTATATATCTATATCTATGCATCATATGTATGTATATATATATTATCTATGCAGGATGACTGCAGAATATATAAAATAAAATAGTTTATTAATCAGAGTAATAACTGTTTACATATTTTACAAACAATTGCAACATGAAAAAAGTTGTGAATGTCCACAATGATAACTGAAAGGGACTAGGGTGAGTTGGTCTTTCCCATGAGTATGGAATATGTACATGACTCTTTATAGGCCAAGGTCACACATAACATCCATTTTTGGCATAGATCAGTTTTTGGGATTTTTTTCTTTTTTCAAAAACACATATGTGTTAACGTATTTGTGTGTGCGTTTTCCAAAAACACGTGCATTTTTGTGCAGCATCCCAAAAAACACTGCTAGCAGCATTTTTGGGTGCATTAAAAAAAACGCATGCGTTTACATATAGGCACCATGAAAAAATGACCAAAAAAATGACCAAAACAATCCAAAAAATGTCCAGGACCTCAGGAGGCACTATTGGCACCCTAAATAAAACGGATCTGTTTTTCTAAGGGCTTCAAAAAGCGGATTGGGATCTGTGACCCTGGCCATACATTGCAAATGTTTATTAAAGGATGCACATTAAGCACATGCACATTAACCTACAGATATGGGGCTATTTTCCAGGTTAATAGCAATCTAAAGCCGTGCACGGCTGCCTCAGCTTCTGTTGTCGCTCTGCACATAGTGAGTGGCGGCTGTAGCCAAACCCCAGCATTTACTGGCATTTGGCACAATACGAATGTAGTGTACAGCTGGATGTATCGGTGACAGAGGTGGTGCAGGTTTTGACTGAAATTCGGGGGCTACCTGGAGGAATAAAAGTCATTCTGTCCTGGCAGCTGGGCTATCAGTGCGGTGGCCACATGTCTTTAAAACACTATTAACCTGCTATTTAACTCCTTTTCTGCAGGTTAATAGTGTTTGGAGACGTGACAAGTTCCCTTTAAGTGATGTTCACATTTTTTAAGAGATGATTGCATTGTTTCAATATTTCATAGAGCTCAAACCCAGTTCATACAATCAGCTGCCTTCATACTCACCCAGAGATGCAATCTAATTTCAATGAAGAAAGGATGAGGTTGTAGTTGAAGAATAAATGCCATTTTAAACCGTACATGTCAGACAGAATATCAAGAACAGTAAAATGATCAGTGTCAATTAGTTTTGATTGGGTCGTAGCATAGGATTTCAGGGGATATTTTCAACATTTATGCGGATTCAAAATAAAAAAAAAAAATAAGCAAATACAGGCAGAAAAAATGCTTTCATTCTCAAAAATATTAAAATTGAAAAATTCTAACAAATACTGGGAGAGAAGTAGTTTAAATCCCCAAAATCCCATAGCTTTCTATTCTCTTCATAGCTCTATTACTTTTTGTGCCTTCCAACAAGAATCAACCTCAATTTCAATGTCATTTTCATGCTCATGATGACCAAATTTAGTAAAATTTGTTAATCTTGGCTGTTACAAAAATGTTCTAATTTTTGTAGAACAGTGCTATTGTGGTAATAATGAATATCTTGTATGCCATATAGATAAGCTTCCCTTTCAGAAAATGAATTGGTCATTTTTTTTAATATTGAAGAAAATATTAGTGTTTAGGCAGGAGCAGCATGAACAGGTAGGTGTCAATTGTAAAATTGCAGTATTTGTAGCTGGACATGATGATATAATAAGAGCTACGAGAATTAGTGATGTATGTTCTCTATGATTTAAGGACATCTTGTGACATTATGTCATTATGTTACATGCCACTGTGACAAACTACTATCTACAGTAGAGCATTTAGCAAAGCATACATTAAAGTAATTAGTAACCTGTCATAGAAGTATGTATGTACACACTGCACAGTACAGGGTGGGCCATTTATATGGATGCACCTAAATAAAATGAGAATGGTTGGTGATATCAACTTCTTGTTTGTGGCACATTAGTATATCCAGATGGGTGGTGATCATGGTGGCCATTTTGAAGTTGGCCATTTTGGATCCAACTTTATTTTTCTCAATGGGAAGATGGTCATGTGACACATCAAACTCATTGGGAATATCATAAGAAAAACAATGGTGTGTTTGGTTTTAACATAACTTTATTGTTTCCTGAGTTATTTACAAGTTTAAGACCACTTATAAAATGTGTTCAAAGTGCTGCCCATTATGTTGGATTGTCAATGCAACCCTCTTCTCCCACTCTTGACACACTGATAGCAACACCACAGAAGAAATGCTAGCACAGACTTCCAGTATCTGTTGTTTCAGATGCTACACTTCTCGTATCTTTACAGCATAGACAATTGCCTTCAGATGAGTGATGAGGCAAACTTTTTTGTGAATGGTGAAGTTAACAAACAAAACCACCACTATTGGTCTGACACTAACCCACAGTGGATAGATGCCTCCAAGACTGTTGGAACACAAAAATTGATGGTATGGTGTGGTATATGGGGTACAAAGATAGTGAGGCCATTATTCATCAATGGAAACCTCAATGCCAATGGATATCTGAATCATGTAGCAATTTCAATTTAAAGAGAGCTATCTGTGTGATGGTTAACGCAGGAAGAAGCCACAAATCATCATCATCACAAGGGCTTCACAATTATAAAACTTGGACTACTGGCATAGTTGTTTCACTGCCACTGCACAATGTGCAGGCATAGTGTCTGCAAAAATTAGCCCAAGGGGCTGCCAAACAATTATGAAGCTAGGACTACTAGCACAGTAGTTGCAGTGCCCAATGTCCAGGCATAGCCATAGTGTCTCCAAAAAGTAGCTCAAGGGGCTGTACCATGGTTGATGAGGGAAGCAGGCCTCAAGGGCCAAACAATTATGAAGCTAGGACTACTAGCACAGTAGTTGCAGTGCTCAATGTCCAGACATAGCCATAGTGTCTCCAAAAAGTAGCCCAGGGGCTGTACCATGGTTGATGAAGGAAGCAGGCTCAAGGGCCAAACAATTATGAAGCTAGCTTAGGACTACTAGCACAGTAGCAGTGCCCAATGTCCAGGCATAGCCATAGAGTCTCCAAAAAGGGGCTGAATTATGGTTGATGATGGAAGGAGAGTCTCATCACAAGTGCCTCCGATGTGAAATATTAATTAGCGGAACATTGTTTTTGCTTATTGACCATGAGGTACTTGTTCCAGAAGCAGGAGTTTAAAACGTGTAAGAAGAAGAAGAGGGGTTTGTATGGGAAGGGATGGACGTGATCACCAGTTGACTAAAATAACATTTTGGGTGACTTTAGGTTGGGATGCTGTCATCAGGAGGGCTTAAATAGTCTTGCGAAATCCAGTCCTTGTTAAATTTGATCAGAGTCAGCCTGTCTGCATTTTTTGTAGTCAGCCGTGTGCGTGTATCTGTGATGATTGCCCCAGCGGCACTGAAAACACGCTCTGACATCACACTAGCAGCAGGTCAGGCTATCACATCCAAGGCATATCAGAAGAGGTCTGGCCAACTATGCAGCTTGGATACCCAGTAATTAAACAGAACAGAAGCGTCAGGAAGGATGCAGGTATGGTCACTTAGATAGACTATCTTGTGCAACTTTTCCCTCCGCTCCAGGTAGCCCTTGCTGATGAGCTGGTTTATTGGAGATGGCCCAGTTTGAGGACATTTTACCACGACCTCTTTTGTACCTGCTGGCCCTGTCTCTCTCCATTAATGCATGCTTTTGCACATATCTGGTACCACTGCTAGTAGCGGTGTCTGAGGGTGATGATCAAATGATCAACAATGGCCCTCTTAAAGGATTCTATTGTGAAACCCCTTGGTGATTGCAACAGTAGCGAAGGAAATATGTCCTTGTACCTTGGGTCTAGAAAGGTGGCCAACCAGTATAGGTTGCTGTTGAAAATGTGGATCACGCGAGGGTCCTGGCACAGACAGTTAGATATGAAGTGTGCCATGTGTGCCAAGCTGCAAAGAGACAAATGTTCTGTGACCCCAGAAGGAGGAACAATACCCATGCTCACCCCACACTGAGTCTCCTCCTCCTCTGCAGCCTACCCATGCTGGACAGACAAGAAGCTGGGGTTGGGAGTTTCCTGTGTAGCAAGAGGGGTTGCCCGGTACCACTGAAAAAGAAGTCCTCTCTCTCCTCATCTTCCTCATTATCTTCACACCCCAATCTTGCCTGATGAGATTTGCTGGGTTGGATAGAATCACCCATTGTGAAATTTTGCTCCGTACCCAGCTGCTGGGGACTCAAAGATTCCATTTTTAGGTTATGCAGCGATTCTTTTAGAAAACATAGCATAGGGATGGTTGCGCTAATAATAGCCTGATCACCGCTCACAAGCTTGGTGCAGTACTCAAAGTTATCAAGCACTTCACAAATGTCAGCGATCCACACCCACTCAACAGTTGTTATGTGTCTTGTCTGAGTCTCAGTCTGACGGGCATGTTTAAGCTGGTAATCAGCAAGTGCCCTCTGCTGCTCACTTATCCTTGCCAACATACAATATGTTGAGTTCCACCATGATGGCAGGTTGCAAATGAGTCGATGGTTTGGCTAATTAAATTGCTTTTGAAGTGCTGCAAGACCGGCAACAGTGGTTGAGGAATGGCGGAAATGGGCGCAAATACGACGCACCTTCTCAAGTAGGTGCGGCAAATCAGGGTATGTTTTTATACATTTCTGCACCACTAGGTTCAGCACGTAAGCTATGCATGGCACATGTACCAGCTTCCGAGCTTTAAAGCCGCCACCAGGTTACCCCCATTATCGCAGACAACCAGACTGGGTTTGAGTTGCAGTGAGAAGAGCCACTGATTGGTCTGAAACTTGACCCAGCTGTGCAGCGTCCTTGAGAGAGGTATGGAGGCCAGTGGAAGAGGTAGGAAGACAGAAGAAGGGAACATTTCAGAGATCCCTTTAGCGCACCCGGACACTGGAGTCCGAAGCTGCTATTACTCTAGGGGTAGCAGAGAAAGCCCGGATAGACCAGAAGGATCTAGTCCCCCTGAAGTAAAGAAAGCAAGACACCAAACCTGACCAAGCATAGGAACAGGGGCCCAAGAGGAGAATAGGGATCCCCACAGCAAGGTCCTCATCGTCGGTTGTGGAATAGCATCCTGAGAGGGAGAAGGAGAAAGAGCAGCAGGTTCAGCTCCAAGCAGAACTTACCCTAATTACTGCACACACTAACAGAGGAGGCCTCGCAACTCTCCAAGGTGGACGTCCCAAACTGCACCGATAACCTGGTTACAAATCCCCCATCATCATCACCCCCTCCCCGCCACTGAGGGTCCAGGGCACGGAACCAGGAACCGACCAGCCGTGATTCCCACCGAAGTAACCCCCTGTCCCGGTGTCCGAGTACCCCGTACCCTGTCGACTGGCTCAGGTCGATCACCTGCTTATTGTCCAGCAGATTGGGAAGGACAGATCACAGGCGACATGGCAGTGGTTTGACCCACAGACACTGATTTGGTGCCCTGTTGTTTCGCCCACCGACTAGGGTGCTTGGCTGCCATGTGTTTCCACATACTGGTGGTGCTTTGGTTGCCTTTGCCCTGACCTCTGCTCAGCTTCGTATGGCAGATGCCACAGATGACAATATTTGGTTCAGAAGGACTATCTGAAAAAAGATTCCAGACAGCGGCTCAACTTGACTTGGGGCACAGAGGGATTGCTCTTGGCAACAGTTGAGACACTTCCCATTCTGCTCAAACCAGTAGCCCTTGGTGCCTTTGTGGATGCTACGTATCCACCTTCTTCCTCTGTGCTGCTGTGCTGGCTATGCGTGCTAGTGGTCCAGGTCGGATTGGTGGTCTCAATATTGACCACCTCGTCGTCCATGTCATCCTCCTTCCGTGTTGAAATTGTCGGCTGGCCAGATGGCAACTGCGTGTCATCACCATCAGCCCCCACCTCTTCACCTGGTATATCACATGGATGAGAGTGCCTTTCTTCTGGCCGTGGGTTTTCAAATATTTGGCCATGAACAGATGATACCTCCTCAAGTTCCTCTTCAATGTCAGGTGGTGAGAGGCCAGAGGCAACAAAAGGATATGGACTAAACAGATCCTCGGAGTGGCCAAGGTTGGGGTCAAATGTTTCCTGTGACTCCAGACAGGGTCATGAACTAGGAATAGGTTGAGAATAGGATGACCCAGCTCTCTGTATGGACAGGAGACTGTGTGGTCGTGGACGATTGGGTGCTGCTAGAAAATTTTGTGGAGGCCTTATCAGCCATCCAAGACAGTATCTGCTCTTGCTCTTCTGGCTTCCAGACCCATTTACGTTCCAGACCGGGAAATTTCACCAGGAGCAAAGAGGCATCAACCTTCTTCGGTCTCCCAGACTTTGTGCCTTGTCGGGCCCCACTGACAACCCCACATTCACGTCCATGTCCTTGTCCCTTCACAACAGCCTTTCTAGGAATTTGGGGTTTTCCTGACATAGCTGCAGATGTTCAGATGCAGACAGGGGCGTAACTACAACAGGTGCAGGGGTTGCGATCGCACCCGGGCCCCCGGAGCCTAGGGGGCCCCAAAAGTCCCTTTGGCCTATAGTAAAATACAATTGCTGTTAAAGATTTGTAATAATTGGGGGCCCCATTGGAGCTTTCGCATCGGGGCCTATGAGCTTCAAGTTACGCCACTGGATGCAGATATTGGGGAACAAGGAGCAGTTAGTGCTTTGTGTTTTACACACATCACCATAACAGCACCCAAAAAATTGCCCTGAGGTTTAAGGCTAAATATTACGTGCGCCAGTCACCACACAAGACAGCGGTGCTGGCTGCGTGTCACTTGTGCAGTACCGTGCATGCTATTCGGTTTGAGCACAGCACTGCTAGGGCACAAAAAATTGCCCTGAGGTTTAAGGCTAAATATTACGCAAAACCAGTCACCACACAAGACAGTGGTATTGGCTGCGTGTCACTTGTGCAGAACCGTGCATGCTATTCGGTTAGAAACATAACTGCAACGGCACAAAAAAATTGCCCTGAGGATTAAGGCTAAATATTACGCAAAACCAGTCACCCCACAAGGCAGCTGTGCTGGCTGCGTGTCACTTGTGCAGTACCGTCTGTGCTATTCGGTGTGAACACAGCACTACAATTGCAAAAAAATTGGCCTGCAGGGGTAAATGTGACCCCAAAGATAGCTGGGAAAACAGTCACTACTCCCAGACCTTATACTTTCGGCTCTGAGAAGAGCTGGAATATTGCTGACTGTACTATGTGGTACTGTAACGCTTCTGCCTGTCTCCCTGCACTATAGTCACCTAATACTACAATACTGGTAGCTCTCACAAGAGCTTTTTGGGGTTTACAGAGGATTTCTGGATGATTTGCACAACCACAACTCTCCCTAGCAGCTGCTCAAACTCTCCCTACACTAGCTGTGTTCTGCATGCAATGTGCAGAAAATGGTGTCGGCAGGGCTTATGTATGACACTGGGCGGCCAGCCAATCATGGTAATGCAACAACCAAGAAGGCTGTGGCATTACTGTGATTGTCTAATGTTGGGCGGGAGATCCGAATATTGTGAAATACTTGCTATGCTTCGAGTACCGCATTACTCGCCGAATACTGAATACTTGCGAAAATACTCGCTCATCCCTATTTATAAACTGTGTTAGGAGAAATGTGTAATTTCTATTAGCATTTTGTAGTCATTGAAATTTGAGCACTAGAACTCTTGTTTAGATTTTTCCTGAAAAGACGTAATGATCCTTTTGCGAGTCCAGGTTGTAAAACAACTGGCAATCATCACTTATGGGATGATGAACATTCTACTGCACAGAATGATTGATTATACCATCAATCTTTGCATACAGAATTTCATATTACTACCAAAACTTCACCTGTCTACACAGGGTCTTGCCCTGCTGATGACAATGATTTTTATAGAAAAATACGAAAAGTTATTTAGCTCACCCCTCTGTGGTCTTCCTTCGGTCTCAATAGATCCAATTCCTAGCGCTTGGGTGTAGGCCCATGGTCTCGGGCGGCAATAGAACTTGAGGAAGAGAAGCAATCCGGCGTTGACAATCTTGCTCAAATGATTTTTATACATACATACGGTAAATATAAATGGACCTGAAGAACTAACGCTTTTTGTTTGCTGAGTGGTACCGGCCTGTTCAATCAGGAACAAGTGTTCCTACACAGGATTGTCTGCTGGTGTTTGAATTATTAGCAATTCATAGTTAGAGAATGCTTCAGTCTAGTCCCATATAAAGGTTTTTCAAACTTGGATTTCATCTGTTTTGCCTGACGAAGTGATTCTATGGATGAAAGGAGATTAGATGTATGCATACAATATAATGCTATAATACTTTAGTTTGCGTATATCTAAACCAGAAGTCTACAGTAATGTTCACTGACAGTGTACAAGGTAACTATAATGTATATATTTTTCTTTCTAGGACTTGTAATATAAGAAGAATTAAACCCAAGATCAATGAAATAACTGGATACTATGATGATATCATTACAGTTAAGAATTATCACCCTCACAGTTCTTTTAACGAAATGGACAGTACTTGCTCAGTTAGAAGGTATGGAAAACAAGATGCTTATAGAAGCAGTGAGCACATGACATGGTCATAAATATATATGATGTAAGCTATGCGCAAAAGATCAAAAGCTGAGTGACTGAAGAGATTAATTCTGGTCATGGGAAGAGTAGATTTCCTGGCCTTGTAGTAATGCTATTTTTTATTAAGACCATATGAGCTACAACGGAAACAATATTCTGTACTTTGTGTAATGCTCCTGTCATTGATCATTCTGCAAAAAAAGAGGTTCGACGTTCTGTAATTTCAAAGATCAAATCAATGAATTTCTTTTAGTACAGAGTAACTTTTGTTTCCTTAAAGCTTGAAATGACTAAAGTTGTAGACTATGGGTATGGTCTCACTGAGGTTTTATTTCACAGATTCCATTCCAGAATACACATAAAAATTGCTACTTTTTCATTATGTGTCATATTAATTTCAATAAGAAAACAACATTGCTGGTCATACAATTTTTTTCCTCTGACGCAGTTGTAAAAAACCGTGCTATGTGATAAAAAAAAGGAATACAATTTTTTTAATTTAAATTTCTCATTGCATTGAATCCATACCAAACCTGAAACTAGAGTCAAGAGATTGAAAAAAAACTTTAGAAAACATATAAAAAGTTACATATTTCAGAATTTAAAACATAGACAGTAATCTAAATAGAAATCTAAAGTGGAAATCTTTTAAAAACCACTTTGATATTACCACCAAAAATTCCTTGTTAACCCATTCGTAGGGGGTCCATATCATTTAGTTGTATTTCCACCATACCTGCTGCTTTTGAAAGCAGTGACAAACTATCTTAGGCTATATTCACAAGATGAGTTATTGCCAGCGTGGATTGCTGCGTTCCTTATGGAACCGCTATTTGCAGTGGAATGCAATGAGATGCAGTGACTTTGGCTGTCCCAGCCAAGTCAATGCATTTCACAATTCTGCAGTCACACACTGCACTTTTGCTAATCTGTTCTTGGGCTCAAGAACGGATCCATAAAAAGAATGAGCATGTCAATTATTTGGCATTTTTCGCCTGCACTATTACTCACCTTGCTGCGCTCCACCGGTGGCACTCCGCTGGTGATTTCCAGTGATGTCCCCTCATACCGTGACCTGCGAGAGGACCTGGAACTGCACCATGTGACTGAGTGACATGACTCGGTCACATGCGCAGGCCACAAGGTCCTAGAGGCATCGAACACTGCAGTCTCCGCGGATGAGATCACCAGGGGAGCACGACAAGGTGCGCAAAAAGCACAGCTACATTCAAACACAAAAGGCTGCACTTTGTGAGGATCCGTTTTTGGTGCAGTTTCTGCGCCAAAAACGGATCCTCACAAAACACAGCAAAAACGCTGTGTGTGAATGTAGCCTAAGGCTCCAATTTCATTTGCATTAGCCCTCCATTGGAAGGCTTCTTTATTGATATTGTAGTTTTCAGTAGAGCATTGCTATTTTCACATTTCTATTTTTCTAAAGAAATTTACGGGTTTGCCAACTTGCATCCAACATGTATGGGCACCAAACATTATCAGCAAAGTGTAGCTACTGGATAGTTTCACAGCTATGGGGATCACATGAAGAGGAATGACATTTAGGCAGCAAACTATGAAGTGCTCAGCATAAATGAGTAAGATTTAGATCATCTCAGAGAACACAGGAACAATTTCAATTTGTTTAATGCTTTAATACCACATTTTTAGCCCATAACTTGAAAGTTTAATAACATATCTTTCACTACAAAATCTCCAGTTTTACTCAATTAGTTGATGCAAAAATGAATATATGCCATATCAAAATCTACTACATCTAACATTTTCTATTACCTCTATGATTTTTAAGGACATCACCAAATCTTCTAGGCATGGAATCATCAAGTTGGTGACATACTGCAACATCTATCTTTTTCCATTCTTCAAGAATTACCTCTTTAGAGCCTAGATGCTGGGTGGAGAGTGAATTTTAACTTTGGGTTTCCATCAGGATACATAATTGGCCACTGAATCACTTTCACCCTGTTCTGAAGAAATGCAACAGTGGCCTGTATACCAAATGCTGATACAGTTGAAAGCAATGATGAGAGAGGGAGTGCTCTGCTCCCTCCTCCATCATTCTCCTGCTATATCTGTGATCTGACATACCAGGGCAGTGGGTGCAATGACATCACTATTACACGCTAGCTATGCAGAGCTGCAGAATGCTCGCTATGGAGACTGAAGCATCACAGGACTAAAGAGAGCTGATTACCGTATTATTTTTTTTTTATTTAAATCAGTAAGTACACTAGTGACCAATGGATATAATACCATATGGAGGAAAATGGATTACTACATGAAGAACTATGGGATGCATTATACTTTATAAAGGACTATAGGGTGTCTCATACTATATGGAGGACCCTGAGCTGCATTATACTATATTGTGGACTTTGGGGGATGCATTAAAAGAGATGATGGTGTTTGTAGTGTGCACAATACTATTTTTAAAATTATGGGGGTGCATTATACGATATTGAGGACTATAGGGAGTGCATGATACTATATGGAGTGTTATGGGGTGCATTATATACTATATGGAGGATTGTGGGGTGTGTTTTATGCTATATGAGGGATTATGATGGGTGTATTATACTATATGGAGGATTAAGGGGTGTGCATTATACTACATGGTGGACTATGAGATGTGTATTATACTATATGGAGGACTTTGGTTGCATTATACTATATGAAGAACTATCGGGTGCATTATACTTTATGGAGAACTAAAGGCAGTGCATTATACTATATGGAAGGCAATGTGGGGGGGCACATTCTACTCTTCCCCCATGTGTATTTTCCTAGCAATTACAAGTTTTCCCAATATCAAGAATTGCACAAATTTATTGACCATGAATCAAATTTTGGGGGAATATTAATTTTCTAATTTCATATTTTTTGTGTGTAATCTTGCATTGAGATATTCTTTACTTACATCATACTTATGAACCATTAACATAAATAGTCTCGAAGTGACATCTATGGGTAGTATTCTGGGAATGCTTCATGGCAGAGATTATTGAATTGTGAAGCGCTGCGGAATATGGTGGCGCTATATACAGTGCCTACAAGTAATATTCAACCTCCTGCAGATTTAGCTGGTTGACACATGCGGAATTAACTTGGCATTGTTATAGAAATCCAAACACTCATCGAGTCATGAAAAGTTGCTTATCAAGTGATTTATTTGGAGACATATACAGGGTGAGTGGTGACAGCATACGTTTCGGTCCCCTATTGGACCTTTATCAATACGTCACTATGGAGTAAAACAAACAAATACAGTGAGGATATTTACAGTGGAACATTGAGGTATATATCAGTCTACATATATACATTATTTATAGGATTAAAACTCAGTCAAATATGGTACATGTAACTGACAGGAGTTCTGTATATTTTATAATAATTCATTATGTTACAGAAGGCACTAATGAGAAGGCTAGAGGAAAGAGAAGGGGAAGTATCAAAATTCATATGGCAAGGGTACAGTTGGATTAAAGAGGCTTAACCATTTACCTGTGGGTCCTGGTGAGAAGTTTAGGGCTCAATAAGGCGAAAGCTTGGCAAAGTATGGTCCTGTCCTAGAGAGCTTGTTTATCTATGGGAAAATGGGTACCGTGTGAACTAATGTTGGATCAATATAACATTACTGTAACTGCATATTATATGATTGTCATAGGATTATGCTAATTTAGCACAAAGTATGATATACATATTTTCATTTGTATGCATATTCCATTGTGGTAACTAATGTCACTTCATGTTACCTGTATTTCACATTACCCTAACCAGCAGACAGGTTACAGAGCGTACATCAGTAACAAACATACACACATATCATATGACCTATCTCTGAAACCCATGGATGCCATATATTGTAGTACAGCCCCCAAAGCAATGTACTTAGCAGGCCCATATAATCTAGAGTGCCCCCTACACTGGACCGCATCACTATAAACCTGTTTTGTGCCCTAAACAGCGCTGCCCGTATCCGTGGCAATGCTGTATAACAATAACACTGGCACTTCCGGTTCGCGGGGCACGCATGACTGCGCATGCGCGAACTCCGGAGTTCACTTCCGGTTCTCGGGCCGGCGGAACACGCATTAAAAGGGCGGAAGCCCTCACAGCACGCTAGCCCTTGCCAAAAGCACGGTCCGTGCTGGCACTTATCTCTCCTGACTGGTTTGTGGACCTTGCATGCAGAGCAACATCACATCAATAAGCTAAGTACCTTTACTTGATAAAAATGAAACTTCTTTCCTCTTCTTTATAATTTAGCTGAGAGGTATCTATCTGACAGGAAACCCAGGGATAACACAACACCTGATACTGAGAAGGACAGGCTCCAGGCACTTACTACTACTAACAAGGTACTAATGAGACACATATAATAATGAGGACATACATGTGAATATTAAAAATATTAAAAATATCTAACTGTATATATATCCACAGACTGCAACACTGCAGACTAAGACTAGGACTGTGCCTTAACAGGGCAGCACACATAAGTCTGGACAAATCCATAGCCTATAAGGTAATTACACGACTGCTACTATAAATACGCTATAGTATATGACTTAACACCTGTACATAATTCCAGGCATTCTGTAAGCTAACTGTAACCTACATCCCAGACGGCACAACAAAGTCACCAGGTCTGAAGGTAAAATTAAACGTATGACGATACTATACAGACAAACACAAACTATGTATTCTTTTAGTTCACACGGTACCCATTTTCCCATAGATAAACAAGCTCTCTAGTACACGACCATACTTTGCCAAGCTTTCGTCTTATTGAGCACTAAACTTCTCACCAGGACCCACAGGTAAATGGTTAAGCCTCCTTAATCCAACTGTACCCTTGCCATACGAATTTTGATACTTCCCCTTCTCTTTCCTCTAGCCTTCTCATTAGTGCCTTCTGTAACATAATGAATTATTATAAAATATACAGAACTCCTGTCAGTTACATGTACCATATTTGACTGAGTTTTAATCCTATAAATAATGTATATATGTAGACTGAGATATACCTCAATGTTCCACTGTAAATATCCTCACTGTATTTGTTTGTTTTACTCCATAGTGACGTATTGATAAAGGTCCAATAGGCGACCGAAACGTATGCTGTCACCACTCACCCTGTATATGTCTCCAAATAAATCACTTGATAAGCAACTTTTCATGACTCGATGAGTGCTTGGATTTCTATAATAATAGACTGAGGGTCTTTGATCCTTTCCGCCACAGCACCATCAAACAAAAAAACAGAGTGCTGGTCATCTACGACTACTAACTTGGCATTGTGACATTTGGACTGTAGATCAGCCTGGAAGTGGGAAATGCTCTGCAGCCAAAAAGATTTTTTAATTTTTTTTTTTTAAAGCGTTAAAAGTTAATTCAGAGGGTCATTTATTATTCAACCCCTCAAACCACCAGCATTCTGTTTGGTCCCCCTAAAGTATTAAGAAGTAGTTCAAGAAACAAGAACAATGAGCTTCACATGTGTGGATTAATTATCTCTTTTGCCAGCCTTTTCTGACTATTTAAGACCCTCCCAAACTTGTGAACAGCACTCATACATGGTCAACATGGGAAAGACAAAGGAGCATTCCAAGGCCATCAGAGACAAGATCGTGGAGGGTCACAAGGCTGGCAAGTTGTACAAAACCCTTTCCAAGGAGTTGGGCCTACCTGTCTCCACTGTTGGGAGCATCATCCGGAAGTGGAAGGCTTATGGAACTACTGTTCTACGGCCTGGACAGCCTTTGAAAGTTTCCTCCCGTGCCGAGGCCAGGCTTGTCCGAAGAGTCAAGGCTAACCCAAGGACAACAAGGAAGGAGCTCCGGGAAGATCTCATGGCAGTGGGGACATTGGTTTCAGTCAATACCATAAGTAACGTACTCCACCGCAATGGTCTCCGTTCCAGACGAGCCCGTAAGGTACCTTTACTTTCAAAGCGTCATGTCAAGGCTCGTCTACAGTTTGCTCATGATCACTTGGAGGACTCTGAGGCAGACTGGTTCAAGGTTCTATGGTCTGATGAGACCAAGATCGAAATCTTTGGTGCCAACCACACACGTGACGTTTGGAGACTGGATGGCACTGCATACGACCCCAAGAATACCATCCCTACAGTCAAGCATGGTGGTGGCAGCATCATGCTGTGGGGCTGTTTCTCAGCCAAGGGGCCTGGCCATCTGGTCCGCATCCATGGGAAGATGGATAGCACGGCCTACCTGGAGATTTTGGCCAAGAACCTCCGCTCCTCCATCAAGGATCTTAAGATGGGTCGTAATTTCATCTTCCAACAAGACAATGACCCAAAGCACACAGCCAAGAAAACCAAGGCCTGGTTCAAGAGGGAAAAAATCAAGGTGATGGAGTGGCCTAGTCAGTCTCCTGACCTTAACCCAATTGAAAACTTGTGGAAGGAGCTCAAGATTAAAGTCCACATGAGACACCCAAAGAACCTAGATAACTTGGAGAAGATCTGCATGGAGGAGTGGGCCAAGATAACTCCAGAGACCTGTGCCGGCCTGATCAGGTCTTATAAAAGACGATTATTAGCTGTAATTGCAAACAAGGGTTATTCCACAAAATATTAAACCTAGGGGTTGAATAATAATTGACCCACACTTTTATGTTTAAAATTTTTTAAAATTCAACTGAGCAGCATAACTTTTTGGTTTGTAAGATTTATGCCTCTGTTAATAAATCCTACTCGCGTTTGCAGTTTGAAGGCTCTAACTTATTTGCATCTTATCAAACCACCTAAATCTGCAGGGGGTTGAATACTACTTGTAGGCACTGTAAATAAAGATTATTATTATTTATTATTATTGTGCAGGGGGAGGTAATCTGTGACCATAATCTTTTGTTGTTTCTCTATTATCATATTTAGGTGTTTCTTTTATTGTAATATGCCTGTGATGATAATGAGCTGAGACAGACTCCCTCAGAACAGGAAGTGTCAGCACATTTTAAGGCTCAATGGTCGAAGAGAAGCTGCAAGATTTCAGTCTTGTTTTTAGTTCTGTAGAAGCGTAGAAAAAAAACCCTATATTGAAAAAATAAGTTTTACATAGACTTGCTCTGAACATTTTCAGATGGCACATTTTGCTTAAACTTCTGTTTTTTTTTATTTTACACAGACTGCAGGTCTGCAGAGACAGCGGACATTGTGTTCCTTGTAGATGAGTCTTGGAGCGTAGGAGAAGACAACTTTCAGATTATCAAAGATTTTATTAGAAGTATGATTAACTCATTTCAGAATACAGATGTACTTGGAAAGGAAGGGATTCGATTTGGAGTTGCAGTTTATGGAGATACCCCAAGGTAACGCATTATATTGGTGAAGTACACTCATCGTTGCCAATCAGTCAGGTCAATTTTGCCACATTACAGTTAACTTGTAGCACCAATAAGCAGTTTTCAGTTATTGAAGAAAGTTCGGTATCATCTGCCTCTATTTGTATTTAAATATTCATAGCGAGAAGCTGGAAAATAGGCTCTTACATTGTCTTCGATTTAAATGGGAGGTTGGATGATGTTATGTGTAATGCTTTGTTTTCCTGTGTTATGGAATATTCATTAACCAAATCTTACAGTATTCAGCATTTTATGCAAATCAAAATTCAATGTGTTGCTCTTCTTAAGTAAATTTACTGTATTTTTCTGAATTAAATCATAATAGGATTGGTACAGGTGGGCAGAAGTCAATTTAGACTTGTATGTTATTTTCACTGGAATTAATAGACAAAAGAACATGTATTGGGGTGTATACACTATTTTGTACACTAGTACACTAATAATTACTTGTGCTTGTGAATGTTTTTTTTAGGGCACATTCTCAAATCAGTTTTTCTAACCTGTGTTGCCCTTTTTTTATAATTTGACCCATGATTAGTGGGACATCTCACACATTTATTTTTTTGGAAGTCCATCAGAAAAAAAGGGCACTCACCCGTAATGTGCAACCAGTCGTCCTTATTCTGGTGCCAATTTAAAGAACAGCAGGGACGGGGTGGAGGATAAAGGACAACAGGCTGTTTCGTGCCTGTTTGGCACTTCTACAGGTCCTATGCAGGACCTGTAGAAGTGCCAGACAGGCACGAAATGGCCCGTTGTCCTTCATCCTTCACCCCAATCCCTGCTGTTTGTTAAAATGGCACCGGAATATTTTGTGCCTGTCTGGCACTTCTACAGGTCCTACCTAGGACATGTAGAAGTGCCAGACAAGCACGAAACGACCATTGTCCTTCGTCCTCCATCCCCCTCCCTGCTGTTTGTTAAACCGGCACTGGAATAAAGATGACTGGTTGCACATTAACGTGTGGGTGCCCTTTTTTTCTGATGAACTTGCATTTGTTGACATACTGAACTAAGTGACACCCAGTGCCTTTGCATATTGCCTATCTGAGCCGCTTTAAAGAGGTCCGTGACCTGCGTTGGTTTCCGGCTTTTTTCTATATGGTGGACATTTATTTTTTTAGCTGTAAATTTTATTGAAATTTAACGCTAATAATCTAAACTCAAAAACAAGGTTAATATCCAGTGTTCTGAGCACTCAATAATATATACAATTTAATGTTTAATAAGAAATGAAAAAGTAAATATGAAAGGGGAGTTAGTTGTAGGCTATACTACAAGACAAGGAGTAAATTCTGACGGAAGACAGGATAAAATGAATCACACATCTGTTTTTTAACAGATGTCTGTGTCAAGATTCAAGATTCCGGTTTCAATTAACACAGTGCATGTCCTACTTTCATCTGGTTTTGATGATCACAATCAATGGGAGATCAGTTATAATGGAGGAAAAATGAAGACATTTTCCAACCATTTTAACTTATCTATTTATTACTAATGTATCTTGAGCTGGTCTTTTTTTTTAACCATAAATGGAAAGTCTTTATTGAACAACTATATCAAAATTACCCAACTGTATAGTTGTATATACATATGGTATTTTCCTCTTTTTCTTCCCTCTAACTTTCCCCCCTTCCATGTCAGTTTGTGTTTTGCATTTTCTTAGTACTATGTTATGCCCTCTACACCTATTTAAATAGGTAAAAGAGAGGATTACATTTCTACACTGATATATAGATGTACACATAACTGCTCATGTACATGCAACATGCTATTCTAAGGGTTAATCTTACTTATATTTCATAAAAAGTACACTATGTGATAGTAAAAAATTGTTGCAAAATATAATAGGAAAATATTTTTCATGGAAAAATAAAGGAAGGCAACTGTGTCCTTGAAAGGTGTGTCAAAAAGAGTGATTGCATAAAAAACTTGGTATACCATTATTAATTGTTATAATTTGTATTATATTCACTTACTAAAATAATTTTAGGATGAGCATTGAATTATCAGATTATGAAACTATTCAAGAAGTACTGTTGGCACTCCAAAGTGTTGCATACAAAGGAGGAAACACAAAAACTGGAGAAGCCCTTGCCTTTCTGGCAGATCGAGTATTTAACCCATCCATTTCTAGAGAAGATGTACCAAAGGTAAGTAGGTACTAAGGTATTTTAACATATCCCGTATTACCTACATGTTTTTAATCAGCAAACAAAAGTACAGTATAAATACAAAATTAACATCAAATGTCCAACACTTTTAGTTACACCTCATAATGATTAACCTCAAAATCTCCCGTGCTTTCTCACAATGGGGCCCATGGGCTATACATGAAACTTCAATCACTATTCATGCAAAATTCACCTTTATTTATAAAATTTTATAATTTTTACATCAATTCAAGTACCATAAAATACAAGCTAAAATCATTAAAAAAAACTTTATTTGTTTAACAACAGTATATATGGGTGCACTCTATATCAATAGTCTACTGACAGCAGTATTACAGTGCTCAGAATAGCCCTATCCTGATAATGTACAATGCCTGGGTAGAAGAAACTTTTTCCCCTTTTAGACCTCTATATATATTTCTATAGGGCCCCCCACCAGCATCCAATTTAGGTTACTACTTTCCTATTTACCTGTACATTCACGGGCTGCACACAAGCTGTCCTGTGGAGTAGCACCCACCCGATCTGCCAACGCACGTTTCAAGTTGTCTCTTTGACAGTGCTCTGAAATCAGGCGACCGTGGCGAGGCGACATATCACCGCCAAATTCCCCAAATACACGCCGCAATTGGGAGAGATTTTGACGACATATCGTCGGCAATAATTCTCGCCGCATTTTTGGCGTGTAAAGGTACTCTAAGAGCTGTTTTTATGCTCGGGCTTTTAAATGACTTATAAACTCCTCAGATGCCAATCCTTTAAAAAACATAACTTTTTTTTTGTTGTTTTCTGGTAACAAATCATTCAAAGCTTTACCATACAAAACCATGGGAAAGTTAGAAAGATGCCCAGAAGACCCTCAGCCGTCTTTTTGAGCATTTTGGTTAATAAAAGCAAGTGTTTTGTTTATCGTTTAAGGGATATTAAAAAATTTCTGACTAGAAAATCAGCCAAAATAAAGTAAAAAAATACCCACTGAATAAATCGCTGGCAGAAAAAACATAACAAAAAGTCTTTGCTTAATGATAAAAAAGTAAAAAAAT
>JARQOC010000004.1:245718106-245794338 GCA_033576535.1 Allobates femoralis | reverse complement strand
TTGACGGGTATGTTTTTTTTTTCTTTGCCCTATAAATTAATGTGCCAATACCATTCTTACTCTTAGATGTTTGACTAGAACTACTGATTGCTTGGCTTCATTGTGTCCGAAAACTTGTTAATTGTAACGGTACATCTTTCTTTTCTGTTCATTGTTATAACTATTTGTGAAAAATTCTAAATAAAGAATTATAAAAAAAAAACAACAAAAAAAAAAACCTTGAATGAATGAAGTAAAGGTATGACAGCACTCAGCATCCCAGAGCTAAGGCACTGGATTCACTTTGGCCTTAAATCCTGCTGGTTGGTTCCCTTTAAAGGGAAGCTGTCACTATTTAAACTAAAAGAGCCACCTACGGCAGCGCCATGCTGTATTTCGTGAAGGTGGCTCTCATCACCCTACCCCCAGTTTATTCTATATAACTACTGACAACATGTCTCCGAAATTCAAAGCTAAAAATGTTTTATTTATTTGCATCAAATTAGAAATTTTCAAAATATAATACATAAACAGAACAGTGCTTTCAGACCTCAAATAATGCAAAGAAAACAAGTTAATATTCATTTGGAAACAACAATACTAATGTTTTAACTCAGGAAGAGTTCAGAAATCAATATTTGGTGGAATAACCTTGGGTGGGTGACCTTATGCCACTCCTGGCACAAACATGTTAGCAGTTCTTTGTTTGATGGCTTGTGACTATCAATCTTCCTCTTGATTACATTCCAGGGGTTTTTTCAATGGGGTTTGGGTCTGAAGATTGGGCTGACCATGACAGGGTCTTGATGTGGTGCTCCTTCATCCACACAATGATTGACCTAAGACCCTGTCATGGCCAGCCCAATCTTCAGACCATGGTTATTTCACCAAATATTAATTTCTGAGCTCTTCCTGAGTTAAAACATTAGTATTGTGGTGTCTAAATGAATATGAACTTGTTTTCTTTGCATAATTTGAGGTCTAAATGCACTGTTCTGTTTATTTATTATTATTTTGAAGATTTCTCATTTGCTGCAAAAAATGCAAACATTGTAGCTGTGAATTTCGTAGATATCTTGTCAGTAGTTTATAGAATAAAATAACAATGTCATTTAACTCAAAAATATACTTATAAAGAGAAACATCAGAGAAACTGAAAAATTTGCAGTGGTCTCTTAATTTTCTCCAGAGCTATATATATCCTACTGTTTTTTCTAACATTTTTTCTAACAATTATTAAGAGCGCTAAGTCCTCATTGGCTGCTCTGTGTGTGTTAGATATTCCATGAATAACACTTAAGTGGGAGAATTGACATTCATGACTAAGGCTAGGGCCACACTTGGAAGTGCAATCCGGATGCGGTAATTGCAATTGCATTCACACTCAATTTTGACACATTATGTGTCCCTAAGCCGGAATCCGGCAACCGGGATTGCTCTGAATGTGCAATCCGGTTGCCAGACACTTTGTTCATCCCTGCTGCCGCAGGGATAAACAAAGGGTTAATGTTAATAATAGATGTGGGCAACATGTCTCTAGGGGGTGCCCACCCCCCTAGAGACATGCTGTCCACTCAAGTGGGCATGTGAGGGCAGCGCACCGCCATAGACCTAATGTTAATGCTTTCAGGACCATGGATAGTGGCTCATACAGTACGTACATTACGTACTGTATGTCCTACACAGTGAGAAGACGCCGGGTTCATTCATAAAATTGAAAATGCTGACAATAGCTGGCAATACTATAAATGCCCAGATTTACCCCTCACATGCCCACCTGAGTGGACAGCATGTCTTTAGGGCACCCCCTAGAGACATGTTTGCCAACATCTATTACACTGGGGAACACAATTTTTTAGGAGTTAGGTCAGACAACTGTTCTTAATTAATTTTTGGATGCTGAATCCAGAAATGATCTCAGTTTTTCTCTATCACGTCAAGTTTTTGAACTATAGGATTTTTGTCTTCTCAAAAATATGTAAACTACTGTACCTAAAAAGTGTTTTGTTTTTTTTTAAATAGTACAAATATGAACAAAAAATGAAATATATAAGAAATAGGCATGGCAAATATGTTTTTTAACACTATCATGTTTTTTACAAAGGATATATGAGTTGAATTGTAATCAGATAACAAGTCTTATTACAGATATCAGTGCAATTGTGCTTCTCTGGCAGGTAAGTTGTGGAGAAAAAAACTTGATGTGCTAGAAAAAAACTGACTACATTTTTGGAATCAGCATGCCAATTTTAGTATAAATCAGCTCAAAAACCTAACTCAACAGAATTTTTTTTTAAATTGTTCCCCAGTGTTATTAACATTTTACACATAACCCTTTCCTCATCCCTGCGGCAGCAGGGATGAACAAAGCATACGGTTGACGCAGGCATTCACATGTGCAGTACAGCAATATAATGGTAATAGTAGTGAATAAAATAGACCTAAAACGTAACTTTTACTCAGTACTGACTTAAAAAGGCTTGAAAACCTAGTAAAAACAAGTGCAACAAAACAGTGAGGGCCAACCTTAGTCGAATCTTAAGACCCAAGAAAACAACAGGTTGCTGCCCTTTTAAAAAGTTAGGGTATCACCTTACCAATAACCTCCCTCTTAGCGAGGTATAACGTCTGATGGCAATAACTCCCTTCTAGTAATATATATAGGAACAATCTCACCCATTCCGTGGATGTTCCTAGGTGTCTGACATTCAGTCTGAACCTCTCATCTGGAAGGTGTCCTTTTCTTTATGACACTCAGTGTTCCATTGGTTCAAGGAAGTCACTACCGTGATGTATGCGTGCCTCCCATCACGGTCACCTTCCAGATGAGAGGTTCAGAGTGAATGTCAGACACCTAGGAACATCTAAGCGGTAACCGGATTGCATGTAGTGCAATCCGGTTACTATAATGGGCTTCTATGGCTGTGGTTTGTGATCAGGCTTTTAGTACTTTCACTGCTCAAAACCGGATCCGGATCCGCAGTGCCCTGCCGCAAATGTGACCCTAGCCTTATAGCATGATTGAAGATACTTACTGAAATATGTTTGTTTGCTTCTTGGCTGATTACTGTGTGAAGTTTTTAATGCATTACTAATGATGGCGGCTTTAATATTATTGGGATGCACTTTCTATGTCGGACCATCACACCTGTTGTTTCTTATGAATGGAGTTTGGCTTGTACCAAGGATCATTGGAACCTTTCTATTTGGAGTGATGAGCTGGCCCATCCTTTGTATAATAAATGTGTTGGATTTAATTTTTTGCATTTCTCTGTATACCAAGGAGTTTTTAAACATGCATCACCCTGTTTAATATACAATAGCCAAGCACCCTGTACTCAGAAGGAGCAGTGACATTTCCCAACTATTTTTAATTCCTTACAAATATAACATTTGCATCTCTGCTGACATGAAGAATTGTTTATTATGTTTTTTTTATTAGATTATGTTGGAGAGTAACAAGCACACGGTGTTGATAACCGGCCTGCAGCCTACTACTGAATATTTATTCACAGTCCTGGCCACATATTCAAATGTCCTTGGAGAGTCAGCAACCATTATAGGAAAGACAAGTATGTGTTCAATGTGTACTATTTTTGTGTATATTAGTGATGGGCGAATCCTAAATTACTCGGACTCGCTTGACTCTACCGAGTCCGAGCCCGGGACTCGCTACTCGTTGCGAGTCTAGCGAGTCCAATGTTAATGAATGGGGAAGCGAATAATAGCGAGTAATGTGTGATTTAAAAATCGCAGATGTGTGTCGGAAAGCGCTCGCATTGCCGTGTCGGAAGCCCACTGGCAACTGTATTTTGCTGCTGTCTCCGAGGCCAACGTCGCATGTGTTGGAGGCGAGGCAAGCGACTTTCTGCAGCAAACCACATGCTTTGTGCAAACAGGAAATAAGCCGACTCGAGCTTCCTGCTGGACGCGCATAAAGTCACAGCGAGGAAGCATGGCTCCTGTCGACACCCTGCAATTAATTGCTCTGGTGGAGGCTCGGCCCCTGCTTTGGCTGCCCACTGACCCTGCATATGGGGATAATGTCCAGCGGACTACGGCCTGGAGGGAGATCGCACAGAGCGTTTTCCCAACGTTTCATCGTTGTGGCCATGATGTGCAGAGCAATATGGGTGAGTTAAATGTGTTCACACGTTATATTGCATTTACCGTATATAGTCGTGTATAAGCCGACCCGTGTATAAGCCGACCCCCCTACTTTAGCCCCAAAAAAGTGGGAAACCATATTGACCGCCATTCTTGTATACAGCGGCTATCACTGTTAGACATCCCCCCAGCAGAGTATACAGCTCCACCTGCAGAGTATACAGGCCCCCCCAGTGTGTATATATGCCACCGATATTAGGGTATACAGCCCCCCCGTGGGTACACAGGTCCCCCAGCACTGGCTATACATGGCCCCCAGTTGATTATACAGGGCCCTCATAGTAGGGTCTACAGCCCCCCCGTGGGTATACAAGACCACAGCAGTGGGTATACAGGGCCCCCGTGGGTATACAGGGCCCCCGTGGGCATACAGGGCCCCCATAGTAGGGTATACAGGGCCCTCAATGTGTTATAATGCGCCGTTGCATGGTTGCCTATATTTGGATGGGTTCACAATAGTACACTTAGTTTAAGGGCTGTTCCTCCTGGCTCTGAAGGCCAGGGGGTTGGGTGTATATAAATACCACTAATGAGCGGAGTCTGGTGCCCGCACTATTACATTCTCTATGCATTGACATGTGCCCTGCCCCATTTGTGATTGTGGCCACGTGAGCTCAATGTCCGTAATGCTGTTGATGATGTTCCACACTGTCGTTTCCATGTGCCTTGTATACACATTTCACACACAACATGATTAAAATGTTATTGTTGATTTGTACACATACTTTTAGTGTTTCAAATGTTAAAGAGGTCTAAACCCGGTTTGAAATCATTTCACAGTTGACCACATTATGAAGCGCTGGAGGAGCTGCCGCGACCAATTTAAGCGGCAACACCGGAGGATCCTGGAGGGGGGCCCGGAAGCTGGTCACGGGATAATATATTGCCACTATGAACGGCTGTCATTTCTGGAACCGGTGGCCCGTATGCCAAGGTATGTGTCTGCCGCACTGTTGTTTACTATTATTGTTATTATTATTTTTTAATATAGCGCCATTAGGTTCCATGGCACTTTACATGAGGATAAGGGTTAACGACAAAAAACAGTCCATGAAGACAATCAGGTCATACAGGTACAAGAGGAGAGGACCCTGTCCACGAGGGCACACAATGTACGTATGAAGCTCTATAATGAGTGTGCTGGTTTACATACCCACACAGGGGTTTGTTTCTGCCATGGTGCAACACAATTCTATCACCTTTGGCAATGATCCAGGACATACACATTTATAGTCACATTGTGACGTTTGGACAAATAAGCAATGTTCTGCAGGGTGGTCAGACACAATGTTCCGTGACCTCACAATTAGCTATTATTGTTGGCATGTTTGTGGAACAAAGCCATGTTCTTCCCTCCAATGGCCTCTAAGGTCTGTGGCCCTGTCTGGTTTGCCTGTCATAAGCCTCAGTTGTATCAGTTCCTAATGGCCTCGACTTGCATAAGGGCCACATACATCCCTACACATTTAGTTGTGGGTGTTTTTTTCGGCAAAATAACGTTGCAAGGATATACCCCTTTTGCACTAAACTGTTTGTACACCATCCCAGATTGCTGACACATTCACACACATTTCAGAACATACCCTGTATCACTACAAATATGTGTGGTTCAGTTTTCCCATGGGTTTATTTGGGGCTGCAAGGTGATGGTGTAGATATTAGGGCCCACATGTGAATTGTACTTTTTTTGTCGTTAACTCATGGCCACATTACGAATCCTCCGGAAAACATAGCGTATTAATGCTGTATTAAATCAAACTAAAGAGGGCCATATTTTAAGTGCAACAGCCTTTTATGTCCAAGGTCCTTTAGGAAACCCGAGGTTTGTCCTTGCTGTTCCCGTTTTTTGGTTCGGCCCCGTTGGAGTAACTAAAACTGTCCATCTGTGCATACCACCTTGTTTGGCACCAACGATGTGTGACCTGCTGCTCAAAGACAACCCCATACTCTATGTCCATTACAGTCGTTTCAAATCCCAAGCCATCTGTTTGTTGTGTTTTATTTACCAAGACATTCCTGATTAGCATACATGGCAGCAACAAGGAGTGTAGGCCACTAACGGCAAATGCTCATGTGTCACCTATGCTGCAGGACTCCATTTCCTGTCTTGCTCACCTGCCCTATAGATCTGGGTTATGTGCATTGAGACCAAGGCCGTCCACACTGTGTGTTTTTGTGTCCATCTGATGGCAAAGAACCCTGAATAATGTGTTTGCCTCACAGTGTCAGGCTATAGCTTTGTCCACATAAAGTTTCCACAAAAAGTCAAAACATTAGTTGTGGCCACTAATATGTCTTCAAGTGACTACATAGCTGTCCTGCCTAAGTCATGGCACAGTGTAATAGTGCAGACTAATTTTAAAATTTGTAATGTAATGGCAAAAAATCGTGGAGCAACAGTACCCACACATACAATATAGTTTGAGGCATGAGCCAAAAATGTCATTAATTTATTTGCTGCAATTCCATCTTAAGGGCAACAATGAAAAGACACAGAATACACAGATACACTGAGTCAAAAAAGCGTGCACATGTTATGTTTGGCCTATGGTTTTGTTTCCAAAGGCAACCCATTCACCAAATGTTTTTTATATTTACCCACAGAGCTGCTCACTTTCGGAGGCGGAGTTGGAACCCGCCACCACAGCTGCCTGAGGAGGGGAGGGAGGCCCCTCAACCCCCACCAGATGAGGAGGAGGGAGTAGCACCACCACCACCACCGCCACCACCACCACCACCGCCGCCACCACCACCACCACCGCCACCACCACCACCACCACCACCGCCGCCACCACCACCACCACCTTTGGGGCCGCAGATACAAGAAGAGGAGGATGAAGGGCCACACCAGCGCCCTCCAGTGCCGACTGCCAGCAGCAGTGTGGGGAGTCACTGGAACCCCAGCAGCCCTGCTCTGATCCCGGGGGCACCACAAGACCGCAGAGGACAGTGTAGTGCTGACTTTGCCCGCAGTCTCATACCGTTCTTGGATGACATTCCATTCGAGAGAAGACTGCGGGCATGGTCAGCAATACACATTGTCCTCGATGCGTGTAGGCCCCCAAACCATCCTGGGCAGGTGTTTGATTTTTTGGAGGAGTGGCGGCTCAGCAGATCTAACATCCTGGACAGGGCCACACCCCGGGACAGGTATGTTGCGACCCAGAGGTGGTGTCCAAGAATCAGTGGCCTACCAAGCCAAGGCCAACCGGCCCAGATGCCCCAGCCTACAGGCTTCCAACCACTGGGTGAGGTACTGCATGGGGCCCTGGACCTACTCAACGACCAGGGTGATGGTGCCACGTTACAGCCAAGGCCGGAGGATGCGGCAACCTTCCACCAGCTGTAGACCCCTTCTTTTTTTTTTGTTTATTTTTTGTTCCTGTGCATTGCACAATTTCTTTGTTATGTTATTATTTTTTTTTACTAAGTTTAAACCCCAAAAAAAAAAAAAAAAAAAAAAAAAAAAATTCTGACATCTTTGCCATTATGGCGAAATAATACCCAGTTGACAAAAACTGCTTTGTGTCTGTCTTTTTTGAGGGAATGGATGTGTAGGTTTTTTTTGTGGGTGGGCTTAAAGTCATCATCATTAGCAAGTACTTTACGGCCCGCATGGCGCATGAAGGCACCTTGGTTATTATGTGGAAAATCATGACTGCACATACAAATGTTGCTTACAAATAAATAGTGCCTGTGTTTGTGGGGGGGTGACTTAATGACTCGGTATGGCAACAACACTGGGAACACAGATGCGATAGGCTGGGACGTCTACTTGCAACAGAGCGCGTCTACGCGTTATCTCCGTAGCGTACAGTGGGACCCTTCGCCATGCTCCAGCAGGATCTTAGTACAAGCCACGTTTTCGATGCAGGCATAGGCCTGTTGCCACAAAAAATTAGCCCAAGGGGCGAGATCAACTCTATTTGGAAGTTGAGGAGGGCGCGTGGCCCATACTATTTGCTTGTCCTGTGAGCATAGTACAAGCAACGTATTCGATGCAGGTATAGGCTTGTAGCCTCAAAAAATTAGCCCAAGGGGCGAGATCAACTCTATTTGGAAGTTGAGGAGGGCGCGTGGCCCATACTATTTGCTTGTCCTGTGAGCATAGTACAAGCAACGTATTCGATGCAGGTATAGGCTTGTAGCCTCAAAAAATTAGCCCAAGGGGCGAGATCAACTCTATTTGGAAGTTGAGGAGGGCGCGTGGCCCATACTATTTGCTTGTCCTGAGAGCATAGTACAAGCAACGTATTCGATGCAGGTATAGGCTTGTTGCCACAAAAAATTAGCCCAAGGGGCGAGATCAACTCTATTTGGAAGTTGAGGAGGGCGCGTGGCCCATACTATTTGCTTGTCCTGTGAGCATAGTACAAGCAACGTATTCGATGCAGGTATAGGCTTGTAGCCTCAAAAAATTAGCCCAAGGGGCGAGATCAACTGTATTTGGAAGTTGAGGAGGGCGCGTGGCCCATACTATTTGCTTGTCCTGAGAGCATAGTACAAGCAACGTATTCGATGCAGGTATAGGCTTGTAGCCTCAAAAAATTAGCCCAAGGGGCGAGATCAACTCTATTTGGAAGTTGAGGAGGGCGCGTGGCCCATACTATTTGCTTGTCCTGTGAGCATAGTACAAGCAACGTATTCGATGCAGGTATAGGCTTGTAGCCTCAAAAAATTAGCCCAAGGGGCGAGATCAACTCTATTTGGAAGTTGAGGAGGGCGCGTGGCCCATACTATTTGCTTGTCCTGAGAGCATAGTACAAGCAACGTATTCGATGCAGGTATAGGCTTGTAGCCTCAAAAAATTAGCCCAAGGGGCGAGATCAACTGTATTTGGAAGTTGAGGAGGGCGCGTGGCCCATACTATTTGCTTGTCCTGAGAGCATAGTACAAGCAACGTATTCGATGCAGGTATAGGCTTGTAGCCTCAAAAAATTAGCCCAAGGGGCGAGATCAACTCTATTTGGAAGTTGAGGAGGGCGCGTGGCCCATACTATTTGCTTGTCCTGAGAGCATAGTACAAGCAACGCATTCGATGCAGGTATAGGCTTGTAGCCTCAAAAAATTAGCCCAAGGGGCGAGATCAACTCTATTTGGAAGTTGAGGAGGGCGCGTGGCCCATACTATTTGCTTGTCCTGTGAGCATAGTACAAGCAACGTATTCGATGCAGGTATAGGCTTGTAGCCTCAAAAAATTAGCCCAAGGGGCGAGATCAACTCTATTTGGAAGTTGAGGAGGGCGCGTGGCCCATACTATTTGCTTGTCCTGAGAGCATAGTACAAGCAACGTATTCGATGCAGGTATAGGCTTGTTGCCACAAAAAATTAGCCCAAGGGGCGAGATCAACTCTATTTGGAAGTTGAGGAGGGCGCGTGGCCCATACTATTTGCTTGTCCTGTGAGCATAGTACAAGCAACGTATTCGATGCAGGTATAGGCTTGTAGCCTCAAAAATTAGCCCAAGGGGCGAGATCAACTGTATTTGGAAGTTGAGGAGGGCGCGTGGCCCATACTATTTGCTTGTCCTGAGAGCATAGTACAAGCAACGTATTCGATGCAGGTATAGGCTTGTAGCCTCAAAAAATTAGCCCAAGGGGCGAGATCAACTGTATTTGGAAGTTGAGGAGGGCGCGTGGCCCATACTATTTGCTTGTCCTGAGAGCATAGTACAAGCAACGTATTCGATGCAGGTATAGGCTTGTAGCCTCAAAAAATTAGCCCAAGGGGCGAGATCAACTCTATTTGGAAGTTGAGGAGGGCGCGTGGCCCATACTATTTGCTTGTCCTGTGAGCATAGTACAAGCAACGTATTCGATGCAGGTATAGGCTTGTAGCCTCAAAAAATTAGCCCAAGGGGCGAGATCAACATTTTTAAAATTTATGCAAGGCACTTGAGCCAAACTATATGTTTTATTTCAGTTTGAGAAATGCCCACAATGCAGGCATAGGCTTGTTGCCTTAAAAAATTCAGCCAAGAGACTGTTTTGGATTGTCTGACATAATTCAACGGTCAAAAAACATCACAAGTGCATGCATTATTAAAGTAACATTACTGACACTGATTGTGTAGTTTTGTTGTCATGCAGCAAGTGTAGCAGGAACATTATTTATCCAATCTTCTTAGCAGAGGGACATTGTTTATCCTTTGTGTAAGAAGAGGACATAATGTTTAAACCGCACTGAGCCAAACGTAACAAATTTGAAAATGTCCCTCTAGGTTTGGGTACTCTCGTCTGAAGGGGTTAAGAACTTTGATGATATCCAGTCCTTGTTAAACTTAATGAGAGTGAGTCTGTCGGCATTTTCTGTAGTCAGCCGTGACCTTCTATCAGTGACAATTCCCCCAGCGGCACTAAAAACACGCTCTGATGTCACACTAGCAGCTGGGCAGGCCAGCAACTCCAAGGCATACAAAGACAGCTCAGTCCAAGCGTGAAGCTTGGAAACCCAGTAATTAAAGGGTACAGAGGGGTCGGTTAAGAAGCTGGTAGTGTCACACACATACTCGTTCAACATGTTTGACAATGTTTGTCTCCTAGACAAGGGGACCGTAGGCACAATCCGTTGCAGATTGGAAGGTCTGTTGAACATCGCCCAGTTGGTGGACATCTTACCACCACCTCTTCTTGACAATGTGGCAGTTTGTGTTCGAACCAAAGGCTGCTGTGGCAAAGAGCTGCTTGTTCGTGGTATAGCGGAGTCAGATGGTGAAATTGACATTAAATTGTCAACCACCACACTTTTGAAATAATCCATCGTTAAGCCCCTTGGTGACTGCAACAGCAGCGATGGAAACTTGTCTTTGTAGCGTGGGTCAAGGAATGTTGACAACCAGTAGAGGTCGCTGTCATAGATGTTAATGACGCGTGGATCCTGGGACAGACATTGAGACATGAAGTCAGACATGTGTGCTAGGCTACAAAGACTCATGTCTTCTGTGTCACCAGACTGATGAACAATAGGCATCATGGTCTCAAAATCGGTCTCCGCCTCCTGCTCTTCAGCCCACCCATGCTGTACCGACATAAAACTGGGGTTGGGAGTTCCATCAGGGTGCACCTCAGTACCATGGAGAAATAAATCGTCTTCATCTTCCTCATCACTGTTTTGTTCTGCAGCCAATGTTGCCGGCTGAAATTGGCTTTGCTGGCTCTGATCCTGGATGTTAAAATGTGGATCCATAGCCCTCTGCTGTGCCCTCAATGATTCTGTTTTAAGATTCAGGAGAGAATCTGTAAGCAAACACAGCATGGGGATGGTGAGACTAATAATGGACTCATCACCGCTGACCAGTTTTGTGCAGTAATCGAAGTTCTCTAGAACCTCGCAAAGGTCAGCGATCCAGACCCACTCCATCGTACCAATGTGTCTTGTATTACTTCCTGGGTGACGGGCATGTTGCAGCTGATATTCCGCTATAGCCCTCTGCTGCTCATTGAACCTAGCCAACATATGGAATGTAGAATTCCATCGTGTGGGCATGTCGCAAATTAATCTGTGTTTGGGCAAATTAAATTGCTGTTGAAGGGCAGATAGATTTGCAAGTGCCGTTGATGAATGTCGGAAATGTCCGCAATTTCTACGCACCTTCTCTAGTAGATCAGATAACTCTGGGTAATTTTTCAAGAATTTCTGAACTACAAGATTCAGTACGTGAGCCATGCAAGGCACGTGTTGAAGTTTACCGAGCTTTATTGCTGCAACAAGGTTTCGTCCGTTATCACTGACAACAAGACCTGGTTGTAGTTGCAGTGGGGCCAGCCACTCATCTGTCTGTTGTTTAACACCTTTCCACAGCTCGTTTGCAGTGTGAGGTGTGTCACCTAGACAGATGAGCTTAAGAAGAGCCTGTTGTCGCCTGGCTGATGCAGTACTGCAAAGCTCCCAACTTTGACGTGATGTGGCGGACAAATCAGCAGTGGTCAAGGAAGTTGAAGACGCACATTGTGTTGTAGAAGTATATGAGGATGCGGACACCCGGAATGATGCTGTGCCCGCTATTCGTGGAGTTGGTAGGATCGCAGATATTCCACTATTACACTTTGGGACACTCTCGACAAGGTTGATCCAGTGAGCTGTCAGGGATATGTATCTGCCCTGTCCACAAGTACTTGTCCAGGTATCAGTTGTCAGGTGAACTTTTCCGCTCACAGCATTTGTCAGTGCACGCTTCAAGTTGTTAACCACGTCCAGATGTAGCGCGGGTATGGCAGTACGTGAAAAAAAATTGCGACTGGGGACAGTGTATCGTGGTGCTGCCACAGCCAACAACTCCCTAAAAGCCTCAGTATCAACAAGCCTAAATGGCAGCATTTCTACAGCTAACAGCTTAGAAATTTGCGCTGTCATTTGTCGAGAAAAAGGGTGTGTGGATGGGTGCTTCCGCTGCCTCTCATACAGCTGTGGAACAGACAACTGGACATTTGGCGCAGACTCACAAGTCACTTGACTACTGTCATATCTCTGGTCTAACGCAGCTTGTGGTGAGATCGTATGAGTAGGAGCTGCTGCATGAACAGTAGATGGTGAAGGACGATTCTGAAGTGGCATAACGGTGTTGAGGTCAGAAGGCCCTGATGTCGAACCCTGATGGGCCAACCACTGACTTGGGTGCTTAAGAGTCATGTGTTTTCGCATACTGCTCGTGCTCAAGTTTACTTTGCCCTGGCCTCTGCTCAGCCTGGCATAGCAGATGTTACATATAACCACATTTGGTACTGATGGGCTATCTTTGAAAAATTTCCAGACAATGGATGTTCGTCCTTTAGGTTGTGGTGTAGGAACTGAAGGATGAGTCTGGCCAACACAAACTGTAGACACATTTTGGCCAACTGTTCTTAAAGTTGGGGCAACAGTTGGTACAGTTTGTGCAACAGTTGACACAATTTGGGCTACTGTTGTCACAGCTTGGATTCGGGATAAAGGAGTAAGCCTGGGTGCTTTAGGCGGTGGTAAATAACCACTTTCCTCCTCCTGGCTGCTCTGTTGGCTCTGCATGTCAAGTGTCCAGGTTGGATCAGTGGTCTCATCATCCACCCCTCCTCCTCAAAGTCATCTGGATAACGTGACTGGTCAGGCTGGCCAGATGAGATGTGTGTCTCATCATCATCATCATCCTCCACCTCCTGAGACGGTCTATGGCTTTGTTGAAAGGGACGTTCTTCAGGACGAGGTGAATCCAAACTTTGTCCATAGATGGAATGTACGTCTGGTTCAAGTATCTGTTCAGGCAGTGACAAAGAAAGGTCCGGTTGTCTGAATGGCTGATAAGAACCAAATAAATCTTCCGAATGCCCAAGTTCACGGTCTAAATTTTCCTCCGTCTGGCGATGGCTTGAGGAAATAGGAAGATTTTGTGGATTAGATGACCCCGCTTTGTCAGTAGCGGCACTTGAATATGGTGTCAAGGATGATTGTGTGCTGCCAGAACCCGTGGTTGAGGTCTTGTCAGCCATCCAAGATGTTATTTGGTCTTGATCTTCCGGCCTCAAGACACGTTTCGGTTGAGTACTGGGAAATTTAGACAGCAGGAAGGTGGATCGATCAATCCTTGTCTGTCTACTTCTACCAGTGCCTTGTTGTTCACGACTGCTAGGGCCCCGACCTCGTCCCTGTCCCTTTGCAGACTGGTTTTTGGGAATCTGGTGTTTTTGGGACATTGTTGACAAATGCACAGCCACCGAGATGGAGTTAGGTGTTGATGCAGGCGTCACTTACTGGCGGGTTAAGTGTGTGCTACCACTTGGCAGTGAAGCACTACACTATTCCCTTAAAAAATTAGAAAGTGCGCACAGCCACCGAGATGGAGTTTGGTGTTGCTGCAGGCGTCACTTACTGGCGGGTTAAGTGTGTGCTACCACTTGGCAGTGAAGCACTACACTATTCCCTGAAAAAATTAGAAAGTGCGCACAGCCACCGAGATGGAGTTTGGTGTTGCTGCAGGCGTCACTTACTGGCGGGTTAAGTGTGTGCTACCACTTGACAGTGAAGCACTACACTATTCCCTGAAAAAATTAGAAAGTGCGCACAGCCACCGAGATGGAGTTTGGTGTTGCTGCAGGCGTCACTTACTGGCGGGTTAAGTGTGTGCTACCACTTGGCAGTGAAGCACTACACTATTCCCTGAAAAAATTAGAAAGTGCGCACAGCCACCGAGATGGAGTTTGGTGTTGCTGCAGGCGTCACTTACTGGCGGGTTAAGTGTGTGCTACCACTTGACAGTGAAGCACTACACTATTCCCTGAAAAAATTAGAAAGTGCGCACAGCCACCGAGATGGAGTTTGGTGTTGCTGCAGGCGTCACTTACTGGCGGGTTAAGTGTGTGCTACCACTTGGCAGTGAAGCACTACACTATTCCCTGAAAAAATTAGAAAGTGCGCACAGCCACCGAGATGGAGTTTGGTGTTGCTGCAGGCGTCACTTACTGGCGGGTTAAGTGTGTGCTACCACTTGACAGTGAAGCACTACACTATTCCCTGAAAAAATTAGAAAGTGCGCACAGCCACCGAGATGGAGTTTGGTGTTGCTGCAGGCGTCACTTACTGGCGGGTTAAGTGTGTGCTACCACTTGACAGTGAAGCACTACACTATTCCCTGAAAAAATTAGAAAGTGCGCACAGCCACCGAGATGGAGTTTGGTGTTGCTGCAGGCGTCACTTACTGGCGGGTTAAGTGTGTGCTACCACTTGGCAGTGAAGCACTACACTATTCCCTGAAAAAATTAGAAAGTGCGCACAGCCACCGAGATGGAGTTTGGTGTTGCTGCAGGCGTCACTTACTGGCGGGTTAAGTGTGTGCTACCACTTGACAGTGAAGCACTACACTATTCCCTGAAAAAATTAGAAAGTGCGCACAGCCACCGAGATGGAGTTTGGTGTTGCTGCAGGCGTCACTTACTGGCGGGTTAAGTGTGTGCTACCACTTGACAGTGAAGCACTACACTATTCCCTGAAAAAATTAGAAAGTGCGCACAGCCACCGAGATGGAGTTTGGTGTTGCTGCAGGCGTCACTTACTGGCGGGTTAAGTGTGTGCTACCACTTGGCAGTGAAGCACTACACTATTCCCTGAAAAAATTAGAAAGTGCGCACAGCCACCGAGATGGAGTTTGGTGTTGCTGCAGGCGTCACTTACTGGCGGGTTAAGTGTGTGCTACCACTTGGCAGTGAAGCACTACACTATTCCCTGAAAAAATTAGAAAGTGCGCACAGCCACCGAGATGGAGTTTGGTGTTGCTGCAGGCGTCACTTACTGGCGGGTTAAGTGTGTGCTACCACTTGGCAGTGAAGCACTACACTATTCCCTGAAAAAATTAGAAAGTGCGCACAGCCACCGAGATGGAGTTTGGTGTTGCTGCAGGCGTCACTTACTGGCGGGTTAAGTGTGTGCTACCACTTGGCAGTGAAGCACTACACTATTCCCTGAAAAAATTAGAAAGTGCGCACAGCCACCGAGATGGAGTTTGGTGTTGCTGCAGGCGTCACTTACTGGCGGGTTAAGTGTGTGCTACCACTTGGCAGTGAAGCACTACACTATTCCCTGAAAAAATTAGAAAGTGCGCACAGCCACCGAGATGGAGTTTGGTGTTGCTGCAGGCGTCACTTACTGGCGGGTTAAGTGTGTGCTACCACTTGGCAGTGAAGCACTACACTATTCCCTGAAAAAATTAGAAAGTGCGCACAGCCACCGAGATGGAGTTTGGTGTTGCTGCAGGCGTCACTTACTGGCGGGTTAAGTGTGTGCTACCACTTGGCAGTGAAGCACTACACTATTCCCTGAAAAAATTAGAAAGTGCGCACAGCCACCGAGATGGAGTTTGGTGTTGCTGCAGGCGTCACTTACTGGCGGGTTAAGTGTGTGCTACCACTTGGCAGTGAAGCACTACACTATTCCCTGAAAAAATTAGAAAGTGCGCACAGCCACCGAGATGGAGTTTGGTGTTGCTGCAGGCGTCACTTACTGGCGGGTTAAGTGTGTGCTACCACTTGGCAGTGAAGCACTACACTATTCCCTGAAAAAATTAGAAAGTGCGCACAGCCACCGAGATGGAGTTTGGTGTTGCTGCAGGCGTCACTTACTGGCGGGTTAAGTGTGTGCTACCACTTGGCAGTGAAGCACTACACTATTCCCTGAAAAAATTAGAAAGTGCGCACAGCCACCGAGATGGAGTTTGGTGTTGCTGCAGGCGTCACTTACTGGCGGGTTAAGTGTGTGCTACCACTTGGCAGTGAAGCACTACACTATTCCCTGAAAAAATTAGAAAGTGCGCACAGCCACCGAGATGGAGTTTGGTGTTGCTGCAGGCGTCACTTACTGGCGGGTTAAGTGTGTGCTACCACTTGGCAGTGAAGCACTACACTATTCCCTGAAAAAATTAGAAAGTGCGCACAGCCACCGAGATGGAGTTTGGTGTTGCTGCAGGCGTCACTTACTGGCGGGTTAAGTGTGTGCTAACACTTGGCAGTGAAGCAGCACACTATTCCCTGAAAAAAATTATTAAGTGCGCACAATTAGTCGCAGAAGTAGGTGGCGTACGTGCTATTTGCAGCTAGGAGAGCAGCAACGCACTGTTCTGCCACAGACAAAATAACGCTGAAGGGGTTTTTAGGACCCAAAATCTATCAGCTGGCAAAAAATTGTAAATAGTACCTCAGCTAAGCCTCTCACTTCAGCTATTAGAACAGCTGAGTGAGTAAGCGAAGCTATGAGGTCGCTCCTGTGAACACTATAAAGGCTGCAGCTCCCTGCTTCCCTGCCTGCCTAAAGTGTCACAGTACACAGTACTCCTCTGTCCTCCTGCTAGCTCTCACAAGAGCTGTTTGGGGTTAATATAAGGAATCTTGAAGTTCCCTACACTCACTGACAATCCCTATGATCTGCTCCAGAATCTACCTCACCCTGTTCTAGCTCAGATCTTCAGAGAAATGTGCTCAAAATGGCGGTGGCAAGGCTTATATACAGCCTTGCCTGTCATCGATGACATAGCCATCACGATGGACAGAAGCCAATCATAGTAATGCCACAAGAAGAGGGCTGTGGCATTACTGAATAAGATTGGCTAACATCCTTGTCCATCTTCACAAGTTTGTCTGACCTAACACGCTAGGCTGTCTCGGAAGATTTGTCGGAACATAACAGATTCTGTATTCGCGAGTCCCGAATACAGAATACAGGACTCGGATTCGTAGACTCGCTAGGATTCGCTAGGAGTCGCTACGACTCGCTCGGAATCGCTACTTACAGTGGGTATCCGTGAAGCGGTGCCATTCTCTAAACGATTTGGGGGAGATTCAAGCTACATAGCGATGTGATAGAGCGAGTCTCGCTAGTAAAACTAGGATTCCCATTTAATTGCATTGGACTCGCTACTTTGCGAGTCCTCGCTGGGAAACTCGCCGAGTAGCGAGTCCTGCGAGTCCCTTACTACTCGCCGAGTAACGAGTCCTAGCGAGTAGATTCGCCCATCACTAGTGTATATATGTGGTGCAAACACTGAAAGGGAATCTGTCACAGCCAAAATGTAATTTAACCCACTTGTACAGTCCTGTAGGGTTCACTCACATTGATTCTTTAATGAGAGACAATCGGATGCTATGTGCTCATGACACTCTGCTCAAACTCTGCTGTGAGTGTGAGCCAAGTGTCATTCACTGTGCTCCAATTCTGTTGCATGTGCGAATCGGAGCAAAGCTGTTGGGGGGAGGGCGAACTTAATTTCTCCATCTTCTCCATTGTCTGCACTTGGATGGCATGCCCAGAGTGAGTGCTGCCTTAATTAAATACCCTTCTCTGACACTGGAGTAGCCTGGCAAGCATGCTGCATTTTTTCGTGCTGAGCCAAAAATGCATCCAAAAAACGCATGGCACTTTAGACATGCGTTTTGGCATTGGGGCATGCGTTTTTTACATGGGGGCCTGTGGATGCGTTTTTGAATGTGCTTTTCACAAAAGACATGTGTGAAAGCTGCATGGAAAAACTGCAAGTGTGACCTAGCCTAAGTTGTTTAAATAGAATTCCAGCTGTGACAGGCTCCCTCTAATTTCATTGTTTCATTTTGTTACATTTAAAAGTTTTTCTTTTTGCTTGAGTCAGCACTCAATGTATAAACTACATACAGTATAACGTTTAACAATTGCAATTATCATTTTAAGAAAAACAGACTAAAAATTAAACTGCAAAATGAAAATGGCTGATATTATTTAAGAACAAAGTACCGTATATACTCGTGTATAAGCCGACCCGTGTATAAGCCGACCCCCCTACTTTTGCTCCCAAAACCTGGGAAAACCTATTGACTCGTGTATAAGCCGAGGGTGGACCCCAGCACAGGTATACAGCCCCCAGCAGTGTGGTATACAGCAGCCTCCCCAGTGGTATATACAGCAGCAGCCCCAGTGGTAGTATACAGCAGCCCCAGAGGTATATACAGCAGCCCCAGTGGTAGTATACAGCAGCAGCCCCAGTGGTAGTATACAGCAGCAGCCCCAGTGGTATATACAGCAGCAGCCCCAGTGGTATACAGCAGCCCCAGAGGTATATACAGCAGCCCCAGTGGTAGTATACAGCAGCCCCAGAGGTATATACAGCAGCCCCAGTGGTAGTATACAGCAGCAGCCCCAGTGGTAGTATACAGCAGCAGCCCCAGTGGTATATACAGCAGCAGCCCCAGAGGTATATACAGCCCCAGAGGTATATACAGCAGCCCCAGTGGTAGTATACAGCAGCAGCCCCAGCGGTATATACAGCAGCAGCCCCAGTGGTAGTATACAGCAGCCCTTAGGTAGTATACAGCAGCCCCAGAGGTATATACAGCCCCAGAGGTATATACAGCAGCCCCAGTGGTAGTATACAGCAGCAGCTCCAATGGTAGTATACAGCAGCAGCCTCAGTGGTATATACAGCAGCAGCCCAAGTGGTAGTATACAGCAGCCCCAGAGGTATATACAGCAGCCCCAGTGGTAGTATACAGCAGCCCTTAGGTAGTATACAGCAGCCCCAGAGGTATATACAGCCCCAGAGGTATATACAGCAGCCCCACTGGTAGTATACAGGAGCAGCCCCAGTGGTAGTATACAGCAGCAGCCCCAGTGGTATATACAGCAGCAGCCCCAGTGGTAGTATACAGCAGCCCCAGAGGTATATACAGCAGCCCCAGTGGTAGTATACAGCAGCCCTTAGGTAGTATACAGCAGCCCCAGAGGTATATACAGCCCCAGAGGTATATACGGCAGCCCCAGTGGTAGTATACAGCAGCAGCCCCAGTGGTAGTATACAGCAGCAGCCCCTGTGGTATATACAGCAGCAGCCCCAATGGTAGTATACAGCAGCCCCAGAGGTATATACAGCAGCCCCAGTGGTAGTATACAGCAGCCCTTAGGTAGGATACAGCAGCCCCAGAGGTATATACAGCCCCAGAGGTATATACAGCAGCCCCAGTGGTAGTATACAGCAGCCCCAGTGGTAGTATACAGCAGCCCCAGAGGTATATACAGCAGCCCCCCCATATCAGTATACAGGCCCCCCCCATGGGTAGCAATCCTGTAAAGGAAGAGATTAGTATACTTATCCCTCCGCTGTCCCGCTGCCGCTGTCCCGCCGCCACCATCGCGCTCTTCCGTCTTCATCCAACGTCTTCCGTCTTCTTCCGGCTTCCTCCTCTGGCGCGCAGACAATGACGTCATTGCCTGCGCCCACCGGAGGAAGCCGGAAGACGCTGGATGAAGACGGAAGAGCGCGATGGCGGCGGCGGGACAGCAGCAGCGGGACAGCGGAGGGATAAGTATACTAATCTCTTCCTTTACAGGATTGCTACCCAAGGGGGGGCACTGTATACTGTATACATTGTATACAGTATACAGTGACTCGCGTATAAGCCGAGGGGGGGACTTTTCAGCCCAATTTTTGGGCTGAAAAACTCGGCTTATACGTGAGTATATACGGTAATTTAATAGGTTTTCATTGATTAAGTCACTGATTTAAAAGAAAAAAAAAACTGATTTTCTGAAATATATGTGAGTTACAGGATAAAGTAATGGCAGACCAAGCAGTTACTATGACATCAATAAGTTGGAAATGGGCCCAATACCAAATAGCAACACATACTCCATCCGGTTACTTAATTTTAATGCTATCTGTATCCTTAGGCCGGCTTCACACTGCGGTGTGAATCCAATAGCCCCCGAACCGATTTCTACGCAATGCAGCCCTATGGTGCCGGATAGGGCCGGATGGCAGCTATTTGCCATCCGGTTTTGTCCCTGTATGAGGCTGCAAATGATTTTTGCCCCAGACACAAAAACGGAGCTTGCACCATTTTTGTGTCTGGGTTGAAAAATTAAAGCAAATCGGACCATGCCAGATTATCCCAAGTCCAGTGCTATCCAGCGACCCCTTACATGGGGGTCTATGGGGCGCTGGAACCCGCCAGACCTGACAGAGAATCTGTCAGGTTCCTGGATGCCGGTTGCTGCAGTTCAGCGTGAGCAGAGCTGCACTTCAGCATCAGGAGCTGTCCCCTGTGAAGAGGTTCAGCACCATTTCAGCAAGGGACAGCTCCCTCAGCTGTGCTCTGCAGAATCCTGCTACAAACAGGACCGGAGGTTATATTAACCCTCCAGTTCTATTTGTTCAGACCTGTCAGGCTGGTGTCTGATGCCCCCTGCAAAGCATCGGACACAGCCTGACAGGGGAAAAAACGTGGTGTGAAGCAGGCCTTAGGGTTCAGATACAGCTGTTGAACACAATGAAAGAACAAGAAAACGTCAGACATTTGCTCCCTGGTCTGTGTGTATGTTACACACTGCACAGACTGAAGTAGTGCATCAAGGAGACAGGGCTAAATGTGCTTTTTTTATTTGGTAGTAATTAGCTGTGGGGAAAACTGAGGGGGGTCAAAATATATTTGGGCATCAAACTGTGCTAGGGACTGTGGGGCAGTCATATTGTGTGGGGGTGCTGTGAGGAAATCATACTTTGTGGGGGATGTGAAGGCCATCATACTGCATGGGGGGCTGTGGAGGCATCATACACTATGAAGGAGCTGAGGAAGCCATCATACTCTGGGCTTTTGCTGTAGGCCCCATGATTTTGAGTCCCTGAGTAAGGCTAGAGTCAGATTTACGTCAGCCCTCAGCCTGCCAAATCCGTAAAAAATGTAGGATTTGGCAGGCTGAGTGCATAGTGTTAACGGCATGTAACACTATGCCCTGGCTGTGTATTGTATTACTATGGATACCTGATGCTTCGCACATCCATCAGCTCCACAGAGAAGTCTCGGATATGCGGTATTGCAGAGCGCACAGGAAAACGCTGCAAACCGCGCTTTCCTGTGCGCTCTGCAATAGCGCATATCCAGGAGTTCTCTGTGGAGCTGACGGGTGTGCAAAGCATCAGGTATAGTGATACAATACACAGCCAGCGCATAGCATTACATGCCGTTAACGCTATGCACTCAGGCTGCCAAATCCTAAATTTTTGACGGATTTGGAAGGCTTAGGGCTGATGCAAATATGACCCTAGCCTAACATAAATAATACATCTGAATTAAAAAAAAAATTTTTTTAGCTTGATATAAATTGCTTACATTTAATAACAATAGTTATTCTTTCATTTATTGAAATCTTTATATATTATAAGATTAATTTCTGCTTATCTGACATTTAAAGCTCCTGTGCCTCCTGTAACTAATTTCCGAGTCATAGAAGAGAGACTTTTTGGCTTAAAGGTGGCCTGGACTCCTCCTTTGGGAAAACTTGATGGTTTCAAAGTTTATATTCCAAGATGTAAGTAAATTAATTTTATATTGTATAATTAAAAAAAATACCCCAACAGGTTTTATACGTGTATATATAAATCAGTGCTTCTCAAACCGTGAGGCTGCGTTCACCAGTGAGGCACTTTTTCATTTTTGGTGATGCTCAACTGGGAATAGGCTTGAACTGGCCAACAGGAGAACAGATGAATCAGCTGCTGTGCTCGTGTACTCCACACTTTAGGAGCTTACTTGCCACAATACACTAGATTAACTATGTACAGAATACTGCTACTATTTTACAGACACATTTGTAACTGAGAGTAATGTGACGTGCCCCAGGGCTTGGGTACTCGGCTCTTGGGCTATCTTCGGTCTGGGAAGTCACAGGTGGCCATCCGGAGGCCGTGGCCCTGGTGGTCAGCTCTATAGTGGAATATTTACAAGGGAAAATTATTTACAAAGTTTTTGTCTTCGTGACGCCACCTGCTGAGTCTGGTGATGCCCACCAGCGCCGCCACAGTCCTCCGGTGATCGGTGGTATTGCGGCTTAGATGGATTAGTCCCCGCAGGCTGGACTGCACCACCAGAGCAGTGATGCTGTTATAAAGCAGTTTATAATGAAAGGATGCAGCAGAGTCGAAACTTCACTTCACCGGGTAACTTTACTTGAAAAACTTTCATTCAGCAATACAGTCTTTCAGTGGTTATTGGTGGTAAAACGGCAAATGCTCTGGATGCTGCAATTGGGATTTCTAGCTGTAGATGGAACCCTCCTTTATGTTCCTTTCTTTTCCTTCTTTTCTGTTCCAAGTACTGTGAAGTCTGATCCCCTATAGATGACCTGACCTCCTGCTGCTTGCTTTAGTCTCCTCTCCCTTGTACCCGTCGGGTTAACCTTCTGTCGAATACTGTAGGCGCCTACTACGGTTCTCATTCCCCTCTTGTGGGTTCATGGCGAGTCGGGGCCATAGCTATAATATCCCCGTGTAGCGGATTTTCTGTGAGCCTTGAAGGATCTCATAGTTGCGGGTTACGGTACCCGGTTTCCTTCCTATGGGGTAAACTCTTCTGTTACTCATTTCCCCATTCGAGTGAACTCTGCCTCTTTGAGTTTCCTCCTCTCTCTTTCTTTCTCTTTGGGATCTTTCCTTTCTGGGGCCCCTCAGCCGAGGTGGCCCTCCTTGCTCCCTCTCAGGCTGGCTGCCTGTTTCCAATCATTCCTCCTCGACTCTCACACTCTTGACCGACTGAGCTAGACTCCTTTCTAGTTCCTCCTGGAGGTCACTATATACCCTCCTTGGGTCCCTCCCACCTACTATCTTAGTGTGTGGGTGCTGCTCTAGGGTTCCATCTAGTGACCATAGTCCCAATTGCAGTGGAGTACTACACCGCTTTTCTGGGTGCAGTACCCCTTATGTGGCACCTACAAAGTGGGGCGCCACAAATGTATAGGCATTTTAACATAAAAATCGGATTAAAAAATAATTCAAGGTTTAGTACTTCCCTAATACGCAATATTCATTCTACTTTTTTAGCCAACAGACCAGGATTTACCTATGAGCAAATCTTAAATGGAGATGTCTCATCACACACCATTGATAACTTAGAGGAAGATAAAGAATATGTTGTCAGTATTTATGCCGTCTATCCTGAAGGACCTAGCCAACCTGTGTCAGCAGTGGGCCGTACATGTAAGCGTACAATAAAATCAATTACTCTCTTTACATTCTAGTAGTCCTGTTTTGGGTTTACTAAGCATATTGTTTATGGTTTTCTTTTGCTTACATTTTTATAGTGAAGTTGCTTTCTGTTAAAAGTTTGACACTACAGAATATCACAACTGGAACTATTCGAGCACACTGGACTTCAGTTCGAGGAGCAACAGGCTATCGACTTACTTGGTCGTCTACAGGTATTAATATACTTTAGGAAACCTTTTTGTATTTTAATTGCTTACTAATAGGCAGAAAAACAGTTAACTTAAGCTGATTTCACACTTGCGCCCTTGCCTGGTCATTCATAAAATGCAGGCATTTGCATCCAGCGACGCATGGAAAAATGGATACACCACAGAGAGAAACAGATGGAGAGAGATATTCTAAGCATGTTCAAAATACTCCAAGCATGCTCAGTGTGCAATCCTGATCCGGTTTGGCCACATTCACCTGCATCCAGATGTGGCCTCATAGGAATTAATGCATCGTTTTGCCACATTGTACCGCATCCAGATAAATCAGGATTTTGGAGGTGCCGCAAAATCGTAACATGCTGTGGCCGGGGGCGGACAAAATGTCGCACTCATCTCCTACATGCGAAATCCTGATGCCACCTGATGTCCCTGAGTCCCCATGTTAAGTACAGGTCCACATAGGAATAAAGAACTCAAAAGAATTCAGGTTTAATGTTTTAATTAAAATTTATTGTAGACTAGTGATCCACGTGAATTAGTGACATACATTTATTAAACCCAATTCCACCTACACACACAAAGACAATATCTACCTCTTAAAGGAGACAGGAGGAGACTGAGTTTACTAAATTAGATTTGTAGGTAAACTAGTATGTCATAGTCCCCAGAGAATGGTAGTCTATCCTTGGCACACCCCAAAAAAAAGCTTGAGAAGTAGTTTCTTTGTAAGAAGTGGTTTTTATTCGTGTTGCATTTGAAGACAAAAATCAACGTTTCGACCCACACCGGGTCTTCGTCAGGATTAGGTCTAGTGAAAACATTTACAAACCAAAATCAGGAAAACAAAAATGAATTTGTACATGTGCTGTGATCCATGTGCTCATCATGCTAGTGTCAAGTGGATATGTCTATAGTAAGGAATCCGTGGGTGAGGTGTTTAAGTGACATGTGTTGTGCCACTATAAGTTAGAGACTGTAAGTCTTATTAGTGTGGAAACCAAAGTGAAAATTGTCAAGGGATTAAAGTGTGGACAATAATCGTGATGTAGCTGAGATAAAAGTGACCAAGTGAGTAATCTGTGTAGGGGAAGAAGTGGCCAAGTATATTAATCAGTGGATGTGGGAAAGGGGGTCAGTCATTACCTTCTAGTGTTCAAATATCCAATATATTCTTTCCTTGGATATTTCCTTGACAATTTTCACTTTGGTTTCCACACTAATAAGACTTACAGTCTCTAACTTATAGTGGCACAACACATGTCACTTAAACACCTCACCCACGGATTCCTTACTATAGACATATCCACTTGACACTAGCATGATGAGCACATGGATCACAGCACATGTACAAATTCATTTTTGTTTTCCTGATTTTGGTTTGTAAATGTTTTCACTAGACCTAATCCTGACGAAGACCTGGTGTGGGTCGAAACGTTGATTTTTGTCTTCAAATGCAACACGAATAAAAACCACTTCTTACAAAGAAACTACTTCTCAAGCTTTTTTTTGGGGTGTGCCAAGGATAGACTACCATTATTTGAGATAATTTCCCTTCGGCACCCCACATATGGTGGTTGAGCTAGATCATTATATTATACATAGTCCCCAGAGATACCTGGACACAAATTGTCAATAGAAGGTATCCGGGGAGCACACCTGTCCCTTGTTTCGTAGATAAGTCTGTAAAACAAAGTCTTTTATGCCCGGTCACTCATATCAGTGAGCTCAAAGCTGTCTGTCAAGATTCAATGGTCATTTAGTCAAGTCTAAGCTACTGTCCGAAGTCCCCAAGAAAGGGTAGGTTGAAGAAACATCGATATTCGACCATACATATGGTCCAGCACCTCTCCCGACGCGTTTCGCTATTTCTAATGTCAAAGAGGCTCATCAGGGGCTACAATTGTATTACTCGGTAAGATAAATACATCAATGGATACAGTGGGGTCCCCTGTTATGATGAGGTGACCCCTGTAATGTGAGTCTGGACCCACTGCTTTAACTGCGCAGATCAGGAGGAACTTGTAGTTTGTTTATAGATGAAGAAGAGTTTATGTGGACACTTCTGTTGGTAGGATCCTGGCCAGGTAGGCAGTCCTTTGGAGATGTTCACTCGCAACATTTCAGGTATAGTGTTACCACAGGTAGACTCATATCCTTCATAAAATCCTCAATCCATTTGTTCACAGTTATACAGTTACAGGCGTCCTTCTTACCCTAAATCCAATGGTCAGCTTCTTACACTAAATTCAATGGTCAAGTCTGGATTCCCTCACTCACTTCATATGTCCCTTGGTTGCACCCTTATAGAATGTAGCTACTCTGGTTTTGCCCAGACTATGTCCCACATGGTACAGGACTTTATTCATTCAATCTTGTCCCAACCAGCATGGACCTTTGTAGTGGTGCTCCAATTGGGATTGTATCTGCATGAGTATCTCACTGATTGATGGTTTAGGCTCCTCTGATGCTGGCAGCCTTCTGTCTCCTGCGGTGAGGAGTTCCACATGCCTGATCAGTATGCATCAGGATTTCACCTGACACCGGCGCAAGACAGAAAAACTCCAATGTGAAACCACTATTATTCATTTGGTATGTAGCCATTGGTAAAAAGACATATATTATATATAATATAATAAAGGCTAATATAACACAGCTCTGCGATACAGGTTATAAATATTATTATATATTATACAGCCTGATGAATTTGATCCTGCAACAACCTACTTTGATATGCCCACAATGAAGGTTAGATTGTGTTTAAACCCTCCTTGAAGCCCCTAGATTCACCTTTTCTTGCACCCATAAAGTATGATGCCTACAAAAGTGCTCCATAAATACTGTATGAAACACCAAAAATTAATTCCTCAACAGTACCCTCCACATACACAGTATGATGACTGTACTGTACACCAGCAAAGTATGCAACAGAATATAACAGTGAAGGAAAGAAGTCATTCCTCAACTGCTGGGAAGAGGTGTGCTGAGCCATACTAGTCTTCACCTATGGTTCTTAGACATATATTCAAAGCATATTTTCTCTGAAACGCTCGTATTTAAGGAAATAATTTATCTGGCTGCAGTCATGTAATCAGGATTTGCTTCCTATTGCCTGCATTTGGGCAGCATTAATTTCTCCTTGGCTCCCTATAAAGGTTTCTTAAATTCTCGTTAGAGCTCATTCGAGCCAGCATACTTTCAATTCATATGCTATTTCGGTGCCAAACATACTGCACATGTACAACACATGTTTTTTCTCATTTGCTTTTGACACAAGTTTTTAGGCATTCTCACTTATCTTTCAGACATGGTGGTCACTTCTGTGATTCTGTTTACACTGTGGGAGACAAAATACTGTGGGGGGAGAGGGTCATACCATAGAGAGGGTCTGTGAGTATATCATACTGTGTGTAGGGGAATGTATTGTGGGGGTAACATATTGTGTGTGAATAAATGTACTGTGGGGGGACACTACACTGTGTATGAAGGAATGTGTTATGCAGGAGGTATGGGGCAATGTACTGTAGGAATATCTTACACCATGTGTAGTAGGCAATGTGGGGGCAATTTACTGTATAACGAGCACTGTAGGGGCAATGAAGGAGACACAGATAGTACGGTATATTGTATGGGAACACTAATGGGCTTTACTTGGAGCAATTTGTGTATGTGGGCACATAAAAAGAAGTGGGCAATGTTATTGTACTGAAAAGAAAAAAATTATTCAGCTCACCCTTGTAGTATCCAGAAAACAGGATCCACACCCTCGCTCGGAGTCACCCTGGTCCAGACAGGAAATCCAAGAATGGGAAAAAAGAGACGTTCTCCAGCGAAGACAGAAGAATTGGTATTATGAAAGCCAACTTTTAGTTTTCTTCAGTTAAAAAAGATCAGCATGATGGATACATGATTAAGACCCACCTTCTCCTCACTGGGGTACCCATTACCCGTGTCATGCTGATCTTTTTCAACTGAGGAAAAATAAAAAGTATTTTTTTATAATACCAATTCTTCTGTCTTTACTGCAGAACTTCTCTTTTTTCCCAATGTTATTGTAGTGGTTTAGCGAGAAATAAAAATTTAGTTACGTGCTCCACAGTAAGTGTCTCTCTTTGTTTTTAAAGTTGACATGTGTGCTCCAGTCCCATACTGCTCAGATGTATTGACTAGCATCTTTTTTGCAGCCTAAAATTAGTTTGCCTTCCTATCTGTGAAATGTAATGGTCACACTGCTGCTGGATTCTAGGAAATGATTACTTGTTGGGAAATGCTTGACTAAAACCTAGAAAAGGCAGCATCCTTCTGATTATGGAAATTAGGACAGTGAGAAGGTTAATGCTATGTGCTCCCTTACAATTATTGAGCTGCCTATTGATGTATATGCTTCTTTTATAGAGCAAAGAGGTTTAGTTGCCAGAAATATCCATACCCCGTAACATAAATATGTATGTATTTTTATCACACAGAGGGATTTGATCAAAATGTCAACCTCGCAGATAGCTACACTCAGTACCTGATTCAAGGGCTGCATCCTGACACTGAGTATACAGTAAATATCAATCCAATCTATGTAGACATTGAAGGCCCTGTAGTTACTGCCAAAGCTATAACCTGTGAGTATCAGATTTTACTGAATAGTTACAATATTATATTCAGGTATGGAGCTATGATTCCTCTTTCAGTTGTAATTACAACTTGCATATATTCTTTTGCTGTCCATAATGTTTTTAGTGGCTTCAAGCTCAGTGCAAAGTCTGAAAGCGAGTGCTGTGACCATCAGTACAGCAGTGATATCATGGAATGCAGTGCAGGGTGCTACAGGCTATAGACTGGCTTGGGGCCCAACTCCAGGTAAGTCTGAAAATTATTTCTATATAATCACTGACTAGAACTTTTGTTATAAATTTTGCAATACAAAGAAATATCTGCAAAAAAATTGATGGTAAAACTTGCATTACATTTCAGTTATGCAGCTGAAAATTTCTACTGCATGGGCATATGGCCTTAAAAGGGGTGATTCATTCAAAGGGTTATCCGGAGGAAAAAAGTTGTCACCTATCCATAGCACAGGTGATAACTTGTTGGACGCTGAGGGTGCAGATACTTGGGAACTGCCTTGATTGGTAGAAAGAGAACCTTTTTATCTTTGTTAGAATGGAGCAACAGTGCACATCCTCAACCACTGCTCCATTCAGTCCCTATGTGGTTGCTGAGCGCTGTGCTTTGCTTTTTTCCAGTATCACTGGTCAGCACATTGTTACCTCTGCTGTGGATAGATAGCTTTTCACTAGAAAATCCTTTAACCCCTTACCGACCCTTGGCGTAATACAACATCATGGGTTGGGTGCCCACCTTTGATGTGAGAGCTGGGGCGGAGCTCACATCATTTCCCCAACATCTCAGCTGATCTAATCAGCTGAAATGTCGGACTTCCAGCACGATCAGATCCGGGATCCGATCGGTGCTGTTAACCCGTTGAATCCCACTGTCATTCACTGACAGCAGGATCCGAAACCGCCGCTGTTCCCCGCCTGCATCGGTGAACCTGCAATAAGATTGCAGTAAAGAAATTGTTATTACTTGTCATGTGATTTGTTGCTCCTGAGTCAATAATGCCAACCCAATGATGATTTATTATCAGTTACTTTAATTGTACCATTCCAAATGTTTTCACATGAATAAGAAAATGTGTTTTTTTACCTTCTGTGTATTCTCTTTATGGTGTAATTTCTGTTGTTCTGCTTTCCATATAGTACAGTCTTTCTTTAAATGTCCTTTTTTCTTACATCTGAAACATTCTCTTGTCTCTTTATTATAGGGTCTGTTTGATTCTGTAGCTTTAAGAGCATTTCAATTTTCTTTTTCAGTAGAAGAATCATTTGTTTGTTCCTTCCTTCTTTGATATTCATCTATGAGTCTGGTCGTCACAAACTCTAAAGTAATATCTGTTTCAGGTCTGTCTCTAGTGCATTTATCAAAGCGGTATATGAATCTGGTAAACTGCACAATACTATTGCTGCTACACGGCTTTCCTTAAAGGGATCCTGTCACCCCAAAATCACCTCTAAACCTATTAAAACCTGTCCCTAGAGCATATTAACACTGTCCCTACACTCCTTTTAGCTCCTAAATGGCATTAGTCAAAGTGAATATAAACGTTTTATAAGTACCTGATTAGTCATGATAATGAGTGACTATGCTATTCATAGTCACTCATCAAGGCAGCCCCTCTTCTTCATATCACGCCTATTCAGGCGTGCTCGTCAGTCTATGTTCAAATTCGCGCCTCCCTGCGTGCCTCCCCTCTCTCTCATAGCGTCCGGGCTTCACTGTAAGCTGTATGACGCGATTCGCGTCATTCCCGGCGCCGGATGACGTATTTGCAGCCGCGCCGCGCTGTCAGCTTCAAGTCCCGCACTGCGCATGCGCATGGGCATGCGCAGTGCGTATTTTGAAGCTGACAGCGCGGCGCGGCTGCAAATACGTCATCCGGCGCCGGGAATGACGCGAATCGCGTCATACAGCTTACAGTGAAGCCCGGACGCTATGAGAGAGAGGGGAGGCGCGCAGGGAGGCGCGAATTTGAACATAGACTGACGAGCACGCCTGAATAGGCGTGATATGAAGAAGAGGGGCTGCCTTGATGAGTGACTATGAATAGCATAGTCACTCATTATCATGACTAATCAGGTACTTATAAAACGTTTATATTCACTTTGACTAATGCCATTTAGGAGCTAAAAGGAGTGTAGGGACAGTGTTAATATGCTCTAGGGACAGGTTTTAATAGGTTTAGAGGTGATTTCGGGGTGACAGGATCCCTTTAATATCTTCAACAATTGATCTCAGCTGTGATATCACTTCCATTATAGATAATATATGCTTCTGCCTGTCATTTTCAGCACTTAGTCTCATACTGTAAAACTTTCTTAGCAGAAATAACTTGTGATTTAAGCTGGGTCGTCATATAGCATTTTTAGGGCTTCCCATATTCCTTTCGCTGTACCCTCATTCCTTATGTGGATTAATTGAGCATCATCCACTAATAAGCTAATGCTTGTCTAGTTTTCTTGTCCTATGTCTGATTATCTTTATCAGGTCTTTCTGTAGTGATTACTTCCCATATATCATCTTTAGTCAATAACATCTCTAATTTGAACTTCTATAACTGATAGTTCTCATTATTTAGCTTAGCTACTGTGAGTTTTAGCTCTGTGCTACTCATCATCTTTAACTTGTCTTACTTGTTTGCAGAGAATTGTTTTGAAGAATTCTTCTGCATTTGCTAGGGTCTTGCTGAGAGTTTTGGTTTCCTGGGTGTCTGGGGTTTTTGGTGCTGATGCCTGGTATCCTCGGTGCTTAAGATCCTCAGTGCCTGGGATCTTCAGTGCCTGGGCTCTTCGGTGCATGGGCCCATAGCCTGTTGCACAGCATCTGGATATACACTGTTGCAGTAGAAACTTCACAGAGCAGATTATATGGGATAACAAGCTTTTCTTCTCAGAACATGAGGTAAAAGAAAATGCACAGTCACTCAGTACTGCACCAGGAAGAAATAACAAAACTAAAAGTACAAGAGAGACTTTTTTTTTTTTACAATACAGTAAACAAGGAAACTTTACATAACATCGCCATCTATTGTCAGATCAGCATAAATTCCTCCTTCACACAAATGAAGTCCACAACTGTTGCATATACCAACAATATAGTGATAAACCTAAGCAGGGTTTCTGTGCTTTTCCACATACAGGTGCAATTCAATTAATTAGAATATCTTTAAAAAGTTAATTTATTTCAGTAATTCAATATATAAAGTCTGGGAACTTGCTATCAACCTTATGGAGACAGCGAAGTAGGTGAGGAGATTGTAGCCACCTCCCTCCTCTCAGATATATGCAAATTTGCACTTCACTAAGGAAGTGGAGAAACTCCAGTGCCACATTTAAGCAGTTCCTCAAAGTCATAATTGCTTACCAACAAGCTTTTAATATGACTAAGGGATTTGTGCCAGATCAGAACCCCAAACTACAGACGCTGCGTTTCAGGGTACCTGCCCCTCATCAGTGTAGTGTGTGGGATATTCTGATCTGGCTGTGTGAGTGGAAGCTGCTTAAATGTGGCACTGGAGTTTCTCCACTTCCTTAGTGAAGTGCAAATTTGAATATATAAAGTGAAATGCATATATCATATAAAGTCATTACAAACAGAGTGATCTATTTCAAGTGTTTATTTATGTTAATGTTGTTGATTATGGCTTACAGCCAATGAAAAAGGGTCATTATCTAAGAAAATTAAAGTAAGGAGGATGAAGGGTCTGAGAGATAAAATAATACTCAAATAGGTATCAGAGGCTTCACCTTGTGTGGTTGTGAGAGTCACAACCACTATAAAAGCATATCACGGCTGCTGCAGTCTCCAGCGTGGTGCATATAGAGTAGGGAGGATGAAGGGTTAAAAACCGCACTGCCATATTCCACGAGACATCAAAGGGTGAATATAATATTGATTTATTAGTCAATTAGCTTTTCAGGTCTCTCCAGGCCCTTCCTCAGGACAAATGAATATCATTTTGCCATGTTTCAGGGTGTTGACTAAGAAATGTATATTATATTTACCTTTTGCTGTCTCGTGGAAAACAGCAGTGCGGTTTTTAACTCTTCATCCTCCCTACCTTAATTTTCTGAGATAACGACTTTGGGTTATCATTGCCTGTAAGCCATAATCATCAACATTTACAGAAATAAAAACATGAAATAGATCACTCTGTTAGTAATGCCTCTATATATATATATAATATGAAAAAGATCCTTGCAGCACACAGCTACTACCAATGATGTAAATAAGCTACCAGCTATATATATTTGAGGAAAAAGTTTAAAAACTTACGTTTTTTTCAAAAAACTCAAAATCTCCAATTTTTTATTTAATTCTGAAGTTCTTGGTACATACATTGGCCAATGTCTGTTTGCTCATCAACTGCGACAAAGTGACTTCAGGGTCTGATGAGTCCTACGCTGATATCCCTATCCTCCTTGTCCGCTTCCCCACTACTAAGTGGGCAGACACCATCTAGACCCTCCATCACCTGTAGGTAATGAGGGTGCACATTGCAGCATGGATCCTGCAACTCCATATGATAAATAACAAGAAAAAAACTGCACAGCACTCAAAGACAAATGTGAACTGGTGCTAGCAAAGCTGCAGGGTTATATAATATGAAAAAGATCCTTGCAGCACACAGCTACTACCAATGATGTACATATATATATATACTAGCTGTACTATCCGGCTACGCCCTGGTTAATAAATAACTGATGTTAGCTATGACAAAATAGAATTTGAATATGTCATATTAATGACCTGTAGGAAAATAGAAGCTGAGCTGCTTTGATTGGTTGCTATAGGCAGCCTGATAAATCTCTAGCCAACAGTAATCCCTCCCCCCGGCCGGGTAGTATATGTTACCTAACACATACACATAATAGACAGCTCATGTGACTGACATCTGCCTTAATTTCCTATATGGCACATGTGTTGCACATTGGCTGTTTTTAATCGGATGTTTATTTTTGGAAATTAAAGATAGCACACGTATGAGGCGAGTTGTGAGGCGATTTGTGCACATCTGTGTCTGTGTGGTGTGTATGTGTGTCCCTGGGGTGTGTGTGTGTCCCCTGTAGGGGGTGGGTTTGTGTGGTGTGTGTGTATCTCTGTGTTGTGTGTCTCTTTTTGGTGAGTGTGTGTCCCTGTGGGGTGAGTACATGTGTCCCTATAGGGTGTGTATGTGTGTGTCCCCGTGGGGGGGTCTGTGTGGTGTGTGTGTCCCTGTGGGGTGAGTGCATGTGTCGCTATAGGGTGTGTGTGTGTCTCTTTGTGGTGTGTGTGTCCCTGTGGGGTGAGTACATGTGTCCCTATAAGGGTGTGTATGTGTGGGTCCCTGTGGGGGGGTCTGTGTCTCTGTGGTGTGTGTGTGTGTCCCTGTGGGGGGGGGGGTCTGTGTGGTGTGTGTGTCTCTTTGTGGTGTGTGTGTGTCCCTGTCTGGTGAGTGCATGTGTCGCTATAGGATGTGTGTGTGTCTCTGTGTTGTGTGTCTCTTTGTGGTGTGTGTGTGTGTTCGGGTGCGTGGTGAGTATCCAATGTTGGGGCTGCACCTTAGCGACTCTACACTTGCTGTTACTCTTTGTGTGCGTGTGGTGTGTATACATGTCCCCGTGCATGGTGAATATCTCATGTTGGGGCCCCACCTTAGTGACTATATGCTGGTATATGCTGTTAGTCTTTGGCGCTATCATTAAGCCCCTCTCATTCACAACTGTCAACTGGTAACTGTCACTTTTTCCCCATTATGTAGATAGGGGCAAAATTGTTTGGTGAATTGAAATGTGCGGGGTTAAAATTTTGCCTGACAACATAGCCCATGACGCTCCCGGGGTCCAGATGTGTGACTGTGCAAAATTTTGTGGCTATAGCTGACAGCTGTCGATTTTCCTCCAACACTTTTCCATTCACTTTTTCCCCATTATGTAGATAGGGGCAAAATTGTTTGGTGAACTGGAACGCGCAGGTTTAAAATTTCACCTCACAACATAGCCTATGACGCTCTCGGGGTCCAGACGTGTTACTGTGCAAAATTTTGTGGCTGTAGTTGCGACGGTGTAGATGCCAATCCCGGACATACATACACACATACATACACACACACATTCAGCTTTATATATTAGATATATATATATATACATGTATAAGATCCAAAAAAACAGGCAGCACTCCTTCATTTAGTGAAGTGGACGTTTTAATTCACCACCCCATGTGATGCGACGTTTCGGAGCAAATTACTCCTTTCTCAAGCATGAGAAAGGAGTCTTTTGCTCCGAAACGTCGCATCACATGGGGTGGTGAATTAAAACGTCCACTTCACTAAATGAAGGAGTGCTGCCTGTTTTTTTGGATCTTCTGTTTGGAGCGGCTGAGCACCGTATACAGGACTTTGCACCGATAAGTACTTATAAGATTGTGCTGATTCTGTTTTTTCTACTTTATTATATACATATATATATATATATATATATAAATATATATATGCATTTCACTTTTTGTATTGAATTACTGAAAAAAATTTACTTTTTGACGATATTCTAATTCATTAAGATGCACCTGTATGTCCAACCTCTGAACAGGCCTGCAAGCTTTGATTGTTAAGAATCTGTTCCTTAGCATCCTCACGGTTCAGCAGAATGAAGGAGACAGAGAGATTGTAATATTATATTGAATTGTCTATTTTAGCACCAAAATTAGTGCTGCAATTGTGCAACTTTATCCATATTTTCACTTACCTAGGCAAAATGAGTAATATTTTTCAGTCAATTATTACATACAACTACCTGTAGTAGAAGGGAGGAAAAAGAAGAAGAGTGGAACTCCTTGTAGTAGATCAGGGGTCTCAAACTCCAGGCCTCGAGGGCTGCACACAGTGCAGGTTTTCAGGATTTCCATAGTATTTGACAGTTGGTAATTAAATGAGCAACTGTCAAATTCTAAGGAAATCCTGAAAACCTGGACTGTGTGCGGCCCTCGAGGTCTGGAGTTTGAGACCCCTGTAGTAGATAGAGTTGGTTTCGAGACAGTCAAAAAATCAAGTTATCTAATGGAAAACATTTTAGAATACGCTCTTTCTTTGGCCGCTATTGTAGGTATTTTTCTATTCCTAAATTGATCTTGAAAAGATTTTAAAATATTTAACTTTTTTTTTCCTGAATAATTTTTTGGAGCCTTTTGATCAAACAGTAATAGTAATAATAATAATAAACTTTATTTATATAGAGCCCACATATTCTGGAGTGCTTTACAATACAGTGGTTCATATACGAAAAATATACAATACAGTAAGTAATTACAGTAGAAAAAGAATACAGTAAATAATTGGATACAATACAATAAGCATAGAATCAATGTAAAAAATGCAATACAATAAATAAAGCAAAAAATAAAGGTGACCCTGCTCAAAAGAGCTTACAATGTACATCGGGATAGGGGTTACACAAAGTACAGGGGCTTATTACAGTGATGGTCCAGACATCTTCAGGAAATGGGGGATAGAAATAAAGTTACATGAATGGTCATCAGACAGTCTGTGTAGACCTTTTGGGTTTGGTGGTGTTGGAGAAGAGTTATATCAAGAGAGATAGTGTTTGGGTTATGTACAGTATAGAGGACTTCTATTAGGGAGCATGATATCCCGCCTTAAAAAGATGTGTTTTTCGTGAGCATCTGAAGCCATGCAAGTTGTGGATAGTCCTGATTTCTTGGGGTAGAGCATTCCAGGGAATTGGTGCAGCTCGGGAGAAGTCAGGTGTAAGCAACAAGAGTGCATGAGAGATTGTAGGTAGGTCTGCTCCAAATTTCCCAAAGAAACTCTGTAAGCATGTCAACAGGTTCTGGGGATGCAACGTCATAGTAAAAACATCTCAGTGGTGACTCTCAATGCAATTTATTTTTCACAAATAAAGGCATAGCAGTGGTAGGTAGCAAAAATTATTACAGAATTGAAAGATCAGATTAGTACACAGCAAGAGCTAACCAAGTTCTGAATACAATATACATGAGTTTGGTTTTCATATAACACTAAACAATGTATTTTACTAAAATTAACCTAATCCCAGTGTCTCTATCCGTGACACCCCATCTTTAGTCATAATCCCACTCATCTAAGTAAATCAATCTATCAACACACAGGCTCCAATGGGAGCATAACATCACCCGCTAGGCCGCAAGTCTAATTTTAAGTGGGTAACTCCCATCACTGAATCTAGACAAGAAGAAACACACTAATTTGGATCTTCTTCTGACAACGTTGTTATGTGTTCTGGTTCCTTCAGGAGTATTTGGTCTTTGAGTTCTTGAAGGGGTCAATTTTGCTCAGGCCTTCTTGGAGATTTGCTCACTCTATGGGACTTCCATGGCAATGACAGCTATAGCCCCATTTCGTGGCTCACACATCTTCTTCCTTCTAAATCTTAGCACCAACTCCTTCTTCACTCCGGTCTTTTATATTAAGTAACTGCACCACAGCTGTCACCTGCCCTTTCATCGCCTCCAAACGTTTCCCTCAAGGAAACACCTAGTTTGCTTCTTGGTTTCTGCTTGTGCTTCTTGACCACGAGACGGCGATGTTCTTTCACTGATACTGCAAGATGTTGGCTAAGTACATCTTCTACTTCTACTTCACATGCATATATCACCCAAGGCACATAGAATTTTAGGATAATATGTGAGTCCTTTGGGAAGGAAATTTTTGTTCATTTTAAAATAGCTGCAATGTGATGAGATTTTACATAATCTTTATTTACCTGATTTAGAAATTAACATTCAGAGTAGGTTTTAAAAACACAACATTTCCACTCGTGCCTATCAGTAGCACATTTGTGGCGCATTTTCCCCACGACATTCAACGGGAAAGCCAAAGCCCGCAAGAAATTCTACTTTCTGTTGATCAAAGCAAATTATTTAACTCCTGAAAAAAAATAACACTATTTAAAGTTAGAAAACCCTCTACTAAAGTCCCATGATGCTTCTGTGCACACTTGTCTAGTACTCTGCCTTTCTCTGTGTTTCCCAACTTTCTGTGATGATGTCTCTTTCCTTTTGTCTTCTGCAGCCTGTGATTGGCTGTGTTTTTTTTTTTATTTCCCATCTGTAGTGGTGTATGCACTGAAAAATCTGGACCAAAATATGCAGTAATTGGAGCAAATATTCAGCAGCGAATGTCTATATGGTTTCTGAATTGATATCTGTTGAAATGTTTTTACAGCAACATAAACATAGCTTTAAAGAGAACCTGTCACCAGGTTTTTGTCATTCCATCTGAGAGCAGCATAATGTAGAGTCAGAGACCCTGATTCCAGCAATGTGTCACTTACTGAGCTGCTTGTTGTCCTTTTGATAAAATTAGTGTTTTCTCTACTGCAGATTTAGCAGTTTGTGAATATGGCAGACTACCATACTACCAGATTAATGATAGTCTCCAGGTGATTAAACAGTGATTTTATCAAAACTACACTGAGCAGCCCTGTAAGTGACACATCACTGGAATCAGGATCGCAGGTCCTATATTATGCTACTCTCAGATTAAATTGCAAAATCCTGGTGACAGGTTCTCTTTAAGTTCCTTTTTTATGTGCACTTCATAGGTAGGGCACATACTAAACTGAAAATGCCCAATGCACTTGAGCTGCCCCTTTGCTGTTCTTATAAATGTGCATTAATAAATGTCATTATTAGAAATAGAATCCCTCTATGAATTCATATAATGTTAAAAAACTGTATTTATGTATAAATTAATATACTGATTATTTTTTTACTTTTTCTTCAAGAATTCATTGGCAGAGATCGCCCTCGACAACTTGCACTAAATAGCACACTTACTTCTTTTGAGCTTAAAAACCTGGTGCACAATACAGAATATGTGATCTCTTTATACGTGCTGTTTGGTTCTACGGTGGGACCAGGAATCTCTACAACGGTTCGAACCTGTAAGTGTTGAAAGATTATTTTAGAGCAACTTAATATTCTGAGTATTGATATTTTAGTCATTATTCTTTGGGCAATGTATGTGTATGTTAATATTTCATTTGGCAGAGTAAATTCTTACTATTACTACCTTTTTTGCAATAAGCTAGGATTGAGTTTCATCAGGATTTTCTAGGATCCATCTAACTGTTATGTCTCTATTATGAACAGAGCCATGATAAACCTACTTATTCTACATACAGCAAGGTGTGCAACATCTAAAAAAAATGAGACAAATGCGCAATTGGGTCTTATCTCTAGATTATAGAGGTATATATATGGCGACAAGGGCCTGCTCACCTGATCTGGTTGTGTAAACCCACAACCAGTATGAATGCTTAGTCGGTAGCTGCTGCTGGATCCACACATCCACGGGTAACCGCGGTCAGAAATCAGCATAAAAAGACGAAGTGTCGTATGATCCGCGCTGCTACCAAAGGAAGACCAGGACAAGGGATAGTCTGGTTGAAGTTAACTTTTTAATCCTACGCGTTTCGGAGCCCCTCCTGGCTCATTCCTCAGGGAAATATCCTTAGGATACGCGTAGGATTAAAGAGTTAACTTCAACCAGACTATCCCTTGTCCTGGTCTTCCTTTGGTAGCAGCGCGGATCATACGACACTTCGTCCTTTTATGCCAACATTATACTATGACTGTAAAGCAGAAACATTTTATGTTTTCATATTGCTTTAAGGGGGTTGTCCAGTTACAAGATATTGATGACCTGTCGTTCAGTTTTTCCATGAAGAATATTTTTGCAGTCTCTTGATTGTGCAATGCCTAATTTCATCTATGCCAAAGTCATAAATATTTCATTTGTGGTGGTCCCTCAACACACCTACACATCAACTGGTGACAGCTCTAGCAGTGGGTACATGTACAAGTTAAAGGAGAACTCCATTGAGAAAAAAATGTTTTAGTACAGTTCCTATCCTGCTATATGATGAAGCAGAGCCATATACTGCAGTACTAGGATCTTTAGATCTCTTATAAATCAATAAAATCATACCTGCTCCTCTACTATTGCCCCCACCTCAGGGAACCCATAATTTTCAGCATGATAGCTTCATGTAAGAGCAAAAAGCAGGAGGTGTGTCAGGGGCGTGGATGCTGAGAGTTGAAGGATTAGCCTACATTCCAGTGAGGAGTGATGATGATGATCCATTGAAAGTTGGAGAGATAAGAAGATACCATGAATGAAATTGTTGGTGCCACTTCTCAGTATTTTCTTCACTGCTTTATTTGGTGTCAAAAATATAAAAACATCAGTGTCCCACTGGGGGTCCGTACACGATACGCCTTTCAGGATATACCCTTAGTCGTTGGTGACGTCTTAGTGAATAACAAACATATATATAAACAAACATTAAAACATCACACCTGTTTCAATTAACAGCCACAGTAGTTAAAACTTACATTGTTGCTTGTAACATCGTGGTACAGAGGATAGTTAGGAAATATAAAACATTGCATTCCTATATTGTATATTTCACCGTTACTTATTTTTAATGGAAGTACAATGCAATTTAGAGAACATTCAAATTCTGGGATGTATATAAATCATAAACCAACTGGAAACACAACAATAAAGGAGAGGAAAGAAAGGGGATAAGAAACAGAATATTTTCATAATTCTTATTGCTCAATAGAAATATAAAAGATCTGTTTTCAAATTTAACCCGTCCGAGTTCCGTGCATCTAATTTAAGTATCCAGTTTTTCTTCCGAATATGTAAATGTCTCTCTCAACCTCCACCTCTATATGGGCGGGACGCCCTTTCAATATCTTTAACCCTCAATGTTGTCAAATTACCATTGTGGACATCTTTGAAATGTCTTGACAACCCAGACAAATTTGTAAGTAGAGCAGTGGAACTAGGATTTGATGCGGTGACATGCTCCGAAATTCTCCTTTTTAAAGGTCGAGTAGTGCATCCCACATAAGACTTATTGCAACCCACGCACACTGCCATATAGACAATGTGCGTGGTGTTGCAGTTTATGTAGAATTGGATGCTTCTCCCCAGAGGTATTATTGTGAAATTCATTGCTCTGCTCCATGAACAGACAAAGATTACACTTGTGACCTCCGCATCTGTAAAACCCATTGTAATTTAACCACATTGGTTTAACTTGGGGTTTACTATTAAAGACACTTGGTGAGATGAAACTAGCTATGTCTCGCACTTTTCTAGGGATAACTCACCATCCCTCTGACAGGACTTTATGCAGGGAATCATCCTGATAAAGAATTGGTATATTTTTATTGAGGATGTTTCTAATGGCATCAAAATCACAACTGCACTCAGTGCAGTTGGGACACTTTATAGAAGGTTTATGAATGGTTTGCAACCAGAATTTTCTAATGACATATATTAGAAAGTTTATTAAAATCATTTGCTCTATATTACTATTAAACAAACATTTAAACAGCTTTTACACTTTATATGGTTGTTTGCTTTTTGATACCATATTCTAATATCTGTGGCTTTTTTATTTTCTTATTTTCTCATAAGACCTTTGTGCATATACAGTCATATGAAAAAGTTTGGGCACCCCTCTTAATCTTACTCTTTTATTTTGTTTAAAATTGTTTTTTTGCAACAGCTATTTCAGTGTGATATATGTAATAACTGATGGACACAGTAATATTTCAGGTTTGAAATGAGGTTTATTGTATTAACCAAAAATGTGAAATATGCATTATTTCAAAATTTGACAGGTGCCAAAGTATGGGCACCCTTCTGATTTTCATGATTTGAATACTCCTAACTACTTTTTACTGACTTACTGAAGCACTAAATTGGTTTGGTAACCTCATTGAGCTTTGTACTTCATAGCCCGGTATATTCACTCATGAGAAAAGCTATTTCAGGTGTCCACTTGCAAGTTGTTTTCCTAGCTGCATCTTCTCTGAGGAGTGGCCTCATGGGCTCCCCAAAACAGCTCTCAAATGATCTGAAACAAAAAGATTGTTCAACATAGTTGTTCAGGGGAAGGATACAAAAAGTTGTCTCAGAGATTTAACCTGTCAGTTTCCACTGTGAGGAACATAGTAAGGAAATGGAAGACCACAGGGACAGTTCTTGTAAAGGCCAGAGGTGGCAGGCCAACAAAAATATCAGAAAGGCAGAGAAGAAGAATGGTGAGAACAGTCAAAAACAATCCACAGACCACCTCCAAAGACCTGCAGCATCATCTTGCTGCAGATGGTGTCACTGTGCATCGGTCATCAATAGAGCGCACACTGCACAAGGAGAAGCTGTATGGGAGAGTGATGCGAAGAGAAGCCGTTTCTGCATGCACGCCACAAACAGAGTCGCCTGAGGTATGCAAAAGCACATTTGGACAAGCCAGTTTCATTTTAGAAGAAGGTCCTGTGGACTGATAAAACAAAGATTGAGTTGTTTGGTCATACAACAAGGCGTTATACATGGCGCCACAAAAACACAGCATTCCAAGAAAAACACTTGCTACCCACTGTCAAATTTGGAGGAGGGTCCATCATGCTTTGGGGCTGTGTGGTCAATGACGGCACCGGGAATCTTGTTAAAGTTGAGGGTCGCATGGATTCCAATCAGTATCAGCAGATTCTTGAGAATAATGTTCAAGAATCAGTGTCCAAGTTGAAGTTACGCCGGGGATGGATCTTACAGCAAAACAATGATCCAAAACACTGCTCCAAATCTACTCAGGCATTCATGCAGAGGAATAATTACAATGTTCTGGAATGGCCATCCCAGTGCCCAGACCTGAATATCATTGAACATCTGTGGGATGTTTTGAAGCGGGCTGTCCATGCTCGGTGACCATCAAACTTAACTGAACTGGAGTTGTTTTGTAAAGAGGAATGGGCAAAAATACCTTCATCCAGGATCCAGAAACTCATTAACAGCTACAGGAAGTGACTAGAGGCTGTTATTTTTGCAAATGGTGGATCTACTAAATATTAATGTCACTTTTCTGTTGAGGTGCCCATACTTTTGCACCTGTCAATTTTTGAAATAATGCATATTTCACATTTTTGGTTAGTACAATAAACCTCATTTCAATCCTGAAATATTACTGTGTCCATCAGTTATTACATATATCACACTGAAAAAGCTGTTGCAAAAAAACAATTTTAAACAAAAAAAAGAGTAAGATTAAGAGGGGTGCCCAAACATTTTCATATGACTGTAACTTTTTTATTATCATTTTCTGTATTTGATTATTTCAAGGCAGTATGAACAAAAACAACAATTCTGACAAGGTTATTCATCTTTTTATGGCATTCATCATGGGAGATAAATAATGAACTATTGTTCCTGCATTAAAACATTTTTTACAAAAAAATTTTCTTACAAGGCAACTGCATTTTATTATCTCAGCCTGTCATTGTTATACTGACAGTCTGTTATACTGGCTAAGAGCTGCACCCATGCCATCCCTATGACATACAAAATTTACTTTTTGGTGGAAAAAGTACTGAATTCTGTCAGCTGCAATATAAAAGCATTCACTTTTTAGTTTACTATAAATTTGCATTTGTTCTTAGGGTGGCTTCAATCACAGAAATTATAAAAAAAAAAAAAGAAAAAAAAGAAAACTACTGCAGTTCTTTTGAGTCAAAAGTCTGAAGTTGTTCTTTAAGAAATGAGAAATCTAAGGTCTGAATCATTAAAACATTTATGTAAAAAGCTTTGAAAACTCAAGTCTGTGCTAAAATCTTGCGATTTTAGACATTTTCACGCCATCTTCAGAAGAGACTGGAGTAGGATTTCTGGTAAGGAGCACACAAAGCTGACAGTTGTTCAATGCTCCTTATTCCTAAGGAGGCATATGCCTCTTTGCAAATCTGGGACCTTTGACTTCAACACACCTCCTAATCAAGACTGGTCTTGATGAATTGAGCTCCCTGTCTTTCCTTAACGTGTACAATTCCATTTGTATCCATCTCTAGATTTGAGTAAAATAACCTAACAAACATCAAAAACAAAAACTTCAGCATTTTGTTTTTTAAATATCCTGTGTGTGATTCTACCATTAAAAGGTGTTCCTAACAAATTAACTATAACTTTTCTGCCCAGTCCAGATATCTTAACAGATAAGTAGCCAAACGTCGTCTCCAAAGTTTTGGAGTCTTTCTATCAGAATTTCCTTTTTAATTCCAGTTTTTTCAAGTGTTAAAAAGAGAAAAATAATGTAAAATAAATCCAGCTATAGCAAAGTAGTGATTGGTTGTATTTTAGGAAAACATCCAACTATGTTATGAACTGCAGGTCCCTACTTTATCGGGATGTTTTTGGCCCACTAATGAACAATGACCAAGTGTATGCAAGACAGTTGTTACTTGTTTACTGCTCTATTCACACAGGTTGATAAAACCTGATAGAGCAAATGTTAATATAATGGTTTTGTCACCATACAGTATGACATTGTTGATTAACTTTATTTTGGCTAAACAGTCTGATTACCCTCTGAACAAGAGATTCGCTTGATCATGGGGTGACAGGGTTTTTATACAGCTTCTCTAAATATGCCCCTGTGTCATATTCAGCATAGGTAACAATCCTCCTTAACTAGGCTAAATAGAAACTTAAGTTTTATTTGCATCACAATCTCTAACCTCTAAACATTGTCTATCTCTGACCACATATCAGTGCCAGCACCGATGCTGTAGTAACTATTTACTTTAAAATGTAACTGCTGTTTAAATTATTATTGAATACTGTAGAGCAAGTGATTGTAATACATTTTCAAATATACTTTATGAATGAAATCTGGAAGGAATCCTTTCAAAATCCTTCCAAAAGATGTCCCCACTAGACTATGTCTGAAGCTCATTCTCCATGAGATCTGTCATCAGCTTCTCACACTGAATACGGCCATACAACCATATAAGGAAGTGGGCATGGCATACACAGTGTGCCTGTCTAGTGTGGCTACAGCTGATCTGTATTGTCAGTGTCCCTCATGCAGGGACAGTGTGAGCTCAGGCAGTCGACACACAGCTCCTGTGAGATGTTATCTGACTCTTCCATTCACATCAGCTCTCCTCCTCCTTGCAATCAGCTGATAACATGGAGCAGAGTGATATAAATGGAGGAGTCAGATTAGATCTCAAAGGACCTGTGTACCGACAGCCTGAGATCAGCACTGTCCATGCATAAGGTAAATTAATACTGTACACTGATAAGCTGTGAATGCTGTTTAGCCCCCCTCTCCCCACCTTGCCTATTTCTGGTTTCAAAATAGCCCAGCGGAATATCTTCTGGAGGAAGGATTTTGAAAGTATTTCTTCCAGATTTTATAAATAAAGTATATTTGTTATAATCATTTGCTGTACATTATTACTACATACAAATTTAAATAGCGATTACGCTTTATCTGTAAAATTATGATACTGTAGCAAAAAAGTAACACAAATTTCAATCCGTGATACATTGCATCTTACTTGGTATTAATAGTGTACAAATTTGATATTCTGCAGCACCTCTGGGATATGTGTCTAATTTCAAGGTGACCGGATATACCAGCACTTCCATATCTCTTGCTTGGAGTTCCACAACTGGAGCCACTGAATATAAAGTATCCTGGAACCCTGCAGCATCAGGTTATTTTGCTTTAATAAGTGTACGGCCTCTTTCTCACAAGCATATTATTATATTACTGTAATACAGATCCAAACATTTTAATTAAACTGAATGCAGCAGTATTTCATCAGTTTTTATATAATTACTTTTATTTAATGTAATTTTTTTCTGTTGGGCAAAACCGATATCTTTTTTGCCCTGTAAAGTATAATAGCAATAACTAGCAAATGTGAATGCAAAAAGTGATCCAATGCTGCTAGATTACCAATGAAGCTGTATTTTCAGCACCCCTTAGTTCATTAATGGGCATATTATATCTATAAAATAGAACAAAATAGAACATGGTACATTTAAAAAAAAAAAAAAAAAAAAAAAACTGATGTGAAAAATGTCTAAGTGAATAGCCTAATTGGTTTATTTTAGCATTATATTCCAATCTGATGAAAAGCAGGTGATAGATACGGTCATGTGAAAGAGGCCATGGTTACTTTACTTTAATAGGAATAAAGATAAGAAAAGTCTTATAAAGGGAACCTATCAGGTTATTAACTTGCAGAGATAGGGTTTATCTGTAGGTTAATTGTGTTACAAAGCTGTCCGTTGACCTTACTGAAAAAGCGTCTAACAGGAGAAATGTAACTTTGTGTCTCTGGGGAGCTGCCGGCTTTCAGTCAGAGAGGCAGGGCCAGCACAACTTTAATCATTACTTTGTACAAAATGAGCGGCGGCTATAAATATGCCCAGGCACTTTGATTGACGGCTCATTCAGCAGCACATTTGTGCAGCGCAAGCTGGCAATCAAAGTGTCGGGGTGTGCTTTTGGCCGCTGCTCACAGAGCTGTGAGCAGTAAATGTAAACCTCTTTGGGTACACCTCAATGATTGAAAGTTGGTTACTTGCGGGAGGATTAAAGCACATTTCGTAGATGTCTAAAAAGCATTGTGATGCTATTAACCATCTATCTGCAGGTTAACAGCATTTGTGAAACATGACAGCTTCCCTTAAAAGCAAATGTTTATTCATATTGACTTGAAATGTTGTTATTGAACTGTCCATTTTGTTGTTTTATGCAAACTGTGTGTTGCGTTTTTCATAAAGTATGCAGTATGACAGCCTCTTACTATTTAACAAATTTGGCCCTATGCAAATGGGGTCTCAATGACATATTACTCAATGTTAATGAAGAATATGTAAGGGAGGTGGTCATGGTCCTGCCCTTGAAGATGCCGACCACACTGGCATAATATAATGTTGCATGTAATGTGTTTCTGATTAGTATAAGTTATTGTATTGTACAAGATGTAGCAGAGTTGAGTGTTTAGAGGCGAAGTATTTTTAGAGGCGAAGTAGTATTGATAATATACGGTAATGTATATGTATTGGTATAAGGTGTAATGTTATGTAGTATATAATGTAGGATGCTTTATAAGGTAGTATAAGTGTTATAGTATAAATGTTGTGTAATGAGGTGAACAATTCAGACTGCCGCATTGAAATGGACATGGAATTGGACTTTGTACAGTCCACTAATGCCCCTGGTGGACAAGTGCGGAAACAATCACAGAGGGTGGAAATCCCCCACCATCTCTTTTGTTTACCCAGGAAGAGAAATGGCGGGAGATTATTACAGACCCAGAGCTCAGCCAGGACAGACCTGCGTGTGGTGTCTCCCGACATAGGGCTCTTTTGCAGCTGGATTCTTGGGAAGAAATACCCCGTGAGGATCGCTGTTGCAACCCCCGGTCTGCAGGACCTTGTCTTACCGAGGGTCCAAATCAAATTCAGGACATTGCCTCCGGAATTCAGGACATTGCCACCGGATTACATGTGCAGGGGCTGTGACCGACATAAGGGAGCCATCTGTGCTCTGATCGGTGTGCCCCGGGACAGAGAGAGAGACTAAAAAAAATCTGTTACCTGCGGAAGAAGACCAAAGAAGAGGACTGAGGAGTTTCCCCCTTCAGCGCTGCACCGGGACCCGTCATCGTGAGATCCCAGGCCTGCCACGTGGAAGCGACATCTTCTTCTGTGATAGACTGGTACGTGATTTGAGGGAAAGTTAGGGAAAGATATCTCTATTTTGTTTTTTTCTCTTTGTCTTCTTCTTGCTGCGCACCCGGATAAAGTGAAGATCCGTGGACTCCACCATATACATGTGTACAGCTAGATCAGTTGACTGTGTTATAGATATGTTTTACAGTAAAGAGATGTTACTACCGGTTAAATCTGAGTATGGAGATTCTGTTGAAGCAAGACATACACACACACCCGCGGCCTTACCACCGGTCATTACATCTGGCGTAGTCGGCAGGATGTGTGATCAACAGAATCTCCTCCCGGTAGTAACTTATAACCGGACAGCTCCCCTGGCATCTATTGTCAATCAGGTGAGGAAGTTTAACGGACGGAACTATCCTGTAACTGAATGGACCGAACAACTTAAGATAGTGGGGGAGATGTATAACATTGATCCTAAGACCTTAGCAGAAATGGCCATGCTAACATTAGAGGGGGAGGTGTGGACAACAGTCAGGCTGGAGACGGTTAGGAGCCGGTGTACGTTGGATGACTTGGTGCGGGTGCTGGAGAACACCTATGGGCCGACCACATATGCGCGAACATTACGGTATATGTTCTTCCGGCGTACTCAACTCGAGTCGGAGGACATCCCTCAATATGCCAACGCCCTCCAAGTACTGCTTGAACAAGCCTGCAGGAAAGAAGAACAGATAGCTAGTACGGGCGCCCGTGACCTGGTGTTGAGAGATCAATTCGTGACTGGATTAAGAGACCTGTACCTTAACCGCTCACTGCAAGATCTACTCCGGATAAATCCGGCCCTTACGTTCCCTGAGGTTAAGCAAGAAGCGATAGAACATTCGAGAGGACCTGTCATGGAGGCCCAGACTTATACCGCGGCTTGCAGGTCCATAACTGGTATCAGAACCCCAAACAGTGACACGGAAGAACTGAAGCAGATGGTGGCAGAGTTGCAGAAACAGGTGTTGCAGCTCACCCTGGACCAACAGGCGGACAGGCAAGCGAGACAACAACCCAGCCGGCCGATGGGAAGATGCTGGACATGCGGCGATCCCCGCCATAGAGCAAACCATTGCCCCCAGAACGTTCAAGTCCATCCACGGGCCGATATACCGGAACCAACAAGTCATGCCCCACAACAGCGGCCACCTTTAAACTAGACGTCCCTGCCAAAGAGGCTCACTCGGCGGGGGAGGCCAAAGAGAGGGGTGTAGGAAAACAGAGCCAGCAATGGAACAAACTTGCATCAAAGAGCCCTACCCTGGAAGTATTATTGGAAGGGACCGCCGTGCAAGGATTAATGGATACTGGGTCTCAGGTATCCACCATCTCCGAGCAGTTTTACGAAGAGTATCTGAAGCCGCGGGTTGCCTATGACCCTGATACTACTATCAAGATCAAAGCAGCCAATAATCTACCCATTCCGGTGACGGGAGTTGCCTGGATGAACACTGAAGTCTGTGGGCAAGATCTCGGGAAGAGAGGGATAATCGTGGTCAGGGAAGGCTGTGGATCAGAAACGCCCATGATTATTGGGATGAACATCTTGAAAGACCTGAATCTGGTGTTGCTTACCAAGAGGGGGCCCAAGTACTGGCAAGAAGTGACCACACATAGGGCCACCCGCCGAGCCTTCCAACAAGTGGTCCGGACCTGCAATCTCCAGCGAATGACAGAAGAACAACTGCCGCTGGCCACGATCACCGTACCCCGCCATACTAGGATAACTTTACCTGCTGAGAAGGAGACCGTTATCTCGCTACCCCTTAGCACCACAAGACAGCTCGAAGGCGTGGAGGTGCTGATTGAGCCGCGCACCCCGAAGGAAGGGAAGCTGAACCCCCTAGTTGCTCGAACGCTAGCTGTTGTGAGAAAGAGAAGGGTTCCTGTCAGGCTGGGTAACACGGCTAACGTGAGCGTTGACCTAGAGGCTGGGACACAACTCGCCCGAGTTTACGCCCTAACCGAAGAGGTGAACCCTATGACTCCCCTCCCACAGTAACCGGAGGGGGTGACGCTGCTGACATGACTGACGTCACGGACATTTCTCAACATAGAGATCATGTCGACTCTGAGACCGGTGACCCACCTACACAGACCAGTCCCTCTCCCGGAGTACTGACTAGAGTGGGGCGTAAAGACAGTGACGAGGAGGGGAACAACCGACCCTTACGACGCACTGACCGCACCACTGCTGGGATCCCGCCCGGACGGTCTTACAGGAACCAGTATGTATGGCCCACTTCTCAACCAACCCCTGTGACAACTACAGTCATCGCTGCCTGGGAACCGACGGTAGTTGACAGGGACTGCCAACCTTTAAGTGGGGGGGTATGTAATGAGGTGAACAATTCAGACTGCAGCATTGAAATGGACATGGAATTGGACTTTGTACAGTCCACTAATGCCCCCTGGTGGACAAGTGCGGAAACAATCACAGAGGGTGGAAATCCCCCACCATCTCTTTTGTTTACCCAGGAAGAGAAAGGGCGGGAGATTATTACAGACCCAGAGCTCAGCCAGGACAGACCTGCGTGTGGTGTCTCCCGACATAGGGCTCTTTTGCAGCCGGATTCTTGGGAAGAAATACCCCGTGAGGATCGCTGTTGCAACCCCCGGTCTGCGGGACCTTGTCTTACCGAGGGTCCAACTTAAATTCAGGACATTGCCTCCGGAATTCAGGACATTGCCACCGGATTACATGTGCAGGGGCTGTGACCGACATAAGGGAGCCATCTGTGCTACTGTGATCTCCCTTCTGCTGATCGGTGTGCCCCGGGACAGAGAGAGAGACTAACAAAAATCTGTTACCTGCGGAAGAAGACCAAAGAAGAGGACTGAGGAGTTTCCCCCTTCAGCGCTGCACCGGGACCCGTCATCGTGAGATCCCAGGCCTGCCACGTGGGAGCGACATCTTCTTCTGTGATAGACTGGTACGTGATTTGATGGAAAGTTAGGGAAAGATATCTCTACTTTGTTTTTTTCTCTTTGTCTTCTTCTTGCTGCGCACCCGGATAAAGTGAAGATCCGTGGATTCCACCATATACATGTGTACAGCTAGATCAGTTGACTGTGTTATACATATGTTTTACAGTAAAGATATGTTACTACCGGTTAAATCTGAGTATGGAGATTCTGTTGAAGCAAGACATACACACACACACCCGCGGCCTTACCACCGGTCATTACAGTTGTTTTTTGAATTTCTAACTGGATTAATTGCATTATAGTAGTAACAAATGTTATTGTATGTTATAGTTGATCATCTGCATAAATAATATGTATGGTGGGGATAAGGTTATGGCCTTCCTAATATGTTGATACCGGAGTATTGATCTATGTTTTGTCTTTTGGTTTATATTTTGTAAACTTACTTGCTTTGCATACGAATCACATTTATTTTCTAAATTTATTTAAATAAAATTGAACTTGATTTAAAAAATAAGTGTTACAGGTAGACAGTTGAAAGGTTGAATCTGCCTGGCAACAGATAGTGCATGGGGACAAGGACCGTTTCTGTGGAGAGGCCCAGCCTTGTTCAGAGACAGACTTCAGGTCTGAGGAGCAGCAGAGCCACTTGCTATGGGTGATTTGTAAAAAGAGGTGGCTTCCTGAGAGAGTAGGGAGTGAAGGTTGATTGATGCTGGTGAGGACACCATGTTCTGTGTAATACAGGGTCCGACCTGAGCAGAACGGGCTGTTGCCCCAATGACGGTTGGGAACAACTAGACTTAAGCAGGGTGGTCATGGCAGGGAGAGTACCGATCTCTGTCAGAGAAGACGAGCAAATGGCTGTGGCAGAAAAAGAGCAGATAGACTCCAAGGTCATTATGATTCTAGGACTGAAGGATCTGGCTACTGTAGGGAACAGTTAGTGTAGCAGTACAGAAGGAAGTGAAAGATTGTCCTGAAATGTATTGTACTGCCTGATGTGAACAATAAAAGTGATTGTACCTCTTACATTATTGGTGTAAAGTAAATAAGTTATTTTTTTTATATAACAACGGAGTAATGCCTGATTTGTGTGAAGACAGACCCACTAAAGAATCCGAATTAATGTAAGAATGTCAGGGTGCACTGCTATAAGCTATACCTGACATCAACTACCTCGTCCCCTGGCTCCCCTTACAAGTAGTCACTTGAGCCTTTGTCTACGAGGGATTTACGTGAGAAATGTGTGACACAGCATTTGGTGTGATAACTTATGGGAGTTATGACTTACTACTACATGGGTAACCAACAGTCTCCCCCTATTTCAGATAGAAAGGTGGAAATAAGAGAGGGTGAGTGAAGAGGAAAGTCTGCTGAATCTACAAGACCAATCATACAGGGTCATGCAGAGTAGGCTGTAGTTTGCTGTATACCATAAAGTGCACGATAAACAAAATAAATTGAATTGTGAATTTATGGCACTTGAATGAATAGCGGAAAACCACTAGCAAAGGCTTTTAATAAATTATAATATACAGTGGGGAAAAAAGTATTTAGTCAGCCACCAATTGTGCAAGTTCTACCTCTTAAAAAGATGAGAGATGCCTGGAATTGACAGGAATGGGCCAACATACCAGCAACAGTGTGTGCCAACCTTGTGGAGACTTACAGAAAACGTTTGACCTCTGTCATTGCCCACAAAGGATATATAATAAAGTATTGAGATGAACTTTTGTTATTGACCAAATACTTATTTTCCACCAAAATTTTGAAAAAAAATATTTCCAAATCAGACAATGTGATTTTCAGGATTTGCTTTCTCATTTTGTCTCTCATAGTTGAAGTCTACCTATGATGTCAGTTACAGGCCTCCCTCATCTTAAGTGGGAGAACTTGCCCAATTGGTGGCTGGCTAAATACTTATTTTCCCCACTGTATCTTCCACCTATTACTGTGCCTGATGTGCAGCACCATGTCAAAATGAATATTTGCTGACTACTATGAGACCAGCTGGGCTGTCAGCTGTTAACCCTTTCTGCTTATCCTTGTAGTTTCATTTTGGCTTCACCTCCATGTCACAGCCCTCCATAGTTTATCTTTAGTTGTTTGTAAATGTAATAGAATTCCTAATATTGCGATTAAGAAATTAATATTTAGTCTTAGATTTCATATTCAGGTTTAGTATGATGGAAATTGTGCTTTGTATATAGTATACACAATTGATTTATTCAAAATATGTAATACATCTAAGTAATAGTAATGTCATACATCTCTATTGTTGCAACAGATACACCTAAAAGTCAGTATCTGGCTCCCAATATCCGGTCGTACCATATTACAAGTTTGCAGCCCAACACCAGGTACATTGTGAATGTTCAAGCAGTTTATACCAACACTGAAGGTCCTCCAGCCACTCTTATTCAGAGCACAGGTAAGCCTGAGGTATACTAAAAAGCTATACAGTACTTCTTGTTTGAAGGCTGTGTCCAAACCTTACGTTCATTTTCAAAATTTTAATATTATTTTATTTTTAATTCTTCAAAGGACCAATCAACAGATTGACAGAGACAAACAAATTTGGAACTTTGACCTTGGGTCAATACTATAATAAATAATTAAATATATTATTATTTTGTGCTTTACTTCTGTAGTATGTACTGACCAAAATCAGTCAGTGTATTTGTATATATATATATATGTGTGTCTTCAGTATTTGTGTCATTATTAGCCTGATGAAGAGGCCATAGAGTCTCGAAAGCTTGCGAATATTCACCATCTTTTCAGTTAGCCATTAAAAGGTATCAACCACTGAGGACTCTCAGATTCCAATATTTTTGAATTAGGTCAGTATTTCTGACACTATTATTTATTTTTGCAGATTCCAATCCTGTTCAGCTTGTTCCCATTAAAGACTTACAAATTATTGATACTGGAGTCAACACACTCAAACTATCGTGGAAGAAAACACCTGGAATAACACACTACAAAATCTCTTGGGTGCCATTTGATGGTAAAGGCTTTTCATTAATATACATTAGTTTTATTGTACGGATAAGAGAGCTCTAAGCAATCAAAAGGGACAAGGGTTAACAGGAATGGCTCGACCGGACTCACGTGCAGTTGTTAGTGCCAGACAGGGAGTCTGTAGCCTTTACACAGGGTTAAATTTTACAAAAGCCAGCACTTGGACGGTTTCTGCAATTTTTCACATTTCTTTATTCAGTATTCCAGGGTGATAAAAACAAGTCAGGAACGCAGTCCCGTACAGCTGAACGCGTTTCGGACGTTCAGTCCTTTGTCAACAGCAAGTATAAAATGACCACTCTGTACCATTTTTACAATAAAAACTCCTCCCCTTAGAACATCTCATTTGAATGATCTCATTAGTTATGCTGATTAGTTCAGGCTGAAGGAACCTGTTAGAGCAAGGCATGCAACCTTATTTCAGACACAAATAGATAAGTGCGCATATGCATGAGTACATAAATAAATGAATATCATAACATATTAATATACATGAATCAACAAATATGCAAACAAACATATTTCCCATATATCAACAAAAAAACAAAACAAAAAAAAAAATCAAAGTTTCCATATAAGTACTTCATGTATATTACTATATGATGACTTACAATATAGATTACATCTTTTGATGGAAACTAAAATAGGCAAGACAGAATAACCTAATCTCTTCTCAACACAGATTTATTGTCAGTGTTAATAGAAATAGGTCAAATCCAACCTGTAATTCAACCCATCAGGTGACCTAACATTTAATTTTAAGATCCACAATAATTCTTTACTTCTTAAAAATCTTTCCCCCCTCCATTCAGACCCATTGTGGCCAGCATTGGCGGGGTTAATGAGAGATTATCACAGTGGGTTGATTCCATGTTGCAACCTTTATTAGAAGAATCTATAGGTTCCATAAAGGATTCAAAGCATCTGTTAAGTGAACTTAGAGAGATGAGGTAGATGAGCGGTAATTAATGGGTAATGTGTAATGTTATTTCTCTCTATTCATGCATTCCCCATGAGTATGCCTTGGAAGCACTGACCAACATATTGTAACAAACCAATCTTTACTCGCCTGATATACAACAGTTCATAATAATGTGTACAGAACATCTTTTGAAAACCAATTACTTCCAATTTGATTAACAATATTTTATGCAGTGCTGTGTTGCCCGATGGGTGCGGGGTTCTCTCCATCACTTGCAAACCTGTATATGTTATATTGGGAGTGACTCTACATACACTGTCAGGACAATTCCTTTTTGCAGAGGATCAGATGGTGGGGGCGGTACATCGACGATGTCGTCATCATTTGGGGCGGCAGCGTCGGTGTGCCCACCCAAGAAACATCTGAATTTGCGGATTTCATTAAATATATCAATGATAACCAATATAATATTCGTTTTGTCCATACGGTGTACAATGATGAGGCTCCGTACTTGGATATCAATTTGCAGGGCGACAGTGTAACGGGTACAATCAGCACCTCGCTATACCGTAAACCGGTTAGTGGCAATTCATTAATCCATGCGAGCAGTTGTCATCCCCGGCATGTAGTGCGTAGTTTGCCTATTAGAGAGCTGATCAGGGCAAAAAGAACATATAGTAATGAGGAGACATATCAAAGTGAAGTTGTATGTATAAAAAATTGCTTGTCCAAACGTGGCTACAGCAAAGATTGTGTGAATAAGACCATATCAAAAGAGCATGTAAGATTTAGGGAATCCTTATTGTTAAATAGGGAGAACACAGGAGATGAACAGACATCCAGCACTTTAAATTCTGGTAATAGCACACAACTGCGCCTCTTAAAGAGACAGGCTCCTGATTTTGGTATTCTCACATTTTCAACAAGTTATAGTCAGGATTATGAGAAAATTGTCAGACTCATTCATAAGTATATGCCGATTCTATCACAAGATCCAATATTGCATAAAATATTACAAAAAGGATACAGATGTGTCCCTAGGAAATCCCTGACCATAGGTAATATTGTTTCACCGTCCTTTTTCGCCAGTAATGTGCAGTCCCCTACTTGGTTGTCTGTAAAGGGCAATTACAAATGTGGTGGTAACCGATGTAACCTTTGTCATTACATGCAGGTTACCAAGCAATTCCATGATAGAAAATCTGGTAAAGTTTTCAACATCAATGGATATATATATTGTAACACAACACATTTGGTGTACCTGGCGACATGCATGAAATGTAACAAGGATTATGTTGGCTGCACAACCAGAACTCTGAAAAAAAGAATCAGCGAACATATTTCTGCATCAAATCCAGACAATTGTTCTTCACAAAGAAATGTGTCAGGATTATCTAGAATTTTCAGAGACGAACATAAGGGGGATTTAAGCAGCCTAAGTATGAGGGGAATCGATAGGGTCCACAATGGTAAAAGAGGAGGAGATTGGGAAAGATTGGTAAGAAGTAAAGAATTATTGTGGATCTTAAAATTAAATGTTAGGTCACCTGATGGGTTGAATTAGAGGTCAGATTTGACTTATTTCTATTAACACTGACAATAAATCTGTGTTGAGAGGAGATTAGGTTATTCTGTCTTGCCTATTTTAGTTTCCATCATAAGATGTAATCTATATTGTAAGTCATCATATAGCAATATACATGATGTACTGTCTTATATGGAAACTTTGATGTTTTTTCTTTTTGATATATGGGAAATATGTATGTTTGCATATTTGTTGATTCATGTGTATTCATATCTATTATATAATTGCGAATGGGTTTTTTGCCCCTTCTGAGTCCACTCGCACTGCGAGTCAGCGTGGTCATGTGGTTACGCCCGAAGCATTGGCCGCGCAGCGGCCATTGCGAGCAGTTCTAAGGCGACTCGCTATGCCCGCCCAGCGGGCATGGCGAGTCGCCTTAGCAGAGCGAAGCATTGGCCGCGAAGCGGCCATTGCGAGTCAGAGACTCGCTCTTCTAGAATCCCGATGCATGTGCATCGGGCACCCAGCTAGTGTTATAATATTCATTTATGTACTCATGCATATGCGCACTTATCTATTTGTGTCTGAAATAAGGTTGCATGCCTTGCTCTAACAGGTTCCTTCAGCCTGAACTAATCAGCATAACTAATGAGATCATTCAAATGAGATGTTCTAAGGGGAGGAGTTTTTATTGTAAAAATGGTACAGAGTGGTCATTTTATACTTGCTGTTGACAAAGGACTGAACGTCCGAAACGCGTTCAGCTGTACGGGACTGCGTTCCCGACTTGTTTTTATCACCCTAGAATACTGAATAAAGAAATATGAAAAATTGAAGAAACCGTCCAAGTGCCGGCTTTTATAGAAAATAAGAGAGCTCTGTCAGTGGCATGCTTGAAAGTCTTAAAGAGTCTACTTGCAAGGTTTGAACCAGCCATGCCATCTAGCAAGTTTCTGGGGAACTGTGTTCTTTATCCTTTACCCCCTATACAGGGGTTCCCTGGGATGAGATCAAAGATTGGATGCTAGCTGTTGTATAATCAAAAAGTCGAATCAGTACCAAGAGGTCAGGATCAGGAAGAAAATATAAACAGGCTGCCATTTTCAACCAAGCAAAATAGTCATTTGTCACATCCCTGTGTAAACAGAACTCGTGCTATCAAGAACAATGAAAGCTTATGTGCATTAAAAGATGTATTACTGATCATTGCCAGTTGGCAGCTATTTATATCTGGGATTGTGCAGTGTAACCAGAAAGTTTGAAAAATTAGACAGATTTAAAATTTTACGACTGTCTAGTCTAAATTTGCAGTGTCTAAAAGTTAGAGAAATGTAATACTTTCGCCCCAATGTAGCTAATCACTGTAGTTAGCTATATAGGTTAAACTGCATCGTTCTGTCTGTATATGTGAAAAAAGGAAGTATACTTGTTAAAGTACCACTACAGTATTTTTTTCATTTCACCACTGGAATGGTGCTTTAAGTCCCCGACTCCTAGTGTTATACTCACCCTCTGGCATTTTCATCTGTTTTCACTGGTGCTCAAGTCCATCTTCAGTTTGTGACTTACAGACTGCTTAAGTGTTTCATGGCGTGAGCCAGAGTTCACAATTCCATCCATCTCTATAAGAGCCTTGTTCTGGCTCTCATAGACTAGTATTGACAGCATATGATGTAACTTCGAACTTCCGGCCAGTCAGAAATTACAGTCATAAGATGAGACCAGAGCAGCAGTGAAAAAAGATGAAAATGCCAGAGGGTGAGTATAAAATCAGGGGCAAGGTACTTGGTACAGCACCACTCCAGCACTGGAAAAAAAACTTGCTGGAGTGATGCTTTAAAGGGAATCTGTCACCATGAAAATGCATTCTAATCTGCAGGCACCGTGTTATAGAACAGGAGAAGTAGAGCAGATTGACACATAATTTTGTGATAGAAGATTCAATAAAATCTGTGTTTTCATCATTTAAACTTCTGCTCTTTCTGGGATTTTGGGTCCAGGGGGTGGTCCTATCAGTGATTGACAGCTCTATTTGTATGCACACTTATATAATGACAGCTGTCAGTCACTGATAGGACCGCCCCCTGGACCCAAAATCCCAGAAAGAGAAGTTTAAATGATGAAAATGCAGATTATACAGAATCTTCTATCACAAAACTATGTCTCTATCTGCTCTACTCCTTCTGCTCTATAACAGGGTGCCTGCAGATTAGAATGCATTTTCAGGGTGACAGATTCCCTTTAAAAACTGTGAAAAATGTAATAGTTTTAAAAAGAATACCATAATTTACAGAAAGCCCAAAATATCAGAATAAATGTAGTGACAGTCTTTCCAAAATGTTTTCAATTATGAGAAGATAAAGTTATTGACTTTCAATAGTTATTAGAGAGGGATAGTTGTTGCATTAGAGCCTATTTTTTTAAATAATTTTTTTAAATCCTTTAATTTGTAATTTACAACTACGGTAATATTTTGAGGCAGTAGAGAAAATCTCCTAACATTTATTTTATAACACTAGGTGGTGCTAGAAACTCAAAGATTGTTTCTGCAGATTCCTCATTTTTTTCAATACCTGATTTGAAGGAAAGCGCTACTTACAACATCTATGTGTCATCCATTGTTGGAAACCGAGAGGGAAGTCCTGTCCTACTTACAGCAAAAACGTGTGAGTAGTCAAAAGGGGATTATCTATTAGTAAGTTTACAAAATAATTGGTAAGTGCAAACATATCAAGTACAAACAAACACATCAATCATGTTTGCATCCTTCCTTTTGGTCATTATTTCCTAAAAGGGAGAAAAGATCCCAGAAAGTGATAATTCAAATATCTATTCTTTGTCACTCATTCTAATGTTTGTGTTTAAACATGTGTAGGAAAAAATGGCACCAATGCCAATCTGTGTTTTGGATCCGTGTGTTATCAGTGTGTGGTCCATTTGTCTGTTTTTAGCATGTGTGTCATCAGTGTTTTTCAAGGATGGATCATTAACTAAATAAATTACCAAGTTTCTCCTATACTTTGCAATTTTAAGCCCTTAGTGACAGAGCCAATTTCCACCTTAATGACCAGACCGTTTTTTGTAATTCTGACCACTCTCCCTTTATGAGGTAATATCTCTGGAACTCTTAAACAGATCCTAGCGATTCTGAGATTGTTTTTTCGTGACATATTGGGCTTCATGTTAGTGGTAAATTTAGGTCGATAATTTTTGTGTTTATTTGTGAAAATATAAAAAAATTGGCAAACATTTTGAAAATTTGACAATTTTCAAATTTGTCATTTTTATTCTGTTGAACCGGAGCGTTATGTGACACAAAATAGTTACGGTAATAAATAGCATTTCCCACATGTCTACTTTACATCAGCACAATTTTGGGAAAAAAAAAATTTTTGGTTAGGAAGTTATAAGGGGTCAAAGTTCATCAGCAATTTTTCATTTTTCCAGCAAAATTTACAAAACCATTTTTTTAGTGACCACATCACATTTCAAGTCCGTTTGAGGGGTGTACATGACAGAAAACACCCAAAAGTGACACCATTCCGAAAAGAGCGCCCCTCAAGCTACTCAAAACTACATTCAAGAAAATGATTAACCCTTCAGGTGCTTCACAGCACCTAAAGCAAAGTGGAAACAAAAAATGGACATTTTAATTTTTCCAACAAAAATGTTCTTTTAGCCTCAATTTTTTCATTTTCACATGGGCAACAGGATAAAATGCATTCTAAAAATTGTTGGGCAATTTCTCCTGAGTACACCGATACCTCATATGTGGTCATAAACCACTGTTTGGGCGCACGGCAGGGCTCAGAAGGGAATGAGCGCAATTTGACTTTTGGAGCTAATTTACCATTCAAAAAGTCAAATGGCGCTCCTTCTCTTTCGAGCCCTGCGGTGCGCCCAAACAGTGGTTTATGACTACATATGAGGTATCGTGTACTCAGGAGAAATTGGCCAACAAATTTTAGGATCCGTTTTATCCAGTTGCCCATTTGAAAATGAAAAAATTGAGGACAAAAGAAAATTTTTGTGAAAAAAAAGTACTTTTTCATTTTTACGGATAAATTTGTAAAGCACCTGAGGGTTCAAAGTGCTCACTATGCATCTAGATAAGTTCCTTGGGGGGGTCTAGTTTCCAAAATGGGGTCACTTGTGGGGGAGCTTCAATGTTTAGGCACACAGGGGCTCTCCATACGTGACATGGTGTCCGCTAACAATTTGAATGGAAAATTAGCTCCAATTGTTAGCGGACACCATGTCACGTATGGAGAGCCCCTGTGTGCCTAAACATTGGAGATCCCCCACAAGTGACCCCATTTTGAAAACTAGACCCCCCCCCAAGGAACTTATCTAGATGGGTGGTGAGCACTTTGAACCCCCAGGTGCTTCACAAATGAATCCGTAAAAATGAAGAAAATTTTTGTGGAAAAGAAAGTACTGTTTCATTTTTATGGATCAATTTGTGAAGTACCTGAGGGTTCAAAGTGCTCACTATGCATCTAATTAAATTCCTTGGGGTGTCTAGTTTCCAAAATGGGGTCACTTTTGGGGGAGCTCCAATGTTTAGGCACACAGGGGCTCTCCATACGCGTCATGGTGTCCGCTAACTATTGGAGCTAATTTTCCATTCAGATTGTTAGCGGACACCATGTCGCATATGGAGAGCCCCTACGTGCCTAAAGATTAGAGTTCACCCACAAGTGACCCCATTTTGGAAACTAGATCCCCCAAGGAACATATCTCGATGCATAGTGAGCACTTTCAACCCCCAGGTGCTTCACAAATTAGTCTGTAAAAAGGAAAAAAGTTTTTTGTGAAAAAAAAGTACTTTTTCATTTTTACGGATCAATTTGTGAAGCTTCTGGGGTTTCAAAGTGCTCACTATGCATCTAAATAAGTTCCTTCGGGTGTCTAGTTTCCAAAATGGGGTCACTTGTGGGGGAGCTCCAATGTTTAGGCACACAGGGGCTCGCCATACACGACATGGTATCCACTTACAATTCCAATTGTTAGTGGACACCATGTCACGTATGGAGAGCCCCTATGTGCCTAAATATTGGAGCTCCCCTACAAGTAACCCCATTTTAGAAACTAGACACCCCAAGGAACGTATTTAGATGCATAGTGAGCACTTTGAACCCCCAGGTGCTTCACAAACTGATCCGTAAAAATGAAAAAGTACTTTTTTTCACAAAAATCTTATCTTATTTTCCTTTTTACAGACTAATTTGTGAAGCACTTGGGGGTTGAAAGTGCTCACTATGCATGTAGATATGTTCCTTGGTGGTCTAGTTTCCAAAATGGGGTCACTTGTTGGGGAGCTCCAATGTTTAGGCACACAGGAGCTCTCCTTATGCGACATGGTGTCCGCTAACAATTTGAATGGAAAATTAGCTCCAGTAGTTAGCGGACACCATGTCGCATATGGGGAGCCCCTATGTGCCTAAACATTGGAGCTCCCGCACAAGTCACTCCATTTTGGAAACTAGACACCTCAAGGATTATATCTAGGGGTATAGGGAGCATTTGAAACCTACAGCTGCTTCACAGAATTTGATAATGTCATATTGAACATTTTCTTTTTATCACACAATTTCTCACTTTTAGAGCATGTGCACAAGATACGGACACACCGTGTCCTGGTCGTCTCCTCCCTGCATTTTTTTCTTAGTATTCATTAAATTTTAAAAAAAAATGACGTGGTGCTTCGCCATATTTTTGGTCCAGCCAGGTAAAACTAGGCAGAAGGGGTTGGTGGCAGCCCGTAGCTGCCTGCTGTACCTGGCTGGACCAAAAATATGGCGAAGTCCCACATTATTTTTTTTTTTTAATTTAATGAAGAAATACTAAAAAAAAAATGCAGGGGAGGAGACGACCAGGACACGGTGTGTCCGTATCTTGTGCACATGCTCTAAAAGTGAGAAATTGTGTGAAAAAAAGAAAATGTTCAATATGACATTATCAAATTCTGTGAAGTAGCTGTAGGTTCCAAATGCTCACTATACCCCTAGATATAATCCTTGAGGTGTCTAGCTTCCAAAATGGGGTGACTTGTGCGGGAGCTCCAATGTTTAGGCACATAGGAGCTCCCCATATGCGACATGATGTCCGCTAACTATTGGAGCTAATTTTCCATTCAAATTGTTAGCGGACACCATGTCGTATAAGGAGAGCCCCTGTGTGCCTAAACATTGGAGCTCCCCAACAAGTGACCCCATTTTGGAAACTAGACCCCCCAACGAACATATCTAGATGCATAGTGAGCACTTTCAACCCCCAAGTGCTTCACAAATTAGTCTGTAAAAAGGAAAAAAAGAAGATTTTTGTCAAAAAAAGTACTTTTTCATTTTTACGGATCAGTTTGTGAAACACCTGGGGGTTCAAAGTGCTCACTATGCATCTAAATACGTTCCTTGGGGTGTCTAGTTTCCAAAATGGGGTCACTTGTGGGGAAGCTCCAATATTTAGGCACATAGGGGCTCTCCATACGTGACATGGTGTCCACTAACAATTGGAATTGTAAGTGGATACCATGTCGTGTATGGTGAGCCCCTGTGTGCCTAAACATTGGGGCTCCCCCACAAGTGACCCCATTTTGGAAACTAGACACCCCAAGGAACTTATTTAGATGCATAGTGAGCACTTTGAAACCCCAGAAGCTTCACAAATTGATCCGTAAAAATGAAAAAGTGCTTTTTTTTTTCACAAAAAACTTTTTTTCCTTTTTACAGACTAATTTGTGAAGCACCTGGGGGTTGAAAGTGCTCAGTATGCATAGAGATATGTTCCTTGGGCTGGAAACCAAAAATATAGGGAAGCTCCTTTTTTTTTTAATTATTTCATGAAATAATTTTTAAAAAAAATGGCGTGGGCTTCGCCATATTTTTGGGCCAGTCAGGTACAACTAGGCAGCTGGGGGCTGGAATCCTCAGCGTATGGAGGCCCAAGATTTCTGGGCCCCTCCCGCTGCGAATTGCAGCCCGCAGCCGCCCCAGAAAATGGCGCATTCATAGAAGTGCCATTTTCTGGCTCTGTATCCAGCTCCTCCCGCTGCCGTGTAGCGGTGACAGACTGGGTAATAAGGGGTTAATGCCAGCTTTTTGGCAGCTGACACTAAGCCCGAGATTCATAACGTCTGGCCAATATTAGACCGGACCATTAGGAATCTCTAGTAGATTGTAAAGAAAACACAACACAGAGAAAAATATTTTTATTGGAAAAAAAACACAAACACATATTTAGACCCCATCTTTATTACAGGGACGTCCGACATAGTCCAGTGGGAGGTCCGACGTAGTCCATTGGGAAGGTCCGATGTAGTGCAGTGGGAAGTCCCGCGACGATTCTCATTCAGATGATGATCTGCAGTTAACCCCCTGTGTGGTCACAAGGAGTTAACTGCAGGTTATCATCCCTGTGTGATCACAAGGGGTTAACTGCAGATCCGGTAACCCCTTGTGACCACACAGGGATGATGACCTGCAGTTAACCCCTTGTGTGGTCACAAGGGGTTAACTGCAGGTCATCATCCCTGTGTGGTCACAAGGGGTTATCTGCAGATCCGGTAACCCCTTGTGACCACACAGGGATGATGACCTGCAGTTAACCCCTTGTGTGGTCACAAGGGGTTAACTGCAGGTCATCATCCCTGTGTGGTCACAAGGGGTTAACTGCAGATCCGGTAACCCCTTGTGACCACACAGGGATGATGACCTGCAGTTAACCCCTTGTGTGGTCACAAGGGGTTAACTGCAGGTCATCATCCCTGTGTGGTCACAAGGGGTTAACTGCAGATCCAGTAACCCCTTGTGACCACACAGGGATGATGATCTGCAGTTAACCCCTTGTGACCACACAGGGGGTTAACTGCAGAAGACCCCTGTGTGGTCGTTCAGGGGTTAACTCTGCCTCTGTTCCAGCGCACGCAGAGCAGTGGCGCCGGGACAGAGGCAGAGAGAATACGGCCGGCGACGCTGCAGGACGGGTGAGTATGAATGAGCAAGGAAGGGGGCCCTGGGGGAGCGGACCAGAGCAGGGGGCTGCAGATCTGATGGGGGGGGGCGGGGGGGTCGAGGGGATGGCATGGAGAAGACCTGGGGAAGGGGGGGGCTCTGATGACCGGAGGGGGAGCGCAGCAGGGAGGAGGGGGAGCGCAGCAGGGGGAGCTGGGGAGCGGAGGAGGGGGAGATCAGGGGTGAGGGGGATGATATTGGGGGGCCACTGAGGGGACCAGTGGCCCCCCAGGAATGGCGGCATCTCTGTGCGATCTGACCTGTCAGATCGTATAGAGATGAAGCGGAGGCGGTGGGTTTTTAGCTCCAGGGGCGTCAAACCAGGGCCCTTTCTGTTGTGACTTGTTTTCATGTCCTAACAGAATAAGGACCCTGTTTTGACGACGTATATATACAGTGGGCCATCACTAAGGTGTTAAAGGGGTGGTCTGAAGTGAAAACAAATTTTCAACCAAATCCCTATCTATTTAATAGGGTAATCTACAGTGGGTAGGGAAAGTATTCAGACCCCTTTAAGTTTTTCACTCTTTGATTCATTGCAGCCATTTTGTAATTTCAAAGAAGTTCATTTTTATTCTCATTAGCGTTCCCTCTGCACCCCATCTTGACTGAAACAAACAGAAATGTAGATATTTGTGCAAATGTATTAAAAAAGAAAAACTGAAATATTACATGGTCATAAGTATTCAGACCCTTTGCTCAGTATTGAGTAGAAGCACCTTTTGAGCAAGTACAGCCATGAGTCTTCTTGGGAATGATGCAACAGGTTTTTCACACCTGGATTTGGGGATCCTCTGCCATTCTTCCTTGCAGATCCTCCCCAATTTCGTCAGGTTGGATGGTAAATGTTGGTGGATAGCTATTTTCAGGTCTCTCCAAAGATGCTCAGTTGGGTTATGTCAGGGTTCTGGCTAGGCAAGTCAAGAACGGTCACAGAGTTTTTCAAAAGCCACATGTTTACTATTTTAGCTGTGTGTTTAGGATCATTGTACTGTTGGAAAGTGAACCTTCAGCCAAGTCTGAGGTCCAGAGCACTCTGGAAGAGGATTTCATCCAGGATATGTCTGTACTTGGCCGCATTCACATTTCCTTTAATTGCAACCAGTCATCCTGTCTCTGCAGCTGAAAAACACTCCCATACCATGATGCTGCCACCACCATGTTTCCGTCTTGGGATTGTATTGGGCAGGTGATGAGCAGTGCCTGGTTTTCTCCACACATACCACTTACAATTATCACCAAAATGTTCTATCTTCATCTCAACAAACCAGAGAATCTTATTTCTCATAACCTTGGAGTCCTTCATGTGTTTTTTTTTGCAAACTCTATGCAGGCTTTGCAGGCACTGAGAAGAGGTTTCCGTCGGGCCACTCTGCCATAAAGACCGGACTAGTGGAGGGCTGCAGTGATCGTTGACTTTGTGGAACTTTCTCCCATCTCCCTATTGCATCTCTAGGGCTCAGCCACAGTGATCTTGGGGTTCTTCTTTACCTCTCTCACAAAGGTTCTTCACCCTCATTTCCTCTGTTTAGCTGGATGGCCAGGTCTAGGAAGACTTCTGGTGGTCCCAAACTTCTTCCATTTAAGAATTATGGAGGCCACTGTACTCTTAGGAACCTTGAGTACTACAGAAAATTTTTTGTAACCTTGGCCAGATCTGTGCCTTGCCACAATTCTGTCTCTGAGCTCCTTGGGCAGTTCCTTTGACCTCGTGATTCTCATTTGGTCTGATTTGCAGTCTATGCTGTGAGTTCTTATATAGACAGGTGTGTGAATTTCCAAATTAAGTCCTATCAGTTTACTTAAACACAGCTAGACTCCAATGAAGGAGTAAGACCATCTCACAGAGGATCACAAGGAAATGGACAGCATGTGACTTAAATATGAGTGTCTAAGTAAAGAGTCTGAATACTTATGACCATATGATATTTCAGTATTTCTTTTATAATAAATTTGCACAAATATCAACATTTTTTTTTTTTTTTTTTTTAATCAAGATGGGGTTCAGAGTGTACCTTAATGTGAAAAAAAATCAACTTTTTTTAATTTACCAAATGGCTGCAATGAAACAAAGAGTGAAAAATGTAAAGGGGTCTGAATATTTTCCATACCCACTGTAAACTAAGTTCTAAAATGGTTGCATTAAAAATTCCCTACTGTTCACTAACTACACTGTGACGCTCATCAGGGGCAGGCACAGTCTCTGGTGTTTATAAGTCAATCCAGTTGGATGGTAGAACCGTTGCAGAGAGCACAGTAGCAGGGCTGTACCAGCTGGAGCAGTAGGTCCGGCCACAGGATTGATACTGACCAGCCCAGAGGAAAAAACAGAAAATGCCAGCACTGCCAGAAAATATAAAAATTGTGCAAAAACACATATTGTTTCCAAACTGCAAATAAATTAGTTGAGACATTTAGCAAAAGATTAAATAATCTTTTGAGCCACCGCGCCAAACGTCAAGGCATTCTCATATAGGGTGGTCCTACTCTACAATTTTTAATTTATACTGTGTCAAAAGACCTCAATAATATATATAAAGTGGACCATACAAAACCATCACTCACCTTCACATATCAGACCTCCTTCCAAGGTGCCAGATCAGTGCAAGTGATATAAGGCAACCTAGGCCCCCACACCTGCAGCTTCCACCACAAATGTCAGGGCTTTTCAAGGTTAACCCCCACCGCACCGACCAAGCATTACTGGCCCAGAGGGTATGACACTAGGCAGGAACTGATGATATGACAGCAAGGCAGGCTCAGGCTGGCTATAAAGTGAGCAAGTTCATCAAATGGGCAGCAAACAGGAAAGTCTATTTAGAAGCCGTTCACTTCAGAAACAGTCTATGCGTTTAGTAACTCCCAATAAGGCCTGGGAACGGTAGTGACAAGAACAAGTCGTGAACTTGAAACTGTGCAGTGTAGTTTAAGAAAACTCCTGCAAAGTCCATAGAAACTACAGCTGCGCAAAGCTAACAGGGAAGCTGCATAGCTTACAGGCACACAGGGCTTATGTTTCACTGGGCAGGCAGGCTGAAGCTGAATCTGAAACACATGGCACAGAAGCAGGTTTGCAGGAGACGCACTGAGCTGATGTGGAAGCTAGGGAAAGACTGCAGACACAGGAAAAGCCAGAGTGGATTTACCAGATGAGGTTCACTTGAGGATCACAGGAAGCCAGGAATTCAACTGAATACTTGAGCATGGCTAGATGGTAGGATTATAAAGATTTATAAAGGCAGAGAGGAGGATCACTTGTACATGAGCGACACAGTGGACACCCTCTTGAAAAGAAAATGCCAATAGAAAATCCAAAGTCCTAACACTGGCACAGATGGAACGGCAGCAGGCTGGTACAGACAGGTACTTGCATATGTAGCAGGACTAGGAAAGAGATAGGTTAGACAAAGCACAGAACTCACAGCAAGGGTAACGAGGACCTGAAAGTCAGCTGCATGTCTCTAGGCATAGATCCTGTTGCTCAGGCACCTTCCATATAAGGAAAGTGCCTTAAATGTTTTGTGCTTCTTAGCCATTGGCTGAGAAGCTCTTCTGAATATGGCATGCTGGTCCTTCAAGAAACAAGAATGAGTTGCGCACATGACCTATCCATGCTCTCAGGAGACCTTTGTGGCCTGCAAAGGCCCCAGGAGCAGGAAACAGCAAAGGGAGCCTGGGCAGATGCCCGCATTTGCCAGTCTCCAACCTGTGGAGATGCCGGAGCCACGGCAGGCACTACTACATACACTATCTAATGGATATTGATCTTTCTTTTTTCTTTCTTTCTATGATGCTTCATTTGAGAATCTCAGTGCATGTTGGGATTCTCAAACTAAGTGTCATTTAGGGGAAAGGCTGCAGTCACTGCCATAGCCTTTGCCCGGTCCCTGAAGTGAAACATAATCAGTGAAGCTCATTTCAGGGATTAGTCTGGTCCCTTCTATGTCCCTGCATGCTGTCATTATGCAATGTGCACAGTTACTATATACTCTGTGTTTCTGGCTCAGATCAATTGTAATGAGCATAGCAGTCAGGGAACTGGGACTCTCAAATGAAGTATCATAGACAGGAAACAGCAAAAAAATCTATCAGTTGGTTAGTGTAGTTAGTAAACAATAGGGAATTTTTAATGCAGCCATGTTAGAAAATAGTTTAGAATACTTCATTAAATAGATAGGGATTTAGTTAAAAACGTTTTAGCCTTTGGACAACTCTTTTAAACATGAACAGCATATGGATGTCACATGGACTCACAGCTTTGTATTGATCTTTTCATCTGTGCAACCAGAATAAGGGGCATTTATTCAGGCGTGTTGCATGGATACATGGTCCATTTAAAACCAGTCACGTAAATAGCATCATCTATTATATAATTGCCGTAGCGACTTCCGTCGTGCTCGGCGCTACTTCCATGGCTTTGTTCGCGTGGCTTGGCACTTTCTCCAGGACTTTCTCCGTGGCCCCGCGAACAAAGCCACGAACATGCCCCCCTGAGCATGGGGCTGTAGTCTACACCGCTATGGTAAACTACAGCCCCATGCCCAGCCGCCTGTCTGCCCCGCTCGCCTCGCCGCCGGCATGGGGCTGTAGTGTACACCGCTATGGTATACTACAGCCCCATGCCCAGCCGCCTCGCCGCCACTACCCCGCTCTGCCCGCCTGAACCCCGTGGCGGCGAGGGGAGGCAGACGGGGCAGAAGACAGGGGTTGCTCCGGAGCACTGTGTCACCAGGTGGTGACAGCAGCGGCTCCGGAGCAAACCCTGTTTTCTGCTCCGTCTGCCTCCCCTCGCCGCCCCACCACCCCACCGTACACTGCTCCGGAGCCATTGCTCCGGAGCCACCCTTACCCCCCCTCCCGCTACAAACCACCCCGCTACCTACTACCCTCCGCCGCCCCCTAAGCCCCTGCCGCCGTCGCCCCCCCTAAGCCCCCGCCGCCCCCTAAGCCCCCGCCGCCGTCGCTACACCCTAAGCCCCCACCGCCCCCTAAGCCAACGCCGCCGTCGATCACTTACATGCCTTCTTCTTCATCTCATCATCCGTCCGATCCAGAAGTCCTCCGTCCGGCCAGGCGTCCTCTTCGTCCGGCCCCGGGGGTCTTCTGTCTTCTTTCCGCCATCTCCGGCTCCGACGTCCTCTTCACTTCCCATAGCGATAGAATGGACGAAAAATCGTCCATTCTATCTCTATGGGAAGTGAGGCGCTATTCTGATTGGTCGCTGTGTGCTGGCGGCGGCCAATCAGAATAGCGCCTCACTTCCCATAGAGATAGAATGGACGAAAAATCTTCCATTCTATGCCTATGGGAAGTGAGGCGGAATTCTGATTGGTCGCCGTCAGCACACAGCGACCAATCAGAAGAGCGCCTCACTTCCCATACAGATACATAGCGGTGTGTCGGCGATTTTATGGCCGGGCCCCTGGTTCTATTTTCGGCCACGGGGATCGGCTGTGATCGGTCGTTCCACGGGGCCGGAGACTCGCAATGAGCGCTTCGCGGCGATAGCTGGCGCATCAGCAACGACTCGCAATGATTATGACTCGCAATGATTGCGAGTCGTTGCTGATACGCCAGCTATCGCCGCGAAGCGCTCATTGCGAGTCTCCGGCCCCGTGGAACGACCGACCAGAGCCGAGCCCCGTGGCCGAAAATAGAACCAGGGGCCCGGCCATAAAATCGCCGACACACCGCTATGTATCTCTATGGGAAGTGAGGCGCTCTTCTGATTGGTCGCTGTGTGCTGACGGCGACCAATCAGAATTCCGCCTCACTTCCCATAGACATAGAATGGACGACTTTAAGTTTCAAATTTACCGCTCAAAGTGAGGCGCTATTCTGATTGGTCGCCGCCAGTACACAGCTACCAATCAGAATACCGCCTCACTTCCCAAAGAGATATAATGGACAAAAATCGTCCATTCTATGTCTATGGGAAGTGAGGCGCTCTTCTGATTGGTCGCTGTGTGCTGACGGCAACCAATCAGAATACCGCCTCACTTCCCATAGACATAGAATGGACGACTTTAAGTTTCAAATTTACCGCTCAAAGTGAGGCGCTATTCTGATTGGTCGCCGCCAGCACACAGCGACCAATCAGAATACCGCCTCACTTCCCATAGAGATACATTAGCGGTGTCTCGCAAAATTTATGGCCGGGCCCCTGGTTCTATTTTCGGCCACGGGGCTCGGCTGTGGTCGGTCGTTGGACCGATAGATAGATAGATAAAAATATAGATAGAAAAATAGATAAAAATATAGATAGATAAATAGAGAAACGATTTTCCTGGACCGGCAACAGCCGAGCCCCGTGGCCGAAAATAGAACCAGGGGCCCGGCCATAAATTTCGCGAGACACCGCTAATGTATCTCTATGGGAAGTGACGCGGTATTCTGATTGGTCGCCGGCAGCACACAGCGACCAATCAGAATACCGCCTCACTTCCCATAGAGATATAATGGACAAAAATCGTCCATTCTATGTCTATGGGAAGTGAGGCGCTCTTCTGATTGGTCGCTGTGTGCTGACGGCGACCAATCAGAATTCCGCCTCACTTCCCATAGACATAGAATGGACAAAAATCGTCCATTCTATGTCTATGGGAAGTGAGGCGGTATTCTGATTGGTCACCGGCAGCACACAGCGACCAATCAGAATACCGCCTCACTTCCCATAGAGATATAATGGACAAAAATTGTCCATTCTATGTCTATGGGAAGTGAGGCGCTCTTCTGATTGGTCGCTGTGTGCTGACGGCGACCAATCAGAATTCCGCCTCACTTCCCATAGACATAGAATGGACAAAAATCGTCCATTCTATGTCTATGGGAAGTGAGGCGCTCTTCTGATTGGTCGCTGTGTGCTGACGGCGACCAATCAGAATTCCGCCTCACTTCCCATAGACATAGAATGGACGATTTAGACTTTCAAATTTACCGCTAAAAGTGAGGCTCGATTCTGATTGGTCGGCGGCAGCACACACCGGCCAATCAGAATACCGCCTCACTTCCCATAGAGATATAATGGACAAAAATCGTCCATTATATCTCTATGAGAAGTGAGGCGGTATTCTGATTGGTCGCTGTGTGCTGCCGGCGACCAATCAGAATTCCGCCTCACTTCCCATAGACATATAATGAACAAAAATCGTCCATTCTATGTCTATGGGAAGTGAGGCGCTCTTCTGATTGGTCGCTGTGTGCTGACGGCGACCAATCAGAATTCCGCCTCACTTCCCATAGACATAGAATGGACGACTTTAAGTTTCTAATTTACCGCTCAAAGTGAGGCGCTATTCTGATTGGTCGCCGCCAGGACACAGCGACCAATCAGAATACCGCCTCACTTCCCATAGAGATACATTAGCGGTGTCTCGCTAAATTTATGGCCGGGCCCCTGGTTCTATTTTCGCCCACGGGGCTCGGCTGTGGTCGGTCGTTGGACCGATAGATAGATAGATAGAAAGATAGATACATAGATAGATAAATACATAGATAGATAGATAGATAAAATATAGATAGAAAAATAGATAAAAATATAGATAGATAAATAGAGAAATAGATATAGAGATAGATAGATAAATAAATAAATAGAGATAGATAGATATAGAGAGATAGATAGAGATAGATAGGTGAGTAGTTGCAGGCGCGGTAAGTCCTGCACGTCGGTCCTTTGCGATTTTTCTGGACCGGCAACAGCCAAGCCCCGTGACCGAAAATAGAACCAGGGGCCCGGCCATAAATTTCGCGAGACACCGCTAATGTATCTCTATGGGAAGTGAGGTGGTATTCTGATTGGTCGCCGGCAGGACACAGCGACCAATCAGAATACCGCCTCACTTCCCATAGAGATATAATGGACAAAAAACGTCCATTCTATGTCTATGGGAAGTGAGGCGCTCTTCTGATTGGTCGCTGTGTGCTGACGGCGACCAATCAGAATTCCGCCTCACTTCCCATAGAGATAGAATGGACAAAAATCGTCCATTCTATGTCTATGGGAAGTGAGGCGGTATTCTGATTGGTCGCTGTGTGCTGCCGGCGACCAATCAGAATTGCGCCGCACTTCCCATAGACATAGAATGGACGACTTTGTGTTTTAAATTTATCGCTGAAAGTGAGGCGCGATTCTGATTGGTCGGCGGCAGCACACAGCGACCAATCAGAAGAGTGCCTCACTTCCCATAGAGAATAATAGCGCTGATTAAAGCGAAGTATAGCCGGGCCCTTGGTTCTATTTTCGGCCACGGCGCTCGCCTGTCGCCGGGCCAAGATCATCGCAATGGACTTACCGCGCCTGCAACGACTCACCTATCTATCTATATCTATCTATCTATCTATCTATCTATCTATCTATCTCTCTATATATCTATGTATCTATTTCTATCTATCTATCTATCTATCTATTTCTTTTTATCTATCTATCTATCTATCTATTTCTATCTATCTATCTATTTTTATCTATCTATCTATCTATCTATCTATCTATCAATCTAACTATCTATTTATCTATCTATCTATTTCTATCTATCTATCTATCTATCTATCTATCTATTTCTATCTATCTATCTATCTTTCTATCTATGTATCTATATCTATCTATCTATCTATCTATGTATCTATTTCTATCTATCTATCTATCTATCTATCTATCTATTTCTATCTATCTATCTATCTATCTATTTCTATCTATCTTTTTTTATCTATCTATCTATCTATCTATCTATCTATCTATCTATCTATGTATCTATCTATGTATCTATTTCTATCTATCTATCTAACAAGAAAAAAACTGCACAGCACTCAAAGACAAATGTGAACTGGTGCTAGCAAAGCTGCAGGGTTATATAATATGAAAAAGATCCTTGCAGCACACAGCTACTACCAATGATGTACATAAGCTACTACAATTTTTTATTTAATTCTGAAGTTCTTGGTACATACATTGGCCAATGTCTGTTTGCTCATCAACTGCGACAAAGTGACTTCAGGGTCTGATGAGTCCTACGCTGATATCCCTATCCTCCTTGTCCGCTTCCCCACTACTAAGTGGGCAGACACCATCTCGACCCTAGACCACCTGTAGGTGATGAGGGTGCAAATTGCAGCATGGAGCCAGCAACTCCATAAGATACAAAACAGAAAAAAACTGGAGGACAGGGATGTCAGCGTTAGGACTCATCAGACTATCTATTTCTATCTATCTATCTATCTATCTATCTATCTATCTATCTATCTATCTATCTATCTATCTCTTTCTTTTTATCTATCTATCTATCTATCTATCTATCTATCTATCTATTTCTATCTCTCTATCTATCTATCTATCTATCTATCTATCTATGTATGTATCTATTTCTATTTATCTATCTATCTATCTATATCTATATATCAATCTATATCTATCTTTATCTATCTTTGGCAGAGCGGCCATTGCAAGCCGTTGCTGGAGCTCCCGCCCCGCCGACGACCGACAAGCGTCGAGCGCCGTGTCCGAAAATAGAACCAAGGGCCCGGCCATAAATTCATCTAAACACCGCTATGCATCCTTATGGGAAGTGAGGCGCTAGGCTGATTAGTCGCCGCACCACACAGCGACCAATCAGCATAGCGCCTCACTTTCAGCGGTAAATTTGAAACTCAAAGTCATCCATTATATCTCTATAGTAAGTCACGCGCTATTCTCATTGGTTGCTGTGTGCTGCCGGCGACCAATCAGAATAGAACCTCACTTCCAATAGATATATAGTGGACGACTTTGAGTTTCAAATTTACCACTGTAAGTAAGGCGCTATACTGATTGGTCGCCGTCAGCACACAGCGACCAATGAAAATAGCGCCTCACTTACAGCGCTCAATGTGAAACTCTAAATATTCCATGTATTTGAAGTATGGCGCCATACAGCACATTGCTATTTTGATTGGTCGCCGCCTTCAGCGCGCTGAACAATCGGAATAGCAGCGGCCGCTATGCCGCCATATTTCAAATATACTGAGTAAACTATACACAGATTCTAGAATCCCGATGCAATCGCATCGGGCTCACAGCTAGTAGATAATAATGGGTAGATGTGGTAAAAACGGATGGAACACGTACATCCACACAGTTGTCTGAATGAGGGCTTAAATAGACTTTCATAGGTAATTTTGAATCCCTTGAACTTTTTATAAAAATGTACAGCAGTAATAAAATACAAAAACAATCAAAGTATATATTATCCAAAAACAGAAAGTACATATACAGTGCCTTGTGAAAGTATTTGGCCCCCTTGAACTTTTCAACCTTTTGCCACATTTCAGGCGTCAAACAAAGATATAAATTCTAATTTTTTTGTGGAGAATCAACAGCAAGTGGAACACAATCGTGAAGTGGAACGAAATTTACTACATAAATTAAACTTTTTAAAAAATAAAAAACTGAAAAGTTATTCGGCCCCTTTACTTTCAGTGCAGCAAACTCACTCCAGAAGTTCAGTAAGGATCTCTGAATGATCCAATGTTGTCCTAAATGACTGATAATTATAAATAAAATCCACCTGTGTGTAATCAAGCTCTGTATAAATGCACCTGCTCTGTGATAGTCTCAGGGTTCTGTTTCAAGTGCAGAGACCATCATGAAGACCAAGGAACACACCAGGCAGGTCCGAGATACTGTTGTTGTGAAGTTTAAAGCTGGATTTGGATACAAAAAGATTTCCCAAGTTTTAAACATCTCAAGGAGCACTGTGCAAGTGATAATATTGAAATGGAAGGAATATCAGACCACTGCAAATCTACCAAGGCCCAGCTGTCCCTCTAAATTTTCATCTCGCACAAGGAGAAGACTGATCAGAGATGCAGCCAAAAGGCCCATGATCACTCTGGATGAACTGCAGAGATCTACAGCTGAGGTGGGAGAGTCTGTCCATAGGACAACAATCAGTGTTACACTGCACAAATCTGGCCTTTATGGAAGAGTGTCAAGAAGAAAGCCATTTCTCAAAGATATCCATAAGTTTGCCACAAGCCACCTGGAAGACACACCAAACATGTGGAATAAGGTGCTCTGGTCAGATGAAACCAAAATCAAACTTTTTGGCCACAATGCAAAACGATATGTTTGGACTAAAAGCAACACAGCTCATCACCCTCAAAACACCATCCCCACTGTCAAACATAGTTGTGGCAGCATCATGGTTTGGGCCTGCTTTTCTTCAGCAGGGACAGGGAAGATGGTTAAAATTGATGGGAAGTTGGATGGAGCCAAATACAGACCCATTCTGGAAGAAAACCTGTTGGAGTCTGCAAAAGACCTGAGACTGGGACAGAGATGTATCTTCCAACAAGACAATGATCCCAAACATAAAGCAAAATCTACAATGGAATGGTTCAAAAATTAACGTATTTAGCTGTTAGAATGGCCAAGTCACAGTCCAGACCTGAATCCAATCGAGAATCTGTGGAAAGAGCTGAAAACTGCTGTTCACAAACGCTCTCCATCCAACCTCACTGAGCTCGAGCTGTTTACAAGGAAGAATGGGCAAGAATTTCAGTCTCTCAATGTGCAAAACTGATAGAGACATTCCCCAAGCGACTTGCAGCTGTAATCGCAGCAGAAGGTGGCGCTACAACGTATTAACTCAAAGGGACTGAATAATATTGCACGCCCCACTTTTCAGTTTTTTATTTGTTAAAAAAGTTTTAAATATGAAATAACTTTCGTTCCACTTTACGATTGTCTCCCACTTGTTGATTCTTTTCAAAAAAATTAGAATTTATATCTTTATGTTTGAAGCCTGAAATGTGGCAAAAGGTTGAAAAGTTCAAGGGGTCAAATACTTTCACAAGGCACTGTATGTGTGGTGCGGAATGTACCCAGTAAACCGGTAGATCATTGGCTTCTTTGAGTCAATGATGGTGACAGCCGTACCTCAACTGTAGATAGGGTACACAGTCTCTGGATGTGCAGTGGTTAGCACTATTATTACTGTCCCCTCTGGTCACGATGTTAAATGGCGTTCCCCATTATGTTAGCATTGTGGAGGGAGACATAAGTGCTTCAATACTAAAACAGATGAGCTTTTACTAGTTTAGCAGCCAGAAGGTACACAGCCATAGTTGGTATAACATGTTCAGGTTACACAGTTCCACAGATAGGCAGATAGTGATGGATACAAGGAAAACAGGCACATATGAGGCTTGATAGATAGTGATTGCAGTCAGAGCCTATCCTGGTGTCCAAGCTGACACAATCAAGGTTTCTACTATCCCACTGGAGTGGCATTCTCCAAATTCCAGTTCCCTCTAATTTCATAGAATTGTAGAATTTCTATGTTACAACGTTTCCTATGGGAAAATACGCTTCAGGCCCGTACTATTCCTGCATCCACAGCTCAGGGTTTCTGGTAGACTAAAGACGCTGTGCTGACCAAGGTATTCCATTTGCCTACAGAATGCTAGTCCTCAGTTATCCTACAGGTTTTCCTTCTAGTTAATTTGTCCCAATGCAGCCAACTGGAACTGAGCGTCTCTAACCCCTACATGCTTCTGGCGTGTCCACTTGCTGATCCTAAACTGTACTCTAAAAAAACAAAAACTCTACCTACCAAACCATTCCTCCAGCAACTAGCTCAGTGATGAGTTTAACCCTCGATGTGCCTGTGTGTACTGCACACCTCATGTGAACAGTGTAAAAGTTCAAAAGCACACAAACACACACATATATATATATCATTTTTTCGCATTATAAGACGCACTTCTGTTCCCCCACATTTTGGGGGTAAGTGGGGGATGCGTCTTATAATGCGAAACACTGTTGCGTGGTGGGAAAGAAGGGGGCTGTGGAGCAGTGTT
>JARQOC010000004.1:245706336-245718006 GCA_033576535.1 Allobates femoralis | reverse complement strand
TACTTCAATGCTGAGCCCCTCCGATCATCCCCTCCTAAGATGGTGCTGGCCACAGAGCACCAGTCTCTCTCCTCTCACACTGGAGCCCGCTCCCCTCATGCTACAGGGGAAGGGAGGCAGAGAGTGAGGAAAATGCTCCAGTGACAAAGGGAGCCCTGAGATCACTTCTGGGCTCTCTGAGGAGATCGATTATGGATGACATGAAGGAGCTTATAGGCTCTCTCAGAGAAGATCTGGGGGTTCTGTCTGAAAGAATCACTGCAGAAAGTGATCTCTGACCCAGCGGGGCGTTATGTCATAGTGATTTGTGAAATAGGGGGTTTCCCCTTCACGATTGCGAGTGTATATGCTCCTAACGTGGGTCAGATTAAATTTGCGAGAACGGTGTTTGGGTTGCTAAAGTGTCATATGGGAGGCAAACTGATTGTTGGCGGTGATTTTAACGAGGTCATGGAACCCCGGCTGGATTCCTCCTCCTTGGTGACTAAGAGATCGGGGGCGTTGGGAAGGCTGTGCCGGGAGTACCACCTCCACGATGTCTTGAGGTACCACCATGCGGAGGAGAGGGATTATTTCTTCTCGCATGTGCATAAATCCTACTCCAGGATAGACTATTTTTTGGTCAATGATGTGGCATTGGAGAATTGTATATCATCGGGGATGGGAGTGATCACGTGGTCAGTCCATGCCCCGATCTCCCTGGAGGTCAGACTTGAAGTGGCTGGTGGTACTACTCGACGCTGGAGACTAAATGCGGGTCTCCTGATAGAAAATGAAGTCACCGAGGATGTGGAAAAAAATCTTCGGGACTATTTTCTCATAAACAACAACGGAGGGGTCGGGGACGATGTGCTGTGGTACGCGCACAAGGCGGTCCTCTGCGGCCTCCTCCTTCAGAAAGCGTCACAGCTAAAGAGGAGGAGAGAGAGGCTGCTAAAAGAATGGACGGCAGATATTCTGCGCTTGGAAGCGGCAAATAAATCCTCCCCTTCGGCTCAACTCTTGTCCCAAATACTCGCCACACGTAACAAATTGAGAACGCTTCTCCAACAGCATGAAGTGGGGTTGCGTAGACTAAAAACCAATTATTATGAGGCGGGGGATAGGGCGGGGAAAATCTTAGCATCTAGACTTAAAAAAAGAGCGGCAAGGACGATGATCACAGAGATGAGGGGAGAGGGTGGAGAGCTAGTGAGAGCCAACTAAAATCGTAGAGGTCTTTGCTGCCTATTATGAGAAATTATACAATTTGAAAAAACGATGTAGACACTCTGCAACCCACGTTGGCTGCCATTGCAGATTTTCTAAAGGCACTTGACCTCCCGGTTGTCCCTTCAGATGTGCTGGAGGATTTGAATCGCCCATTCTCCCTCCTTGAGGTGGAGTCGGTGATAAAAGGCCTGAAAATCAACTCAGCCCCGGGCCCAGACGGATTTGCTGGCGAGTATTTCAAAACTTTTAGTGAGGTTCTAGCCCCGTATCTCCTTAGGCTGTATAACCACTGGCAAGCGGTAGGTTCCATCCCGGAATCAGCCCTAGAGGTCACAATAACCACCATTCCTAAGCCTGGGAAGTCACAAGACCGACCTGAAAATTACCGCCCGATATCCCTTTTGAATGTAGATCTTAAAATCTATTCCAAACTACTGGGGAACCGATTGGCTGGGGTGATCCCCCTTTTGGTGGACCCTGATCAAGTGGGCTTCGTGCAGGGAAGGCAGGCGCGGGATGGAACTAGAAGGATGCTGAATTTGATAGAGGTAGGGGAGAGGAGGGGGTGCCCCAGTGTATTCCTTTTTCTAGACGCAGAAAAAGCGTTTGACAGGGTACACTGGGGATACCTCCGGGAGGTCCTCTACACCAGTGTTTCCCAACTCCAGTCCTCAAGGCACACCAACAGGTCATGTTTTCAGGATTTCCTTAGGATTGCACAGGTGTTAGTTTAATCACTTGTACAGGGGATAATTCCATCATCTGTCTAATGATAAGGAAATCCTGAAAACATGACCTGTTGGTGTGCCTTAAGGACTGGAGTTGGGAAACAATGCTCTACACCTTCGGATTTTCGGGCCCTATCGTGTCAGCAATCCTGAGCCTTTACTCTCACCCATGTGCGAGAGTATTTTCTGCAGGCTATTTATCCAGGTCTTTTTTGATCTCGAATGGCACCCGGCAGGGATGCCCACTTTCCCCACTGGTGTTTGCACTGGAACCTCTGGCAGCGTTGCTGAGGGGAAACCCTGGTATTGCTGGGATCACAGTTGGGGGAAAAAAAACATGTAGTGGGCCTCTATGCTGATGACGTCATTATTGCCACCTCAGATCCACTCTCCTCCCTCCCTGGAATAGTGGACGCGCTGAACCTTTTTGCACGAATCTCATACTATAAACTAAATGCTGCCAAATCCATGATCTTCCCCATTGGAGTTTCAAAGCGGGACTCGGAGCGTCTCGCCCAGGTCTATCCTTTTAGGTGGTGTCCTAAAGGCATCCAATACTTGGGGATATTTCTTTGCCCCTCAGCAGAGATGGCGACGCAGAATATCACACGTCTTAGGACTGATTTGGGGGAGGCGCTCGGAGGATTTCCACTGTCCTCTTTGTCCTGGATGGCAAGGGTGCAGACAGTGCGGATGATGTGGCTCCCAAAAATTCTCTACTTATTTGGATGCCTACCTATTTTATTCCCGCCAAGATTGCTTTCGCGCTTGCAAGCCATGATAAACAGATGTGTCTGGGCTGACAAATCAGCTAGAGTCCGAAAGTCTGTAATGCATCTACGTCTGACTAGAGGGGGGATGGGAGTTCCGGAGATAGTGGCATATCATAAGGCAATTATACTGGAGGCGGCTAGATTGTGGTGGAGGGATGACACTCCTCGGGGTTGGCTACAAATTGAAGGGACCGAGGCCAGAGGGGGTCCGCTTTGGGCCCTCTTGGCCGCGGAGTCCCTGGGCACGGTGCGAAAGGATGGACTGCTGGGAACGGCTCGGGCGTTGTTATCCATCTGGGGGAGTTATGCGACGGGGTGGGCTAAACTACCGCCCGAGGAGATTCTTCTGGAGGCGCTGCAGTGGCTCATTCCCTCGTTGAATCTCACAGGGTGGAGAGAAGGTGGTCCTGAGAGGCTGAGTGACATCTTGGCCCATGGCCGAGTGCTGACACTAGAAGAATTTACCACTAAGTATCCTGCCCTGGCTGGTTCCTTCCTGCAGTTTCATCAAATTTCGCACTGCCTCCCATCAAATTCTTGTCATCATGACTTGGGCTCCACGGGGGACCCCTCCGCACTTCGTCAGAGCTTACTGTCCAGCTCGGAGATTCCGAGAAATCTGTCTCAGCTGTATAATGACATACAAGAGAGGGAAATGCCTGCCAAGCTGTTATATATGGAAAAATGGGAGAAGGAATTGGGCTTCAGTGCGGGTGTAGAGGAATGGGAGGATGCATCACATTGCATAGTGGCTGCATCAAGATGCATTACTCATCTGGAGCTACTAAAAAAAAATCCACTTGAGATGGTATTTCTCCCCCTCAAAACTGGCAAAATTTGGTAGAGGTACAACTCCCTTGTGTTGGAGACAGTGCGGGCAGACAGGAGACCTGGCCCACATGTGGTGGAAATGCCCCAAGCTGTCCCCATTCTGGCACGTGGTGTCGGGAATGCTTGTGTCTATTACTGGCATAGATATCCCCCTTTCGCCGCAATTGGCGGTCCTCCACGTGGGGGTCATGCCTAACCCTCCAGTTGTGAGACATCTCATGACGTATGTTCTCACGGCGGCTAGAACCTGTGTGGCTGCTAAGTGGAAAAGTTCCACCCCCCCTTCGATGGGAGATCTGACGGATAAACTTAATACAATTTTTTGTCACGAATATTACTTGGCCATGGACAGAGGAGCGAGAAGATATGTAGCGGAAGCATGGGACCTATGGGCTAAACACCCTCTTGCAATGCGAATACCACATTAACCACTTTTGGGACTTGAAAGCTGCCCTCCGGCTGTCCGTCCCGTGTACGATTGTCCCCACAGTTCTCAGGCCTAGACCCCTGTTCCTCCTCCTATGCCGATTCCCCCCCTCCATCTGGTCCACATATTGCCCCCTATCCCAGGGGCATCAACCCTTAACCTTTTCATCTTAGTCCCACTCTCCCTCTTTACTCTAATTATCTCTATCTTTTACCTCTACTCCTCGTCATTGATCTGACTCTGATAAGGTGGGCTGAATACATTCAGGCAAATGCCATCACTAATGAATCACTACTATAAGCAGTGTCTACCATGCTTGCTATAAGGTAATGGCGAAGAGTCAGGAAACTCCCAAAAAAGATTTGTACAGCAATATTAGCGGACCTTTGTTTGAATATTTAATCATTTGAATACTAATGCTTGTTCCCTAGGTGGCTCCATTTCTACGCAACAAGTAATGGCATATAATTCCCTGGCATTATAATTACACTTTAACACAGGATACTGGGCAGATTTGGAGCCACTAATATTGAATATTGAATAGTGAATGTTGAAGATTGTCTAGAGACAAAGTTGCTGGTAATTTAACGCATACTTAATTGTCAAGATTGTTTCCCACACTTATTTGAGATACATGCTGACCACCTTTGTACTGTCTTACCCTTTGTCTTTATATTTGTTTGTTGGAATTGCTGTGAATTTATAATAAAAAACATATTGATGAAAAAAAACAATTTCTTCTGAATGCTGAAATACCCCATGTGACTGTACAGTACTGTTTGGCACACTGCAGAGCTTGGAAAGTCAGGAGCTCTTTGGAACACCGATTTTCCTAGAATAATTTGCAGACTTCATATGTAGAGCCCCTAAGTGCCAGAGCTGCATAAAAATCCTTAAGTTACCACATTTTGGAAGTTACAGTCCTAGGGATTTTATCTATGGGTGTAGTGACTATTTTTTTCTTTGGAAAACACCCATAGAGTTAAATGTAGTGAATGTTGGAGAATAAAAAATTGCAAATTAGCCCCTGTAGTGCACAGTAGATTGTATGCACATCTCATGCTTCGCCCATGTCTAATATTGTGGGGCTCATAGCCCTTTTTCCAGGGCCTTTGTACTATTAGTAATGTGGAAGCCCTATATATTTTTAAGAAATGATGGGCTTGAGTGGGGCTTCCTTTTATGTTGATTGAGTAATAAGCTATTTTGTGACAATTTGGGGTACATAGATTTTTGGACCAGTTCACATACTATGCTCTATTCTGAGCACACTTATATTAGGGTTTCCATTTGCATCTCCAAAATTTGTGACTCAGGTAAAACCCCCAAGGTAGCAGTACTCTGGACTCCGTTTTGGCTTCTGACAGCAGTGTCCTTTTGAAAAGGTGCACAAAGCTGTTGACCACACTTTTGCGCACACTTAAAAAGACAAGTAAAAGATGGATACCACCGGATCACAGGTCAGATGAGAGTTCAAAGTGTCTCCATCTACCTCATTACAGTGAATTTTCTATTGGAAATTTTATCTAAGGCTAGTTTCACACTAGCATTTGTGTCTGCATGCGTCTGACATGCAGACGGAAACACAGTGCCAAATGCTGCCATACTGATGTGAATGCAGCGGGGATTCTCCACATGCGTTAACATAGTATGGTGCTTGGCCACCCAATCAGCGGTCTCGGCAGCGGCCGGGAGATCAGCGGCGGCCACCGGGAGTTCAGCGGCAACCGCCGCTGATCTCTCGGCCGCCAAAATCGCTGATTGGGTGGCCGGGCACATTTACATGCATTTCTATGGAGATTTCAATGTGATCCGCAGCGTCTGCCTGCACTGTCATGCGTATAACACTGCGGATCCATTGAGCTCCATGAATTCTTTGTGCACTTGCGGACGCTTGCTGATAAAACAAGCGTACGCGAACGCACAAAAAAATGCAACCAAAGCAGCCATACGCAGGTACTATGCGTTCACATGTTAGACATAGGAACGCAATGCACATGGGTTTGGCTGCGTTCGCTTATGTTGCATTCTGAACGCAAATGTGAAAGTGGACTAAGTCACATTTTTTCAGAAATTTACATGAAAAGTTTCAGTCATTACATGTCTCACACTTGTAACGTCTCCTTTCATTTACAGTAAGCTCTGGAGGCAGATTCTCAGGGAAATCTATATTCAGCTCATTTGCATATATGAAAAATATGGCTCTCTCTGGAATAACACATTGGATTTCAAATATGAACGTATCATTTTATTTAACTATGACCTACATCTCTACTTCTTTAAAAGCTAGACATGCACTTTCTTAGGCTGGCTTCAGACTTGCATTCCCCTCCGCAGCGTCTTGCGGAGGGGGAACGCAAGCTGAGCGCATACACCGCAAGTCCCTGTGTTTAACATGGGGACACGGGCGTTTGCGCTCAGGTGCAGATTGCCATGCGCACCCCGTCCGCACCCAATGCCCGCCATGTATCATTTGTGCGCATGCCTCCGCATGCGCACAAATCATACATTCTCGTCTACATCATTCTCATCCACACCAGGAACCATGTGCACAAATCATACATGGCGGGCAATGGCTGCAGACGGGGAGCGCACGGCAATCTGCACCCGAGCGCATAAACCCGTGTCCCCATGTTAAACATAGGGACTTGCGGTGTATGCGCTCAGCTTGCATTCCCCTCCGCAAGACGCTGCGGAGGGGAACGCAAGTCTGAAGCCAGCCTTAGCCACAGGCAGTTTTCAAAATCTGCAGCAGGAAAAAATGTTCAAGACACTGACTGTATGAACAACAAAATGGTATTGCAATAGAAATTACTAGAGTTTTTCTAATGTGACCTGCAGTGCGTGTTTCAAGTCTGCAACATGTCAATTCCTCTTGTGGGTTTGCTGAGTTTTATGTGCAAATTATCTCCATAGAATTGCATTATATGTGGAAAATCAGCAGCTAAAAAATGCAGATGCATTTTATTGCGTTTCCACATGACTATCAATAATGATTTATCAAAGCTAACTAACAGGACATATAAAACAAAGCAGTTTTATTTAACCCTTTCACCTCCAGGCGATTTTTACAGCTTTGATATTTCCCTCACCTTCTTCTAAGAAGGAATACTCTTTTACTCCTCCATCAATATAGACATACGAGGGCTTATTTTTTACGGGACGAGTTGTACTTTTGAATTATATTATTTAGTTGACCATATTAGTGTACTGGAAAAAAAATCCAAGTGTGGTCAAAATGAAAAAAAAAGAGCAATGACACTTTTTTTATTCATCCTTTCTCTATGTGATAAAACTGAAATGTCGGTACGAGTACATAGATACCAAACATATGTACTTTTATCTGAGTGGTTAAAAATGTTTTTTTCCAAGAAAAAGAATTGCACTATTTGCACCATTTTCCGTGATCCGTAGAGTTTTAATTTTTTGAGATTTGGGGCAGCTTATTTTTTGCGTCTTGAGCTGACGTTTCTAATTATATCATTTTTTGGGTAGATGCTCTGCATAGATCGCCTGTTAATGCAATGTTGCGGCGACCAAAAAAACTTGTGATTTTGGCGTTGGGACTTTTTTTTTTTTTTCCATTATACAGTTTACTTATTTGATTTTATATTTTGATAGATCAGGCATTTCTGAACCATTTAGCAATACAAAAATACGTATATTTTTTAAAATTGTTTTATTTTCAATGGGGCAAAAGGAGGGTGATTTGAACTTTCATGTTTTTTTTTTTAAACTTTTTATTTTTTACTGCCCCCTTTGAGCACCTCAACACTGCACAGTGCAATCGCTTAGGTTATGCAGAGAGATGCTTTAGCATCCTTCTGCACAGCGCAAATAATCACATTCTGCCGGCAACGTCACTCTGTCATCGTTGGCAGGAAATGAGTCATGTCAGCATCCAGGGTCATCAACTGAGCCCGTGCTGTCATAGCAATGCCTTGAGACCCCGTGATTGCACCCTGGGGCTGCCGTTGCTGGTGGGGAACAGTGCTATCCCCACTGCAATCCACAGCATTAACAGTCACTATCGGATTGCTGATCTGATTGGTGCGGTTAGCTTCACATGTCAGCTGAACAGGTTAGCCGACGTGTGGGGGATGATGTAAGCTCAGCGCGTGAGCTCGTAATACAGGGAGGGAACACGGCCAAGGAGGTACATATACGTCCATGGTCATAAAAGAATTAAACATGACATAAAAAACAAATTGCAACATCAAAAACGCGAAAAGAAAATGCATAGAATAATGCAATGAAAAAATACACAAGTAACCTAATAGGTGCAGAAAATCTGGCGTATTAAAAACACAGCAAACAGTCATCGTGGGAAATTAGCCTTTAACATGATTCATTTAATACTATACTACCTCAAACCTAATTTTTTTCTCCAAGCTTATATGAGCTCTTTAAGACCTACTTAACACCTCAATAACCAGTTCCTTGCGCATTCCACAAACCCCATTTTCTTGTAAAAGCAAAACAAAAAAGAGAAAACATGAGTGCACACATGAGAACTAAGATTAAAGGCTACATTGTTTTACGCACCAGGAATAAACATCCTTGTAAAAATATTCAAAGCTTTCAAATGAGTAGCTGATGAAACAGAGCAGCAGATATGTACATTATTGCATATAAATCATATGTATCAGATCAGCTTTCTCTTAAAAACTGACCACAGCTCGAAAGGGGAATGAATGGTTCCCTGACATCTCTGTTTGCCCAGTATTTAGTAAAATATTTAACGTCTACATAACACTTTGATGTTTGTGCAGCATTTTTGGAGTTCATATAGTTTTTCTTCAAATGTAGTATCTTAGGCTGCTTTCACACTAACAAGGTTTTTTTAATCCAGGCGAATCCGACTGAAACCGTATGCAACTGCATGCGGTTTCTCCCCCACTGACTTTTAACAGGGATGCAGGCTTATGTGGTGGCCTACTGATCCAGCCAGATCTGGCTGAGAACAGTTTATCACAGAAACAAAAAATGCAGTTTATAATTTTTTTTTTTAAAACCATAAATAACCATATATGGGGCAATGTGGCCTAAAATAAAATGGTGCTCTATGGCAGTGTTTCCCAACTCCAGTCCTCAAGGCACACCAACAGGTCATGTTTTCAGGATTTCCTTATCATTAGACAGATGATGGAATTATCCCCTGTGCAAGTGATTAAACTAACACCTATGCAATCCTAAGGAAATCCTGAAAACATGACCTGTTGGTGTGCCTTGAGGACTGGAGTTGGGAAACACTGCTCTATGGAACCCAGATACGGCGGAAGCCAGATCTGGATTTTTTGATCCAGTTTCATATGACACACCCACTAGGGGGCGTTTACCAAAAAATTTAACTTTTCACCGGATCCGTCAAAAACATTTACACAACTTTATGCAACTTTGTGCTACCGCACTGGTATTACGCCAGATCTGTCAGCGAGATCAGTAATTATACTGGTGCGGGAGCGTCCAGTTGCATCAGGTTTTACAATTGCAGGTGATGAGTTTTCTCCGTATTCCCGCTGGAGTCAAAAACCAATAGTGAGAAGCCAGCCCGAAAGGTATGATGTTCCGTTCTGGAACATGTCAGACAATACAAAGAGAAGCATGTATGGTAAGAAATATCAAATGTGTGAGAAAAAAAAAAGTTCTTAGCCAAAGTTCTGACTCCTTTTTCCAGACGCCTTCATAAATGGCCATAATTAGGAAAGGTTTAACAAAGCTTTTTCTCACAATCATGCAAAGAAAGAGGCTACCTAGATAGAATACACAAGAGGCTAGTACATTTTCAATGACCACTATAATATCTTATTTATTTATATTTTCTGGTAATAGATCGGGTCATTAGATAAAAATATTTTAAGATCTTTTATTAACATTTTTAAATCCCCCATGAAGTGTAGAAAATATTGATAACAGCTTAATGTTGGATATGGTACATTTCAACTAAATCTGACCAAAAACTAGTGCCGACACAGTCCTGAAAAACATTTCCATTAAACATACTTAAATGCATGGCATTTTATTCTATGCGCTTTAAAAACACACACACACACAATACAAATTGTAGCTGGAGGCTGTTAGGCTGGCTTCACACTGGGCATTTTTCGCCATCAGTGTGTGTCCGTCACAAACTGGATGCACACACATGCGGTTTCAGGTCCATTGACTTTTCATGGGGCCGAGACACTTGTGGGTGCATCCAGTTGTGTCCAGTTTGCCCTGGATCTGTGTGGATTTAGGTGTTCATGGTTTTTTTTTTCATGGAGACCAAAATCGCATCAAGATGCAGATTTTGTTTTAGTGAAAAATATGGGACGCTATGGATCCAGGGCTTCGCGTGTGAAATCACAATGTGACAGGTAAACAAACTGACTCCAGATCCTGGTGGATCCGTCCTTCCAGTTCATGCTCCATGTACTGCACATGTGTACGTAGAACACAGTTCTAAATGAAAGTTCCTTAGGGGGGGCGTGTTATTTACCATCCTCCGGATCCCGATAATACATGCAAACGGATGCTCCTGCATGGGGTGCAAGTGCATCCAGTTTGTCAGTGCGTGCGAAACCGAGTGTAAGCAGGTTTTTCGTGCATGCACTCAGATTCAAAAATACGCTAGTGTGAAATCAGCTTTAGGAGACACTTCTGGGCTTCCTGGACAGTAGTCATACTGGAGAACTGGGCAAATACCAGGATTGCTATAACTAAAATTGCAAAAGACTATTGAGAAACTTTAAGCCTGGTGTTCTGCTGAAGAGGACTTGTTGGTTATAACAAAAAGGTGAGAGTACATAAAATAAGTATTTTCTTAAAATTATTAACAAATCAGACTACTTTCCTCATTTTTGGAAGGACGCAGGTTTCACTTCACTGGAATGAGCACAAAATCTTTGGAGATTTTCTTCACTGTCGGGGATTAACACTGAGGAAGGTGGGGGGGGGGGGGGGGAAACCTGATGCTAGATAGCAAATTTATGGAAGGTGGAACTGAACTCCATGCTCAGATTGTCAGGGTTTGGTTCATTTTTAACTTGCTGACCCATGGAATATGACAGTTGGATTGATTCACCTATATCGGTCACAAATTTCCCAATAGTAAATCAGCAAAACACAGATCCGGCAAAAATGGACTTACGGTAATCTCCAACCAGGAGCCAAAAATTCACCTTAAATTGAATGTTATTAATTAGGCATCTAATAATGTACATATGTATATGCAGTAAAAGAAGGAATCAGCTCTAGCAAAGGGTTAAAAGGAAACCTGTCAGCGGGTTTTTGCCAAGTTATCTGAGAACAACATAATGTTGTGGTTACAACACTAAATTCAGTGATTGTGTTACTTATCCGGCTGTGTGCTGTTGTTTACTTACAATAGTTGTTTTATTACATGATTATCACTGCTTCAACTAATGGGCTCATGAGCAGTTAGACCATGCCTCTTCTGCTAAGCAGCTTACTGTCAATAGACAATGTACACAGAAACTGGTGGTGGGTGGGGTTCACTTTCTCAGCGTCGCTACATCTAATAATGCTAGAGTTATTGTGAACGACGCAGCAACGATTCCGCAACAAGCGAACGATACTTGCAGTCGTTTGGTCGCCTACGTCCTTCAGTTCTGAATAGGCGAAGTCGTAAACGAGATCGTTATCACGGTGTCACACAACGATGCAGCAGATCGACCATACAATCAATGACTGATTT